>PVHY01000822.1:0-191662 GCA_004024945.1 Uropsilus gracilis
AAAAAAAAATCCATAAGGGAACGCTGGTGAGAGGTTCAGGCACAGAGAAAACCAGGCTATTCCTGGCCACTTTCTAGTCGGTTCCTGGACCGCCCATGCAAGAACACTTGGTGTGGAGTTAGCCACTTACTCCTCTACGGGTCTATGATCTTCGATCACCTCCTATCGCCCCTGTACCTGGCCCTCAGATATTCTGAAAATCTTTCTCCAATAAACGCCAAGAGGATGAGAGACGTGGCTGTTTAATTGGTTTACCAAAGATTCACAGCAGCAGGTACAAAGCCTTGCTGACTTGAGGAAATACACAAACAACGTAAACTTAGCTATGTCGTAGAGCTATGTCAGCTTGTTTATAAATATGCATCTTAAGAGTCCTAAATTCCCAGAAAAAAACATCCAATGTCTTTTAAATGAAAGACATATGATGCGAACTCTAGAGTACTTGTATACCAATAAAGGTTCAGCTCAGAAAGAGATTGCAATGGGGAGTGGGGGAGGATAGCTGCTTCCTAAACCGGTTTGCACCCCAGATCTCAAGCCCACTCTGGATGATAGTGGTTGGAGAGATGTGTGCAAGGTGTCACCAACTGCCACTTAATATCCCAGTATGCCTCCTGGAAACGCAAATCTATTACACGGAATACTGTGTGTTTTGGGACATGTAACCACATGTGCCCATAACAAAGGGAACAGCTAATGGCAAACTCCCATAACGAATGCTTAATCTGCAGTTTTTGGCAAGAAGCTGGGTCGCTGATTCCAAGAGTTGCATTAAATGGATTTTGAGAGGTTGAGATGTAATTTATGGTAATGACACAGCTCTAGCCATTGGAGCATTAATACTAAATTTAAAATAATACTAATTAAAACAATAATAATTAAATGATTTCTGGAAGTCACAACAAGGGAAAAAATCTGATTGGAGGCTCCCGCCTTCCCTGAGATCTACCTGGAAGTTTTTTCTGCATGATGCTTTGAGGATAACCTTCTTGGAAATTGACCATAGCACTTTGATAAATACTTTCAGCTACTTCTATCCAGATGGGCATGGCTCTTTCCTTCTCAGCGGGCTCTTAAAAAATGTTCCTAATCTTCACTCCCTATCCCAAAACGCACCCACTGGCTTGACCAGGGCTCAGGGGGCCAGTGTTCTGGGAAGCCCTGAACTGGCAAGAGACATCCAGCTTATTAAGTCAGGCTCTCACTGAGGCTTCCTGTCAGCCCATCAGCCCCAGGCTACCTTTCCTTTCTTTGGTCCACATTTCTGTTTCACCTTTGAGAGTATCCATATCCATCACCTCTTTTCATACCTGGAGCCTGGGTTCTATACCCCGTTTTCAGCCCCCCACTTTTCATGTCAATCAAGAAATCTATTTGGAATAAAGCACTGCGGGAGATGGTGAGGTGAAGAATAGAGGAGGAGTCATCAGTTTCTTGGAAAAAACAGTAGCTTGTAGGCTATTCAAGAATCCCAGCACTTTTAGAACTTTCAGCATTGTGTAGCCATTGATGTTTCCTCATATCATGAGAAATTGGGGTCAAAGCCTGGAGAGCTTCATGAAAAGAACCTGCAGCATCCAGAATGTCAAAGCACCAACAAGACCTATTTCAAGTTCATGTCTCAGCTTCTCTGCAACAGCATTTTCTCTTCCTTTCTCTGCCAGCATGGGGTGCTAACACAGTGGGGATGTTATTTTGTGTAGTGACTCTGATGCTCCCATTCAAAAGAACATCTGACATCCCAGCAACCTATCTAAAGCTGTTAGAAGGTGACAACTTCCAAACACAGTGATTCGGAGTGTTTAAAAAAAAATCATTCTGTTCCCGTCAGAGCCTAGAGTTAAGGTAACTGAATTCGTTAAAACTAATTGAAAAGTCCACAGAAATGACTATTTGCCCTGTCCCCCCAAAGGTAAGTTCAGATAAGTCAAGTTCAGATGAGGGATTGGCTGTCTGTCAACTTGACTTATTTTACATGAAAAAAAAAATTCTCATGGCCTAAAAGCTCCTTTCAATGCCCCTTTCCCCCATGAGAACATATTTTGGGAAATGAAAAATATTTTGAGTACATACATCAAAGCCACAGTTGAAGCAATGTGTAGACCACTCTAGTTTCTTTCTCAACTTATTGAAAGAAATGTCACATGTATATAGTAATAGTGGAAATGTCAAGATAGGATTGCAGGAATGTTAATCTTAGCACTTCTTTTTGCGGTGAGAGTTTGAGGCATATAAGTAAGTAAAGCTAAGAAAAATGCGTGCTGAATCAGATGTGTTATGCCAAATGTAGAAAAGCAAGGGTTTGGAGAGGGGAGGGGAAGCTGCGTGGAAGGGAAACTCTCATGAAAAAGTTCTAAAATAATTGAATGTCATGTATGATGGCAAACAGCCAGGTGGCCTCATGTTTGTGTGTGACTTGCTGCTGTTTTCCTTCCCTAGCTTCATCTTCAGCCTTCCCACAGTTCTACAGACATAACAGATACAGGAAAATATTTTGCATCAAAGCAGCTGAAGAAGTTTTCAACAAAAATATAGATACATGCATACATATGAAGACATATTTAGGCTTTAGAAAAATACAGGTCTCCCAATTCATCTTTATCCAGGGCACTGTATACACTAATGTTGTTTCTCAAAATGTGTTTTAATTTAAAAAAACAACTGAATTTTAATGAAGACGGTTGGTCCTTAAAATGTACTGTTACAATGCTCTCAAGTATAATCGATCAAATGGACTTCAGTTCAACAATAATATTAAATATTTTGATATTTCAGGACACATGATTTTTCAAGTTGTGTTTACTTTTGAATTTTGAATTATTTCAGTGATAGTTTTTTTTCTATTGATCCTCTTTTCTTAAAAGGTTTGACTTCTAGTTCCTAGAAGATGCTAATTAAAACGCCAAAATCTACGATGATTAATTTTCCCTGTGTGCAAATATTTCGACTTATCTAACAGGTAACTGTTAACATTTACAATCTAGGCTTCTTTCTCTCTAAGGCTGTTGCGTTTTTGCTCTAGGAAGTTCGCAAGACAATTTAAATACACAAAGTTAGATCTCTTCCCTGACAACATAACCTTAAATAATGCATGATTAAGCTAAACTACTCTCAGTTCATGAACCCAGATCTCACTAACAAATTATTGATCGTTTACCTATAACACGTCTTCCACTCCTCTGAGATATGTATTTTAAATTTTCTATCCAAAGTATTTTAGTACATGTTCCTGATTTAGTGGATGTGTCGTTAATACAGAGTTTATTTCGTGTGTACATTTCATGCCTTAAGTTTTCCAAGAAAAGTTTTCCTTAGAGAGCATCTCACTATTGGTCGAGGCAAAAGTGACACGACCGAAGTTTCTCCTTTGGACTGGGATTTTGCAAGTCCATGGTCATTAAACAAACCTGAGCAGGGTACGGACTATCGACGCAATCACGTCGTCCAAAAGAGGAAAAGCAGATTTTTCTCCCGGTAGATCTCGTCCGCTGAGCCCCTCCCTGGAGGCACAGTAGCCTTTATCGCCACCTCGCACAGCTCACAGAGCAGGAGGTCTGGGCGCCCGGGCGGCGCTAGGAGCGCACCTTATTGTAAACAGCTGAAAACCCTTGCCATCTAGTTCCCCCCCTCTTCGCCTCCCTGCTCATCACTTGAACAGAAAGAGGCAAACACAAGAGCGTCTATGACACGAAGGATTATTTAGGGAGAAAGGGGGAGAGAAGGCCAACTCCTTAACTTGGAAGATGATTCAAGAGCTCGGGAGCAGGGTAAAGATGCACAACCCCTCTCTTGGCCCGTCCACCTGGTTCTGCCCGCCCCCGGAACAGGGACTCCTGATGGCAATTTTGATAAGTGAGTTTCAACTTGCAAAGTGTCACGAGTAGAGGTGCAGACTAAGACGTGTTCTGTGACCCGCGGGACACCCCTCCCCGGCGTGCGGGACCGGCGGCTGCGAGCGGCGCCCGGGGCGCGCGGCCCGGGTTGCAGACTGCACCCTCGCCCGGCGGCTGGCGGAGCGCGCGTCCGGGCTTCCAAGCCCGGAACTTGCACCCGCTCTTGGCGCAGCAAACCTCCGGAGGCAAATGGCAGCGCCCCCTTTGCACGGTGGGCCGCCACCTGTGCGCACCTCGGCACAGGACCACCCTCCCTGCGACCGGCACCGGGGTGCCTCAGGGGACCCCAGTTGGCATGCCTCTTGGGGTGAGGACGGGGTGTCCAAGGACGCCCGATAGTCGGTCGGGGAAATCTCCTAGAACCGGGAACTCACTGTGACGAAGGGCGTTTGTGTGGAGGATTATCTATTCCGACGGGGGAGAAAAAAGGAAACGTCGCGCCTGCAAACTGAACAGAGCCTCCACGACTACAGAAAGAAGTTAGCGGTTAACCGATTTGCTGCTAATATTTCAACAGTTGGTGCTTTCCCGCCTTTAAAGCCTAACTCTTGGGAAAACAACATATTTTAAGCTTTCCATCCAAATATTGATATTGGCAAATAGGTCACCTCACAGTCCCCTGGTAACGACAGTGCCCTTTTTGTTCCCCAGGTTGGCAATCAGAATGACTCCGTATCACCCATGGCCGCAGATTTAAGGGATAAAGCCAGAGACGTGTAATTCTCTTTTGACAGCGGCGTGTGTTCGAGTGCGTGTGTGGGTGTGAAGGGCGCACACCGCGCTTTGCCACCTGTCTTCTCAGGGAGTGACCCACTGTCCCCTTGGGGGAAAGGCATTTCAGCGGGACTACACGAAGCTTCTAACGAGACACTTTAATTTTCAAGCAACAGCTCTCTCTCTTCTTCCCGTCTTGTTCCACAGTAAAGATTTCTTCTTCCCGTTTCCTGGATGTTTGGCGTCTTTTTTTTTTTTTTTTTTTTTGCAAAACAAAGCTGACACGCTGCTTCTGGCAGTGGCGATGCCCGTTGTGTTGGAAGATTTCAGCTAAAGAGGAACCCGGGCGGATTACGTCATCATGCCATCATTTAGCTCTCAACATTCGAAGGCTCCAGCGGAGCTGTCACAAAGTCAGAGCAATTGTACACTTTCCTACCTGTCACCATTTACTCTGAGATCACAACCCCATGAAGGCACAATTTGTTAATGAAGTTCAAGCAATTTATCTATTGCTTTTCCACTCAGTACTTCAGCCAGTATTTTTTCAGGTTACCGAAAAGAGAAAAAAAAAAAAATCAAGTCTTTACAGATTTATTTTTATTAGATTCTTTGTGAGATTTCAACCACTTGTGCAACATCAAAAAAATCGAAATAGGCTCAGTTCTCTAGGAAGAGCTTAATTTTAAAAGGACTTTGGGGAAACTCTTTCATGTGTTACTTAAAGGGGGAATAATTAAAATTCCAATAAAGCGCATTTCTGATTACAGTTAATGAAATTCTTTATTTACATTATATTTAACTGATGTATTACTTTTGGGGGACGTTTTGCAGTTATTCCTTCGCTACACTAAGATGTTTAAAAATTAAAAAAAATAAAATTGTTCAGTATTTGAATCCAGTAAAATCTGCCTCAATCTGATTTGAGTAAGAATGCACTTTAATTTTATACTTTCTAATGTTAATAATACTGCCTTAGAATTAAAAAAAAATAAATGTTGGCAAAATAAACATTCATGTGATATTTATCTTTAATGAAATAAACTAGTTCTTTAGTAGGTGTCTTATTTGAACTATACAGAACTTCTTTATATATCACTAATTGCCGAATCACAGTTGAGTCAACCTTTATAGATGATAAGGTCTTCCCTAAAGTATTTCATACAACTGTTTAATTGAGAAGTAATCATGTAAATTCTGTAAATCATTTTAAAATACATCCTTCAAGCTTTCAAGTTTTATTCATTATTTGTGAATCTTAATGTTTTTAAATATGGCCACCAAAAACAAACAAAAAAAAGCCCTTTGTAACATAAATATAGATTCTTTGTAGAAACAAACTATGTGTTCTTAGGAGGGTTAAAGTTTTTAACTACAAGATAAAATGGGTGATAAATATTTTTGGAGAAGGTAGAATGATGGAATTAAAGCACTGGAGATAAACATCAAGTCACATATTAAGGTTAAGTGTAAATCTAGAAGAAGGTAAACACAGGTTATAAGAGTCATATGAAAAGAGCTGAGGATTTTGAATCTACAGCATACCTTTGTTGCTAAGGAAGCGAAAACAAATTTAGCTTATATTACAGTCACAGAAGCAGGAATGATCATATGCTCACTGCACACTGCATTATACAGAAATCTGGGGAAATGAGAAGTACTTTGGAAACTATTTTTTTATAGAGAAACATTAAAAATTCTGATTTTTTTTTCTAGTGTACAGTGAGCAAGTCAAAGGAGATTTGTAAACCATGTCATGCTAGAAATGGTTAAAGGAGTTAGCAATTTTTAGCAAAGAGTAGCCAGGCAGAAGTATGATTAAATTTAATCAGTTTAGCACTAGGTGGAATTAGGTGGATTGGCTTTGGTTAGAAAATAGGGGTTTTTAAGTAAAAATTAAAAAAACACAAGTATTTTCACAACAAAAATTCTGTGACTAAACTAGACTGGTTCTCAAAGTTGAATCCTGGTAAACCAGAATATTAGAAGTGAATCTGTGTTGTACAAGTCTTTTCTAAGTCAAAACTCTCAGGTAGGTCCTTAACACAATAATATTATGTAAGTTTTCTTCAGGAAAAATATATCCAGTAATATTTATTTAAAAATTAGATTAATATTGTCTGAGGAGAAAAAGATAACTCTATAAATCACACTTTGTCTAGTTATGAGATGGAATTGTAGATTCTATTGAGAAAGGAAGTGTTTCCTGTCAAATGACCATTTTATCATTCTGATCTGCATCTATTTTTATGATCTAGGTAACTCTTGGATTACCCATTAGCAGCAAGTTTTAAGTAACTGGTTATATACAATCTTCCTCATAATATATATGTATATCTATTTAACTGTAATATCAAAAATGTATACACCCAATATTCAGACTCATTAGGTTTGGATCCAGTGCTACCACCTGCTGTGTGCTGCTGAGATAAATTCACTCTATTAATTACTCTGACTCATTGTCATCTTCTAGAAAATTGAGTAGTAATAATATCTTTCACAAAGCATGGAAGTAAATATAAAGAGAAGTAAGCTATCTGAATAATTGAGGGACTATGTCAGATCATATAATAAGCAGTATGTGCTAACTTAATGCAATTTTTAAAATTCAGAATGAGGAAGCATTTTATAGCGATTATGAAATTAGTAGAAAAATAAACTAATGATGCTACAAAGTAAAAATAAGTAACTTTAAAAGCCAATGCAAATTTTAACTCTAAAATAAAAATTATTTACAATATTATGATTAGCTAAAAGATAGAAAACGTAGACAAGATCACATCTGTATGTGTACTAGTCTGAGGGAAAGGTAATTTTTTTCTAAAGGACTGTTCAGTTAGGCTGTAAACTACATCGAACAAATTGTCCAGCAATTTTGTAACTTGGGAAACTAGGATCCTACTTCAAATTTGCTATGAATTATCTATATAAACTAAAATGAGAATTACCTAATAAAATTCACAGCATTTTAGAAAATATTCTTATTGTAAGCTACATAGTAAACAAAAATTCTTTAGAAGTAACTTACTAGAAATACAATTCTTACCAGTTAGACTGTATGCCTCTAGAATGCTGCTTTGGAGTGAATGTTATCTTGCAAAATTCTCTTGTTGAAACCTTCATCCCTATTGTGATGTTATTTGGAGATGGGAGCTTATGGGAGGAAATTAGTGTTAGATACAGCATGTAGACTGGTGTCTTTATGGTGAGATTAATGCTCTTGAAAAAGGTTGGAGACCCTTTCTGCCATGTAAAGACATGGCAAGTTGACAACTGAGAACCCAGGAAGAGGGCTCTCATCAAGAACCCAAAAATGGTGGCATCCTGATTTGGCATTCAAAACTCCAGAACTATAAGAAATAAATGGCTGTGGTTTAAAAGTCACTCAGCCTTTGATATCTGTTATAGCAGTCTAATCCAAATAATTTTTCTATTCCAGTATACTTCAAGCCATAAATTTAGAAATTCTAGTTTTTCCCCAGCAATTAATATGTAGAAGACTTAGAATAGTAGTTCAAAGGAGCTCCTGGAACTTATTGCTGGGATAGAGCAGTTCACTCAGGAAATTACTGTCTGTATCAATATCCTTTTGAAGAAATCATTTACAAAGAGTTCTGCCAGTGTGTATACTTGGAAGCTGCTTCACTCAGATTTAAGAATCATTAGCATATGTAATGTCAACTCTCAGCACTGATAAAAAGGAATTAATGCATTCAGCATTAACTAATTAGTGTTTTTGGTATAGGTAACTTTGGTGCTATTTCTTATGTGAACAGAATTAATATTTCTTTTTAATTATGCTTATTTTTATTTAAAAGTTATCACAGTAATTATAGGTAGTAATGCTATTTCCCAAATTTTGAACACCCACTACCTAGAGACCACCCAGATCACCTAAGATCAATGGCTAGAGAGATTTTGAGTACTTTATCCAATCCAACTTTCCTATCACCATTTCCTAATTCCTATTTCTCCCACCAGGCACTATCAATTCTGTCCAATAATTCAGATCCTGGATGGTTCTACTCTCCATTTATTGAACATGTTGCTGTTGCTTCAGGTATTTATTCAGGCTTTTTTTCCCATTGTCTAAAGTGCTTTCTTCAGTATTGATTCATCCTTTAAGATCAGTTAAAAAAAATACAAAAACACCCTTTCCTTGTCCACTCTCATTTGGAGCAAATCTTTCCTACTCACATTTGTTCTTACAATGTAATAGGGACTTTTAACACATTTTAACACATTTTAACACATTTTAACACATCTTACAATGTAATAGGGACTTTTAAAATGTAGGCATCTTTATGGATGACATTAAGTGATGGTAAAACAATATGTTTTGAAATAAAATAAAATTACATGTTGTAATGTTAATTGAATGGGTTCACTTCAAAAGATTCAAGAAAAGAATCTTCCTGTAGCACCCTGGCTAGTTATTGACTAAAAGCAAAGATAACAAGTATGAACCAGAAGAACTCTGACTGTAAATTCCCAGTTCTCAAATATTTTATGCTGCTTCATGCATTCTTCCTGACTGAACACAACTCACCATCCATCTTCAGGATGCCATTTTAGATCTATGATTAAAAAACCAGTTTCTAGCAATGGTAAATGATAAGCTGCATGATATTTAGAGAGGAAGGAAAAATGGCAGTCAGGTAGTACCGTATAAAGTATGGATCAATTACATGTTTTTTAAAAGTTATAAAAATTGTATTTATCATCTTTCAAACTATGCAACTGTTACTGGCTGTTTTTCATAGTCTTATAGTGATATAACATGATGCTAAATAGACTATGGTACCCATTAGAAGCCCCATCTATGATGCTGTTCAAATCATGTTATTCGAAAAATTAACAACTAAATAAAACCCACATTTAAAATATGTGTAAAGCCTGATGTAACATAGATTACAGGGTGGAAGCTAATTCTATTTTCTACAATCGATTAAAAAATAGACTCAAGACAACCTGGTTTTAAATGATAGCCTCTTCTTAAACCAAATAAAAACAAATACATATATATGTAATGGAGAGTTAAATTCAATTAATGCAGTTATGATCAGTTGTCCAAACTTTAATTTGGAACCACCGTCAAAGGTTATTGCTTCTTTCTTTTTGCCATAATCTCCACCGTACCAAGAAGAATCCCTATTTTCCCTTCTTTTTAAAATAATTTATTTTTTAATAGTGGTAGCATTGTAGAACTACCTATCAGGTATCATCACTATAGGGTATCCCACCACCAAATCGCCCATAACCCACCATGTAATTCTTTTAGCTTCCTTCCCCCTTTGTTCCTACTGCTCCCATTTCAAATTTCTTTTTTCTGATAAACTAGGACTTTGTGTTCTATTTCCTATGGTTACTAACTTTTTTTTTTTAGTTATTATCATACCAACTATTTATTTTTTGTACCAAACATCCCACCTAAGTTATCTCACAAGAAAGCCTCTAGAACAATATTATGAAATAGAAACATATTAAATACATATGTAACTTAATTTTTTCTAGTACTTACACATTAAAAAGTGAAAAGAAGCAAAAGGTAAAATTTTGTTACATTTCATTGATCCCAAAATACTATTATTTTATCACATCAATATCAATTTTTGGATAATTTTATGTTCTTTACTTAACATTATATATTTTAAATCTGATGTGCATTTTACACTTACCTCATATCTCAATTCAGTCTAACAATATTTAAATAGTGGCTAGTGGCTAATGTTTTAAACAGAACAAATCTAGTTATAGTTCGCTGTCTCCTGGAAAGAGACACATGGAAAATAATAGATTGCATGTCAACTGAAATGGGCTAATTCTATCTCCTGTTAGTAAGCAGTTAGAAATTAGCCTTAGCAACTGTTATTCTATAGAATGCTTGGGAATCTCCTCCTAAATTAAAGTATATTCACTAGATAACTCATAACCCCATAGTACAGTCATGAAAAACATAAATCCAGATGGTGAATAATTATCCTATAAAAAATGATGGAAACTACAATTCATGCCGTAATTTAAATAAGATAGCAAAAGTAGATTTTAAACCTATTAAATGAATGAAACATATATATTTTTTATTTTTAAAAGAAAAGGCAAAATGTTTTTTTTTTCTAGGAAGTTATAAGAAACGCTATCACTACGTTGATTATAACATGCTAACACTAAATACTATCAAAATCTATCCTACATGTTTCCTTTTATTAATATGAATTTTGTATCACTGCTACCTAGGTTTTGAGAAAAATGAGAGAAACCATGAGTAAATTACAAGCAAGGGGAAGTCTTGGCAATGACCAATTCAATAACAAAATAGCACAATCAATGCTTAAATGAATCAAAGCTTATTAAGCTGCTTTGAGAGTTACAATTAACAAAGATGTATTAGATTGTTGCTGCTTAGTTTTCACTTATAATTTTAATGTGAAAACCCTCCTATTCTCTATATGTGACCCTCAGCATATTCTTTCTAGTTAAAATGCCCTCATTTGTCTTCTCTAAAAATGAAGAACTCAAAGCTAATTGCCAAATATCTTAGTGTATTCTCTTTTGCCTCTAAAGCAAAGCAGTACCTTTAACAGTGTTTTGGCTTTCACTCTATTATTGTGGTTCTTGTTTTATATGAGGGCGGTATTTCCAACTAAGGCACAAGTACAACAAGAAACTGAGATTTGGAATACTTACCAAAACACCTAATACAATCTCCTATAATGTACCATGTGCACAAAGACATACTAGATTGAATTCTGGGAAGGGGATAGCTCCATAAACCAATGTGGTTAACTCTCTTGTCAAGACTTTCTGGAATCTGTAAACACCCTTCCTAGCACTTCTCTCAACATTTTTGTGATCAGTGATTCACTTGTCTTTCTCACTAGAGGTGAGTGTTGATTCTGACAGCACTGTAGGAGCACACCAGATCAGAGCTGAGTTGAATTGGAAAGGGGTTGAAGGTAGGGCACAGGATGCAGGAAAGGGGAAAATATCATTTTGAGCCATGCATTTGAACAGTAGAATTCCCTAACCTCATCACTATCAAACCAAAACTGAGTGTCATATATTTACCTTCTCAGATATTTCAGAACTAGTTGCCTCAATGTTACACAAATAAAACAAGAGAAAAAAAATGTATCTTGGCTTGATTTTTTTTCAGGTTTCATTCAGTTTTAAGATAAAATGTTTCAGGTAAAATTTTTAAACATTTTGATTTAAAACTTAACTATATTTACAAACACAAATGAACCAACATTTAAATGATCGGTTCAAGCTCTAAAAGATTTTTTAAATGATCACTTTACAGTTAGAGACAGTAAACAGAATACAAAGAACTTTCAGTCTAATACCATAAGGAAACTATTTTATTGACATATCTATCAATCATTGTCAGCAAATTTAGGCGCATCAGCACCCATCATCATCATTAAAATTAATATTATGAAACAATTATGCAGATCACAGAATAAGAAAAGTATAGATTAAGTTATTTTTAGGCATTAAAACAATTTAATCACAAACATCTCGCTTCTCATACTTGCCTTTCCACTTCATTGATTTGAGTATATGAACCATAAAACCCCATCAATATCAGCTTTAATGTGGTTTTCTCTTGCAGGGTTCACAATAAGCTGAGATAAAATATTTTCCATCATTACACTATGTTGGTTGTTGGATACTGTTAGTAAAAAGATGACATAACAGCATGTTCATAAAGCAACTACACATGGAGCTTATGTTCCAAAGCTCACTTCCTATGCCACAACATACGAATCTATGTTTTCTTTCTGGATTGACAGCTCAAGGCTCATTAACATTTCTGTCTCTATCAAGTTAAAAGAGATTTACAGGTTTGAAATGCAATAGGGCTCCAACAGGAAATGGTGGGCACAAATGGAATAAATGTATTTTGTAATTCTGCTTAGTCATCTTTAGGTGAAACACATCAATAATAATAATAATAATAAACAGCAAAAGCAAAGGAAAACGTCTAAATTCCTCTGAGTTTTGATACACAGCAACACGCTGGAAAGTCATTGGAGAACTTAGCATTGGTAAAATTCCTCCGGAGTCAGAAAAGTAATCATATCTATTATGTACAAAGGTAAATGCAGCATTTTGCACATTGTATTTACTAACTTATCACAGAGTATTGGCCACTCAATATGAAGAGTAAACCTGGTCTGTAATTTTAGAAATATATTGCTATAAAAATGACAGAGTTGAACTTTGAAAAGAGTGTTTAAAAAATAACTTTAAGGAACCTTAAAAACAGTATTTTTGAGTCAGTAAAATAATGTTAATCAAAATTAGTACAAGACTTATACATGATAAAAGTAATAAACATTTTAATAGAACATTACAGATAAAATGTACAAATAATTAAATTGACAAGTACCTACATTTTATTTCATTTTAATTTAAACTGAACATATACCTTAATATCATAACTCTGATATACTAAGGTAATTTATAGTAAAAAAAAATCACTTTCATTGTTGCTTTGAATTGTTTTATATACCAATTTAACTTTGAAATATCTAATTAGAATATAGTTAAGTATTCTTTAAAACTATATTAAACAGTGTCAATAAAATATAGCTCCAGTCTCTAATATCTATGTGGTATTACAATTTATTATGGCAATAAAATCTTTAATACATTTGTTATAGAAAAAAGTAACTAGATATGCAAATTCTATTACAATATTTCAATATTTAATTTTTTGGAGACAGTCATTCCACATGAACACTGAAACAAATGCAAAATTGTATTTTATAGCTAGGAAACAAGATAAATTCATCAGACAAAAAAACTGTAAAATATAGATCATAATATTAAATACAGTACTCTGAAATTTTGAATTCAATTGGTAAAGTGACAAAATAGTCATGGATCTTTTGAAAGGAAACTCTCATCTGTTTTGAATGGTGAAGCTTGACGTGTTAGTTTGATGTTTTTACCTTCTTTTTGCCACTTCCCCATCCACCACTGAGTTGTACAGGATTGTCACGGAATGATATACGTTCTTTCTTAGAAGGCCTTGTATTTGTTATCATTGGCGCAAGTATTCCCTTAATTGAACAACCTAGACAGTGATATTAAATGTACACTTTCACTTAATTTGATCCAAATATAATTATATTTTGAAGTACAAAGTATGTTTAGGTCAACAACATGTGTTTTAGGACTGTAGTCACTGAATTTAAAAGAAGTATCTGCATCATATCTGTATCAGTTTCATTTTTGTTTGCAAGGTAATATAAATTATATGTGTTAAATAAGAGGACTGACTACATTAAGTAGAAACACTTTGTTTTCTTCTATCTGTATTTCAAGTGTCTTTTTCTATCAAGAAAATGAGAAAAATCTTCTTAGCCTTTAACTGTTGACTTTTCATTTTTCATAAAAAATCCAGCTTAAACTTTTTATACTTATAGTTTCATAAATAATGTATTTACAAACTGTTTATTTTAAGTCTACTGTATTTTTGAAGAAAGAATTATTGATTAAAAAGGAAAGCATATCGGATGTAGAAACTAAAGATATTCATTGGGTCTAGTCTGGCTCCATAAAACACAGCTTTGTAACTTTGTACACACAGCAGCTCTTCTGCATCTTACATAAGGGAAGTTATATTTCCAATATGAAACTGTGAGGCTTGTCTGTTTGATTGCATTGCAATGGGCATAAATTCTATGAGTGTTTTAAACAGGTGAAATCAAATGGAAGGCTATTGTTTTATGACAAAAACATGTTATCCAGAGAAAGGTAACAAAAATGTTAAGTGGTACTAACAGATAATAGTTTCGGGAATGGAAGTAGGGAATTAAGAGTGTTTTACTAGTCAAGATACCGAGATGCTATGTCAAGAATAGTATTAAAGAATTATGATCATCTGCTTTGAATCTCCTAAGAATTAGGCAATTGCATAGGGGCTGTATCTTTGGGGAAAGGGTTTGAAATTCAGCAGCAACAGTGAAGCATGCCAGAGCTCCCTCAGTACTAACTGGCTAGAGGCAAAGTTGCAAAGCTTGTGATTCTCGACTGTGATGTTTTGGTGCTTAAATAAGTATATGGGAAAATACCTAATTTTTTAAAGATTACTACCTCTCCAATTAAAATTTAAAATATTAAAAGTAAGTATCTAAACAAATGAGTTAGGAAACATCAAATCATTTGTGGAAAGTAGCTTTTCATTTCAAGTTTGGTGTAAGATGACAGTGACTACTGATGGTAAGAGTTCATTTTGTTTTTGAAAGTTCTTTTAAAAAGTATTGGTTTTAATGTTATAACTGTAATTAGGAAAGTAAATTCAAAAGAGTAAAGGAACCTTCATTAAGGCAGCAGACTTTTACTTTTAGTCTACAAAGAGATCATTACTGAAAAATGGGGGGGGGGTAAAGCTGTGCTCTTAGGAAAGGGGGTGCTGGTCACAGAGAGACTAAGGTTTATGACTATAGGCACAAGTCTGTAATGAAGTTAGAGACAGAACATTCCTCTGACTGTGGGCACTCCCAGACACAATCTCAACAGAGAAACTAACAGGAGAGATACCCAGTGAAGTTGGCTTTCACATGCTGACCAGATTTAGCAGCTTCCTGCAGTCAGTCAGCAGCCCTTTTCTAAGCTGTACGACCACTTTCAATGCTCAGAAATAAATAGACGTACATAAAAGCTAGAATTTCCTAAAGATTAAATGGTGGCCTAAACTACACCAGAATACATTCTTTTTAAAGCTTCTTTCTTCTTCTTACTAGTAAGATATTGGAAATAGAGGTTTTCCCAAATAGTAGAATGGAATGTTTCTTTTAATATATTAAAAACAAAAACCAGTGATGATAATAATGACCCTCACCTTGTTTCTGCAGTTAAAATCCTTTGATGAATGAATGGAGAGTATGTATTTATGAGAACACATATTCAGGGAGAGTGTGGAGTCTGGTGGAGGCGTAAGAAGGTGTGGGAAATGAAGAGTATTTGGGGCGTGTATAGAATTCAGATATTTTTATTTAACAGAAAAAATTTAAAAAGTAAGTCTATTATATTTAATGCCTTTATTATTAATACTTTTTTTATCAGACAGAAAATAATATGTAAGAAGGGTAGTACTTGTAAAAATTGTTGAAATACTTATAATTTTATATACTTCTATAGTAATTATATCAAAAGAAGTAGAATTGCATTGAAACAAGCTTTTCTTTAGGCCAAATCTTCATTGTAAAGGATTTTTTTATTGACCATAAATTTACCATATCATGTAATCTTTTTCAATCACTGTTCTGTTGTCTTTGTTATTTTGAAGCTACTGACTAGCCTTCAAGTCTTTTTGTACTTATCCACAATGCATTTAACCTGTATTTAAAAGGCAGCTTCTAATTTTTCATTGTTTAGTGCAATTCCTTTAGTAAATAATAATTTAAAATGCATATTATATAATACTACAAGAGAGCTCTATAATTCTGAACTATATTTTCTCAGTAATGTAAATGTTGTAGGAAATCAGTCTTTACAAAAGATGTATGTGAATATATAATTTTCTAAAAAAGCATTTGAACTGTGATTGAAAGCTTGCATTTATTGTTTTGCTATGTGTAAATAAACAATTTGAGCAGGAGTCAATTTAACTTATTCTCTCATTGCCTTGAGTGACAGTCTTTTTGTTATCATAATTTCTTGAACTACTAGATATATAGAAAATAAATTGAGGAGTAAAACAACAAATCTATGAAGAAACCACATATTGGCATTCATTGCAAAGCTATTACTTTGCCCTATGATTACCCTAGAAATGAAAATAGAAAATAAAGAAGCAATTTAGTATAATCAATGCATAATCATCCTAAAATTACTTGCCCACATGAAAATACAATAGAGAGAATCTTGCCTCAAAAAAATTGATATTAGAGCTAGACCTGCTGATGAGTTCCTGGAATAAAACAATTATGATTAAAGGACCTTTGAAACTTTTTTCCTCTTTCAGGCAACATTATTATTATAGATTTTGTTTAATCACAATCTGCCATATATTTGCAGGTGATCATCCAAATCAACCAATGTCTCTTACATATATGCTGGAAGTATGTCATGATAAGTGTGCTCTGTCTTCCAACAAGTCACTCCTTTGCTACATAATCTGTGTTCTGCTAAAGATTTGTTCTGGTCCTTTAAATTTTTTTTTGGTTAAATCCCTGGTTCTTTAACAAATGTCAAGGTCTATATAAGCTGTGTTTTGATAAGTAATTTAATATGTAAAATGCTTTGAATGACTATCCTGGTATGTATATATATTAAAAAAAACTTTGTTAAGCAGGTCAAAATAGAAATTTCATGATGTGTAGTAATAACGTCATTGCATTTTCATTGATACACCCAAAACTATGTGTCTGGATATAGAAATTATTTCAAAGTCCTTCCCATATTGTATTGCTTAACAGCAGATACAGCATAAGTAAAGCATGGAGAAAAAAAAAATTCAACATTTTAATGAAAGTGACCAGAACAAATTTTTAGCAGCAAAGCGTTTACATCAATTTAAGTACTGTGAATGAGTTACACTGGAGAAGTTTGAGGTTGAAGGAGATATTGCAGTGTTAAAGTAATAGTGTTTTTTTGTTAGTTCCAACCTTGAGTCATCATGATCACTTTCATTCATCAACCACAACTGAAGGCAGCTAGTTTAATGTCTAATGCTGAGAATGAAAATGAGACTAACAAGTTGTCTAATTCATACTCAGATACAGGTGACTTTGATTTGTTTTTGAAATTGTTTTCAGGCTTTTACAATAAAAGCTTTTCCTGTAACTATTAAAATATCAATTTCTTCATTTCTTCAGTTCCCTATTCAACAATGGCATTTACAATTTTTCTTCATCTTACCCAATATTTAAAAAACATAAGAAAATCAGTTAGATTTGCTACATTTGATAGTCACAAATATATCCACTGTAGTTGTTATGGTTGCTTAAGACCATGTTACCTGTTAGTTTTTATAAAATCAAAATATGTGATATTCATAATTGCTTTGTCTATGCAAATTTATTTTGGAAAAAATATACTCATGCACATACAGATTAAAACAAATCACATATGGGTAAGAATCATTTTAATAAGCACTATATACATTTTTACTTTTATATTCTGCTTATTTACTAATCTTTTATGATAGTTACTATTTATACTGATCCAAAAATCTTTGATGTATCTTTATAATGTACTGTTTTCTCAGACTTTATCATTTTTAACACACTGCTCTGTTGATTTCTACTTAAGGATATCTTATTTATGGCTGTGTCTACGTGGAAAATCATGTCTAAAACATGGAGCTAAAAATACTATCTTGTGTCTATAAATTCTGTGGTTCCTATACTAATATTGTTGAAAATTGTTTTTATTTCTTTTCTTGAGAAAGTTTTGTTTTTTCTTTGAGTGATTTATTTTGGGGCTGTAAAATCTGAAGAAGTTTTGTGTTTTGCTTTGTTTTTCAGAGTAAGATTTGTTTTTGCCATGTGGTCCGGATGTTAAAACTTCTCTTTCCATTGATAACAATTATATGCTATATTGTAGTTTTTTTTGATTTCCGATAAAATTAGTAAATACTTATTGAGGACTTAAATTTCTAAATTCACTAGGTAATAAAAATTATAACTCAATAAACAGTTTAGAGTGAAATTTAACAATATATAAATTACCTAAGCACCCATTTCTTATGGCACAAAGTTTATTCCAAAAACTTAATATAAAAAAATAGGGTAAACAAAGCCTGATTTCATTATTACACATCAAAAGTTCTATATTTCACAGCAATATTCCATATTGCTTTAGTCATTTCAGGAAATGTCTGTCCCTAACATTTCCAGTTGTTTTTTAAAAAATGTTCACTTCTGGACTCTACTAAGTTTCATTATATTTAAAACTAAATGCTCATAAATATTTGTAATTAAATAACAGTGCCATAATTATTAATAATTTAGGATAATTTATTCTTTAATTGATACCCCTCTTTTGAAACAACCCAATTCTTATAAAACAATGTTCCTTTAACATTTAATAAACTTGTCTCACACTTCTTTTTCCCACGTTCACTTTGCCAAAGTAAACTTTTAGTGAAAATATGCATTTTAATTAAATTCCAAAATGTTTATCACTTAGCAGTTATGACTTGGAATTTAAACACTTAAAACCCAAATTAGATTCTCAAGATCATTTGGGGTCTTTGAAATCTTTAACTTAAAACCTTTCTTTTATTTACATATTTATTCAACATGTATACAGTGCCTATTATGTAGCAGGCACTTTACTCTTCTGCCTCTCAATGGGTTTCCCTGTCATTTTTTTTTCCATGTGACAAATAATATTAGTGACTATCACACTGTAGTTGTTTTCCATTTGACTCTATTCTCATAATTCCATCTTTACAGTCCTCATATGGAACTTGTATAAAACAAATACTTATTTCCACATTCCCAGATAGTGAAGACTTGTGGATAGGTTTCCCAAAAATTTTTCATGGAAACTTTCATTATCCCTTTTCATGCTTATTAGTTCTTAGCAGGGAAACATTTGGCAACAATAAACATGACTAGCCCGAGGATTTATTATATTATTGCACTTCAGTTTCATTCATTTGACAAATGCATTTCATATTTGACCATACCCATTTATTTTCGCACCACATTAGCTAGTGTAAGAAATTGGTTTGAAAGCAACAATAATGACCGTTCTCCCCGCCCCCCAAAGTCAGAGTAAAATAGCTTAAGAAAGAAAATAATCACGAAGGGAAAGAACTAAAATATTACAGTTAGAAATATGGTGCTTTAATGTATTATCAACAGAGCATACATAGATCCTGTCTTCAAGAACATTCAGATGTGTATAGTATTTTTTTTTCTTTTTTAAAAAGAATAAATATAGCTGACATACGTACAACTAGTCCTCTTATACAAGGACAAATGAAATTTGCCTTTCTCTGGATAATGTCACTGCTGGTGAAACTACTGTTTTAAATCTGCAAACATTATTCTGTGGCTACTAATAAATGTTATATTTAACTGTGCCTAGAAATTATTGTTGACTTTCATTAAAATGTCTCAGATCTTGGAAACAAGCAGGATGACACTGCTAAAGGACATTAAATTATTACATGCCTACTCTGTTATGACTTTTTAATCCATATGTATTAGATGAATCCATCAACCATAAAAACACGCTTTCAGCATAACAGTAATAAATTTTGACTATCCAAGTTTCATTACAGGGATGTCCTAGGGATGTAGTGTTTTTAATTAATTGTCTAATTACAGGGACAAAATAGCAAGACCTTCTCTCAACTTTGAATTTTATATCCTGCCCCCATATTTCAGAACAAGAAAAGTGAGAGCTAATGGTTAAAATAGTGTTAAAACAAGCTTTATAATTAAAAATATTGTTAGAGACTAACATAATTCTATAAGATGTTGCTCTAGCTTTTTTATTGATGTGTTAATTTAAATCAAACACAAGGTGAAAAAGAGAGGATAAACAAAGTCTGATTTCTTTATTACACAACAAAAAAAAATTCAATTTGGCCACAGTTATTTATAAAATCTTATTTACCTTGTTTTTGTATGGGGAAAATATGTTGAGAATGAAATTGAATTTTTTAATAAGAAAGGTAATAGCCAATTTTTACTCCATTTAAATGAAATTTTACAATAATCGACATAGTGAATATCAAATTATTTTACCAGAAGAATTTTTGGTGGAATATCATCATTTATAGAATATCAGTTAGTTTAAAGTACCATTCAAATGAATCCATTTAGCAATTTAATTGCATTTAGCACATACTTTCTACATGAATACAATTGCATTTCTTTGTATCACCAAATCTACTATTATGCTATTGGTCATATTTCCACACCACACATTTGCCCTTTAATCCTGTCAATGTCAACTCACTTATACTGTTCCTAAAAATGTCATATTGAAGGAGTAGTAGGGATTTGAGAATCCACCATGTGCCAATCAGTGGCTTGGTCCTTTATATTCATGCTCTCCAGTTCTCATTCAAATTCTGCAAGGTGTATGTTCTCTTTTTAAAAATAAGAAAACTAAGGCAGTGTTGTTAGGATTTTTGCTGAAAGATAAGTAAGCATAATATTGCTCGATTTTGGCTTACCATGATGTGGATTTATCATAAAGAAGTCAAGATTTGTGTATCATTCACAGCAATAGCATGAATTCAATATAATTTATTGTAAATAAAATCAGTAGGGAAGCAAGCATGAGTTGTATATCTGGTTTTGAATGCTTTGGAATGAAGAGCTGTCCATTCCATGAAAATGATGTGGATTTAGATATATAGATACCTCTTTTTGTATCTATATCTACCTGCATTTCTATATGATCTCATAGCCCCTAACATGATTTTTAATATTAAGAAATTTTCTCAAAAGTCTTTCCCTCTGATTTTCTATCTTTTCCTTACATTGCCATCTTTTTGTCTACCTCTCAAGGTCTTTGTAAATGAGGTGTTACCAGAATTTTGGACACTGTCAAGAATATGCATATATTTAAATGCCTCAGGCTGTATTAGAACACATATTTTAATGTTTAAAAGAAAGTTTATTAATTTACCATTATTTTACAATTCTGTGTCAATTTGGGAGCATAGCATCACACTTTGATATGTATATATGCACCACTGCAGCCACCACTAAATTTTTAGTGACACTCCAACTATCAAATTGACCCTTCAACTCTTTTCAATCAACCCCTTGCCCTCACTCTCTAATACATAACATATCCTGCACAGAATCATTGTGATTTGTAAAGAAATCTTCCCTTAGTAATGAGTCATCACTCCTTTGCTCTTTGCAAAAATAGGATATAAGAGAACACATGTTGCTTTTTTGAAGAAAATATCTGAGGAAAATATACCAAAATTATATATAGGATATAAGAGACCACATATTGCTTTTTTGAAGAAAATATCTGAGGAAAATATACCAAAATTTTATATCTATCTCAATTTTCTAAAGACTGAGCATATCGGTATGAGTAGAACCTATATGCTCATCAACTGGACAATTGAATGAAATTCAACTTGTTCTTTTTTACATACAATTTGTTTATATTGGAAGTAGCTAAGTAGGGGAATGATCAAACATAACTTTGACTGACTTTCTTTCTTTTCTTTTCTTTTTTTTTGAAATTAGTTCTCACTATTTTTACCCATGGAACTACAGGCTCACGTTTCCCCGGGGTACCACGGACTCAAGCCACCCCCAGCCTCAGCTTCCCAGTTAGCTGGGATTACAGGCACCTACCACCATGCCCAACTATATATTTTTGGAACTAGGTCTCGCTATGTGCCCCCGGTGGGACTCGAACAGTGATCCCTGGCCCTGGCCACGGCTTTCTAGGCTGCCGCTCACAAGCATGTGCCACCATGCTCAGCCTGACTCACACTCTGACCGTTCTATGAGACAAAAAAATTCAGTTTGATGCAAAATATTTCTAAATATCGAGTAGGAAATTCTTGATTTGTAAATTTAATATAATGTAAAGGAGCAAAAGGAAGTAAAAGTTGTCATAATGATCAAAACACTATAGATTTTGGAGTTTTGAAAAAAGAAAATTTCAAAGGAGATTAGGGTAGGACTGGAGTCACAGAAGCCTTGGAGAACTGCAAGATGGCTAATTGGGGAGGTAGATTCACCAATTGGTGACTGGTATTATATTGGTGTTACATTTATAAATTAAAATAAAATCATTCACCATTATATTTGTAACTTAATATAAACAGTGATGCATAAAGTTGTGTGTTTATCGATCTATCTGTATTTTTTTGCCTTGATATTTTATGCAAAATTGTAAATTTATGGCCCACATAAGAAACCTGGTAATATATAAATGCATCACAGTAATGTTTTCTCTTTCTTTAACAATAAGAGTTTCTTTGACAGACATGTTATTCTTCTGACTGACTAGGGACAATAAGGTTTTGAATATTTCTACATTCTCTGTGTTGAAAAAGTCTCTCTAGATGATATTAAACAGTGGGAACTAGTCCATTACTAAAGCTATAGTTCTCTAAAAATTACCATGGGCCTTTAGTTTTGAGAAAACTTCATGACCCCCATGTGGGTGGTCTATTTTGAAATAGCCTTAGAAATATTAATTGCAGTTACTCAGACTGTGAGTTACTGAAGATAAAGTCCTACAGGGAATGACCCATTGTGAGTTATGTGCCTAAATTTAGAGGGGCCTTTTAGAAGAAAATAGTCTCACATCCAATCAAACGTATACTGCAGAACTGGAGAAAGTCAGCTGGTGACCACAGATGTGGATCTTCTAGCTTAAAAACTAACCTTAACATTCATTAACATAGTTGGTATATGATAAAATTTAATAATACTTTCTGAGAGAAAAAACAAATGTATTTCACTTAAGAGAAATTTCTAATATTTTTCAACATTAAGATAATATATCCCTTCCATTTTTTTAAGGCTAAATTGTACTTAAAGAAAAAAAGTCCTTATAGTATTTAATATATATGTATACATATGTGTATATATATATATATATATATATATATATAATGTAATTGTAAGTTACAGAGGCTGGTTTGATTTTTAAGAAGTTTAGAATTTTGATTTTAATTGAATTTGAAATTATCTCTATAACATAGACTCATGTCTAGTGAGTATTACTAATCTTATCTTCAAAAGAAAACCACTGTTTCCTTCTAGTTTCATTCTATGAGTATATAGAGCGTTCCTTAAAACATAAATGATCCCTTCCAGAGAGACTGTAGGCCTGATTCTTTAATTAATATTCTGCATGAGAATAATTAGATTTAAAACCAAGCACTTTTAACATAAAGTGAAAAACTGAAATTTCTCTTCTTGAGGACAATTAACTCATATATTATTTCTTTCATTTCCCATGCCAACACTTTGCATTTGTAAAAAGCTTTAAGACTTCACTAATTACTTTCAGGATAAACTACTTACTAAAGTCTTTACCTAGTTCCGTTTCCTCTTTAATATTGTTAATCTTAAGTTTATAAGGAACTTTGCTCTTAAAAATAAAACCCAACATCTAGCTAAATATCATTTATTAATAATTCCTCATGAAATGCTGACTAGAACTTGTTTTCTCTGCTAAAACATATGGTGAGTATAATATCAATTAATAAATATAGGAGAATATCTATAAGTCTAATTATTTTAGAAGGCATGCTGAATTTCAGAACCACATTTTAAAAATTCACGCTGATTTTACATTTTATATACCATTCTCATGGGTGGTAGAATTTTCTGGTCTTTGCTTGGGAAACATTTAAAGGGAAAATGTATTTTTTTCACCATCTCAATTGACTATGCTTAGCTGATGTAATTACAGACAATTTAAACAAAGTTTGAAATTAGGGTCATTTAGAAGTATTCTGGCATACAGAAAATGTTCAGTTACAAACATACTATAAAACATCATACTGCAGAGCATCAGAAATAATAGCTTCTGTTGCATTTTAACTGGGAAATTGTTATATGCTTGTTTATCTTTTTCCTTTCACTTCCCACAACAACACAATATATATAATTCTGTACTCATCTTGTTTACACTGTGACTTTTTTTTTAGATGGACAAATTAAACCATCTAGTTCTCTCTCAAAAAAATGTGTGAGGAATGAGATTCACATCGAATTTGATCTATTCCAAATTTCCACTATGCCAGGTTGCCTTTTACCTAATAAATTTAGAGAAGAATTGTGACTTAATCAAGATCATAAACAAGCTGCTAAGACATTAATTAAACCAGTAGTTGATTGCCCAATATCTAAACACATTGCTTACTGAATCCGTATTCTCACTAAGTTAAAAAATTTATTTGATGTACTAATTACCTTTTCCTTCTATACTTCATAATTTCACAGCAGTCAGGGTTATACTATACATGAATAATAAAGTCATTCGTTAGTTAATTATTTTCTCTAGTTTATGGCATGGGTTTATAGACTGGAAGTAGCCTCTGCAATAGAGAAGAAAAATTCTTTGAACATTTTTTTGACAATTTTTGATCTTAAGTTTATTTCCTCTATTGTGAAAAGTATTGCACACATTTTTCTCACTTAAACACATTTCCTAATCTAATATGCTATGAATAAAATATTGTTATTTAGGACAAGTTGTGAATCCTTCCTAAAGAGAAGAATATTGAGTCCAATTTAATTTTTCAAAGATGTCTTCACACAGACACCTGTTATATATATATATATATATATATATATATATATATATATATATATACACACACACACACACAATTCAGAGAGTAGAAGCTATGTATATGCATGTCATTTATATATTGTCTAAGAGCAACAAATAGGCCTTCTATTACATCATCTGTGAAAAAAGGATTTTTTTCACAGTAAGCTTTTCTCTTTTAAAGTGAGAAATCTGTTAAGCTTTCTTTGTAGAATATGCTGATAGGACACTGCCAGGGGAAGCTGTCTGCTATTTCTGGCATAGATAATGTAGGGCCCGCCTTGAGGGTATGAGAATGTCAGACACTGCCTCCTTAAATCACAGCTCTGACTTAACTATAATGTGAACAATCCTCTCCCCAAGAAAACCAATGCTTACTCAACTTCTGCCCTTTACTAGTGTCTACTCTTACCACACACCTGTTCTACCAATTGAGCATCACTGATCTTCTACTTCTGCTTTAGAACATGACTTATTGTTTGCCCACTAACTCCACACCACCTCTGATCTGGCCAAACCTGGAAAAATTATCTGCTATCTTGTGGCTAAACCACACCTTGTCCAATGACGTCTGAACTTTTTCCAAGACTTGTCCTTCCTTGAACTCCTTCAAGCCTTGGGTAAAATGGGCAGTTTCCTTATGTTTTACAGCTATTCCTTTATGATTGCTACTACTTAAACGTTCTCTTTTTATTCTATCCTATGATATATATCTCTGTATAGAACACTAGAATATATAGGCTCTCATAAAATACATTTATGTGAATCATAAACTCCATGACTGTCAGAAACATGCTGGTTACTCAATATATTATCCTGTGAGATACACACACTTTCTGAATGAAGAGATGACAGGATTAGCTTTATGTAGGCTGGATTCATGGAAAACATGCATGTCATTTTTGGTCCTGTTGAAAAGATCACCTCAAAATTCTCACCATTTTTACAGATTGTACTTTTTCATGATAACATTACCAGGTTTGGGACAGGTTGTTGTACAAGTTTTGACAATGGCTGCTGAGTGTGTACCAGTCAATGTTCTAACCTTCTTTGTCAGTACAGCCAAAAATTCTTCCATTTCTTATGCAGCCAAGATATTCATATTCACTAATTCATTCATAAAATATACAGGTATCTACCCAATATCAGTGAGTTGTTCTTTGGTATTTAATTTACTTCATTAAGTATATTCATACCCTCTGAGAGAATACACATGAATAGGGGAGAAGGGCAGTAAACAGCAAACATAAAACACTAGTTTGGCACTCAGTGAGCAAACTAATTTGAGAGGATACTTTGTGGATCACTTCTGAAAAAGATTTTCTTCCCTGGTAGATGTCAAGTTCTTCAAAAAGCCATCTTTATGTTGATTAGAATGTTAATTATAATATGTGACATTATTACTTTAATATCTCCAACCATATGTTAGTCTTATGTGCTCAGTTTAGAAAAAAGACCATAGAATGCCAATGGAAATGTTTTTTCTTGTTTTGGAGAAGATATATACATTGAAAAGCAAAGTGGTAGGAGTATATGTTTCAGAACAAAAGCAACAATGGTTCATATATTCATTTACTCTTTAAATATAAAGAGTATGTGCTAATCACATGTAACTCACTTCATAAATTTTTGAAAAGAAAAAATTTATAATAGTGTCATTTTGTTTTATCTTTACTTTGAGATAGAAGCTGGATAATTATGGCACTGAAAAGTTGAATGGAGGCAATCAGTATCTTTACACTAGGAATCAGAGACCCAGATTTGAATCTCAGCTCTAAAACTTTATTCCTCCTTAGCTCTAGGAAATTGACCTTTGTAAAAATAAAATAAATTCTACTCTTTTCCAAAGTAAATCTCAAGCAATGGTTGGTAAAAATGCCCCTCAAAGTTTTTATTTTCTTTTCTCCCCCACTTTTATTGACTTAATTTTTTAGAGTAGTTTTAAATTCACATAGAAAATTGAGAAGGTGCATAGAATTCCCATTTACCCCTTCATCTCCCCTTAGATACATACCCACTTTCCCTATGAATAACACCCCCCACCAGACTGGAATAACTCACTATAATCAGTGAACCTAAATTAATTCAACATAATCACTCAAAGCCCATATTTTATATATGGTTCAGTCCTAGTGTTACACATTCTATGGTCAGAGGAAACACCTAACAAATGGCATGTATTCATCATTATGGTATTCTATGGAATATTTTGAGTACCTCAATATTCTTCTGTATTTCACCTATTCATTTGCCATCACTGCATGGTATTCACTGATATTTTACTGTTTCCATAATTTGCCTTTTCAAAAATGTCATATAGTTGTAATCACACAATTAGCATAATTTTTGGATCAATTTATTTCACACACACATGAGGTTAACTTATGTCTTTTATGTTCTGGTAGTTTTGATTTTAATCGCTGGGTACTACTCCATTGTCTGAATGTAACCAAAGTTTATTTAGTCATGTATTTACTAGAGTATGTTGTTTGCTTCCAAATTTGTACCTGTAATAAACTGCCACCAATATGCATGTACAGGTTTTTGTGTGGAAAAGTTTCCAAGTCCTTTGGTTAAATACCCAGGAGCAAGATTCTTGCATGTATGAGAAAAATTATGTTCAATTTTGTCAAAAATCCCTAAACTGTCTTTTAAAGTATGTACATAATTGCTGTACTCCAACTAGCAATGAATGAGAATTCTGTTATTCTACATGCTCACCAGCATTATCAGTGTTCCAGATTTTGGTCATTCTAGTTGTATGGAATAGTAACTTATCTTTGCTTTTATCTGCATTTCCCACAAGACAAAAAATGTGGAATATCTTCATATATGCATATTTTTCATCTGTATATCTTTTTTGGCGAAGTGTCTGTGGAGATATATATTTTGAATAGTTGCTTATCAGATGTGTTTTTTGCAAATATTTTCTTCTAATTGTTGCTAGTCTTCTATTCTCTTAACATGAACTAAGAGTAACATGAACTAAGAGGATGTCATATCTACTCAATTGGATATTACTTAGCTACAAAAATAAGAAAAACTTCCCAGTTGTGACAAAAATGGATGACATAAAACCAAACCAAAACAAACTCAAGAGATCTGATTATAAAAATAAAGCCAATGGAGGTGGGTTCATTGGCGGTGGATATGGTATGGGAGCAAACATGGTTAAATCCATGTTTTTGTATCATATACACTATAGTAAACCAAAATCATAATAATAAAAATAATATTGACTTCTGTAGTGTAGAAACGTTAGCAAAGACCATCTTATTAATCATTTCTTATATGGATTCTGCCTTTGGTATCATATCTAAAAATCATTGCCATATGAAGATTATAAGGTTTTATCCTCTCAGGAATTTTATAGTTTTGTGTTTAAAACACAAATCTATGATGCATTTTATGTCAAATTTTTTGAAAGGTCTAATATTAGTATCTAGGACTTTTTTTTCATATGATATCCAGTTTTGGAAAGACTATCTTTACTCCATTGTGTTACCTTTGAGTCTTTGTTAAAGATTAATTGATTCTATTCCAGCTCACTGATCTATCGATTTTTTTTCTATTCTGCCAGTAACATTCTGTCTTGATTACTATTGCTTTATAGTAAACCTCAAAGTTGAGTATGCCTGTTCTCCTTTTTTGTTCTTCTACTTCAAATCTGTATTGAGTACTCTAGGTCTTTTGCCTCCTCATCTTTGTATTTTCTTATCATCTATATAGTTCTTTTCACTTTGTAGGCATATAATTGCTTATTATCATGATGTATGATTTATAAAACTCACAGACATAAGCACTTGAGTAAAATTGGGTTTACTCAGTGTGGATTATGTATATATGTGTACTGCAGCAAAAATTAGATATTCACATTTATATGTATTTATATATTAACATATATGGAATATACAATACAATAATAGTTATTAATTTGCAAATCCAAAACTATGATAATGAGATATGCTTAGTCTTATTAGAATACACTTTAATAGTCATTTATGGAATCTACTTTTGCATTAGTTATCACCTCATATCTCTCAATCTGCACATTGTGTTGTGTTCTAACATCTAATAAACTATTTAACTTTGTAGTTTTAATAACCAAATTTAATCATTTTTGATAAGAGCTATGAAAATTTTTGTCAGTATATTGGAGGTATTACATATTGTTAGGACTGGTTTGGAATACTCTGCAACTTATCTTAAGCTTTCTAAAACACAAAGGAAATTTCTGAAATCTTAGTACTCTTTATTGTGGAGATATTCCAGTTCTCAATTTCATACTAACATAAAACTAAGCATTTTTAATCCCACCTTATATTTTGCTATGTGGAAATCTCTGGTCTAGGCTTCACAAATATATATTCAAATCTTACATTTGCTTTTTTAATAAGATACCTTTTTCCCACTTCTTTCTTTGCTTATACCTTAATATCTCTCTAGGTACAAATCAAGCATTTTGTCTCCAAGAAACCTTCCTTACTCATTTTAATCATGTCAGTTACTTTATTTTGGAAAAATATTTTTTCATATTTAAAAAATACATGTCATGCTAAAAGAGCTTACACTTCATGAAAATGTAGTTGCCTTCAGACAAATTATCTACCATTATGAAGGAATTATGACTTTTCAATCCTTCGCTAATTTTGAAAATTAAGCATGTCTTGGGAAATACAGAGATGATTAGAAGGAGGCAACTAGAAACCTAAATCAATGTAAAGTGATCATTCAATATGTGATTTATGAATGAATCAAAAAACAAGTGATTAACTTCATTAGTTATATTTTACTCAAAAGTACAACTAACTACATTAGTCCATGAAAGGATAAAAGCAATATAACACTGGATTTGGAATAGGAAAATATGTTCTAGTTGCTGCTTTTCCATGTTAATTTTTGTGCCAAAGGAAAATTAAATAAACTCTCTGAGTCTCATTTATATTAGCTATCAAAGAAAAATAAGCATTTAAAATAAGAAATAATTAAAGCAATGTGTAAAGCTTTATATTACTATAGCAATAAAATTGCTATTATTGTAACACAGTCTTTATTTTAAGTATTAAATGGGGGAAATTAATTAAGAAAACAAAAACCACATAAAGACATAAAGTATTTTGTCTAAAATATATTGTTTAAAGTGTTGATATATTCATCTTATAGATGGCAATTTTTTAATTAGAATGTGATCCCTTCCATCTCATTATTAACTATTAGATTAGAAGCTTAAGGTACCAGAAAAATGCTATGCCCTCTTATAAAAGAGTTCTAATATCAAGAAAGAAAGAGAAAGAACATTTTGAAATTCTCTGCGAGAAGGAAATATTGCTTAAGATGACTGGCATCCAAAAAGTTTGTTCATTCTGATACCGTTTGACATAGAATAAAAATACAGTTCTATGATAATGATGTTTTAAGTTATGCAATAGCAATCTAAAGCATGCAACAGCAAATGAACTGTATTAAAAAGTACTGTCCTTTAAGCCCTACTATATGGCAGGCAATATATCACATGCTTTACAATATAGTTTTACTCATTTCTCCCTCGTTAAAACTCTATGAGATAAACATTCTCTTCACTTCACGTGTAGTAAACTCATTCTTAGAGGTTAAGAAATATAACCACAGTCATGCACCTTATGTGTGTTGGTGAAATTCTAATTTGAAACCTGTTTATCTGATTCTACAGAATACATGTCACAAATTGTAATATCGAAAGAGAAGTATCTAGAAAAGTGAAAAGACTCAAATGTTTTCTAGTTGGTGTCCATATCCTACTCTCTAGATATGGTTAGCAAAACTAAAGAAATCCTTTAGCTTTAATATGGTGACAGAGAGAGAACGCTGGAAGAAAAAGAACTTTCAACATACTAAAACTGTATGTGATTGGCCCACAATCATGGAGACAGGACCCAATGATTTTTGAAAGTAAAAAGATTTTTGTAGATAATAGACTAACTTTTTCAGTCAAGCAACTACTGACCGTGACCTTCCTATAAAGCTGAGCTAGTTAACCCATGTGCCCCGACATTTGAAATTTTAATATCTTATCTCAGGTGATTCTTCTTTTATAGCTATGTGACGGAGACAATTATAAAGGACATTTTTTAAACACTTGTTTTATGCCTGATATTGTTCTAAATGTTCTAACATTTGATCTTAATGATAACTTGACAAGGCGGGTATTTCTATGATCATTCCATTTTAGTGAAGAGGAAATTAAAGTCATGATTCAAATTCAGGCAAGTTGATGTTAGTCATGTTCATTACCGTTATATTATACTGATGTCACAGTAAACTAGAAACTACAGGAATTCAGTGTGTGGCATTTTAACAACAGTTACTGTCATTTAAAAGAAAATGATTCAAAGTGGTTGTCTTAATTTGTCACTAGTGAACATATTTAGAGGTCAATAGTGCTTACTGACATTGGCAATTAGAATTACAGTGAGAATTAAACTTATTTCAGTTTCATAGAGAATGTGGTAAGAAATAAACTACATAATGTGTACTGTAAAATATGTGACTTGGTATTATGTAAGTGAAAGTTGAAGCTTGTGTATTTCATGATAGTTGCTGGGTTATTATGTTTTAACACTCAAATGATTCATCATGAACAGGATTTTGATATTTTATAAAGTGACAAAGCAACTTTTTTTGTTTTGTTTTTATTTTTACCTATCCTACTCCAGAGTGATATCAAATAATTTTCTAATTTGCAATGCTTAAAATGGAGATAGCATTATTCATGATTATGGGTGGTAAAGGTGATATTTTTGATATTATCTATTTTCTATAGATATTAAAATTAATATAAACATATTATATTAATATAGAACTATATATATTAGATAAGTAACTATACCTAAGAAAATAAAACTAAAACAATTCTTCTAAACTATATTGATTACAGCAGCCATTCAGTGATCATGCTTTAAGATCAAGTAAGGAAAATTTAAGTGCTTTATGAAATTTGAAGCCTGGAAAATATTTTAAAATTAGACATAGTAAAATTATTATTTCAAAATCAAATTAAATTGATCAAAATATGCATGTATGCATTAATTAACTTAAATTACAGAAAAATAATAATGTCAACTGATTTGATAAAAAGTAAAAATCAAAGAATCATTTTGAAGTTTTCATCTATTTAAAGCATATCATAGCTAGGTCACTAAACTTTTCCTGTGGTCTGAAATACAAATATTTTTAATTTTTTAAAATGAGGCTACACTGATTTACTATGCTGCATGTGACCACATAGACAGGATCACATCTACTCAGTAGCATGGTAACATTAATGTTCTCAACCAAGGCATCCTCAGTGTATTTCTACATTCAATTGCATATTAGCTTTGTATTTATAAAGACACAGTACTGAAGAACCATACACAATTTTCATGGGTAACTTAACATTTAAATAGAGTATGAATTAATGTTTGGACTTTTGAGGTTCATCATACTTAGGGGAAATTAAGAAAATATATTAAAGCAAGCATATTTTATATCAATATACTATATCTTAGAAGCTATTTCAAAATATCTAGGGAGAGTAATTTAAATGAAGAGTTTGAATTATTTTTATATACATTACCCTGAAATACCACAAATTTATTTTTAAAATGTTTACATTTTTTTCAGTTATTAACTGTAATGCAATTCTTGTTTAAATCTTGATATATATAGAAAAATTTCCTCCCCAAATTAAAGGTAATAGATGTGTATGGCAGGTTTACAAATGCAAAAAATAAGCACTAATAATTATATACTGTCATCTATTTAATGGAAATAGTTTTTGAAAACATGTTTTTGACAGTATAATATCTAAAATCAGGCTATTTGAAAAAAAAGTTTACTTTAACATCCATTAAACAAACTTTTTAAAAATCTAGCCTAAAATTTATTTAAGAAATAATTAATCAAAGAGCTCAAAACTACAGGGGTTGGTGGGTTCCGAAGCAGGGGTAGACCCTTGTGTCACAGAATACAGTTAAAATAAAACCGATGATGCTAATTTTAGAAATAATTTAATTTAGTTTATATCAAAAGAAGACATTTAAAGAAAGAAAAAAATCCAAATACACTGTTTTGGGCAGTTCTTGTTGCTGGTATCTGACCCCCTATCTAAAAAGAATGTTAGCTGACATTAGCCTCCATTAATTCATTTGTGATTTCTAAATTAATTCTGAAGGAAACCACAACTTACTTGAAGATCCTGCTGAGTGTCTGTGTGCCTGATTTTTTTTTTCTCTCTTCACAGACAAAGCACTTCCACTGGTCATGGAAAAAAGGTCTAAATCCGTGTCTTCTCTGCTTACAAGTCTTGCCTGGGAGCAATGGGAGAGAATGTATACAATCATGAAACAAAATATGGCATTTTCTGAATGCAGCTCACATTACCCCAAATAAACAAACAGGCTCTGTCAAACAACCTTCTTCAAAATGATACCACAATCCTTTATTGCTGCCCGGCAGAACAAATGCTCTATGTCAAAGCATTTTTTGCAAATAAGAGCCGATTTTAAAATTGAGGTTTGCTATTTGAGTCTGTACAACAAAAGAAAACATTTTAGTACAGTAATTTTGATGAAAATCAATCTTAAAGGCAAGCAATGAACTTTAAACAGCTTCACATCATGTATTTACTAGGTATATTATTTAATTCTTAATTGAATGTTAGAAATGTCACATTGGATTATTTTTTGAATATTTATATTTTACCACTTATAAGTATTAGTCTGTTCAGTATAATTGCCTTAAATCCCTTTCATGCCATATTTATGTTCTACCAAGTCACAATACTTATTTCTCCTTACAACCATCATTAATATAAAGATAAGTTAATATAGTCTAACTCATAAGCAATTCTTCCATGTTTGATGTGAGAAAAATTTAACTACAACAAAATAAAGCCATAATGTAATCACTGCGGTTAAAAAAAATTGTACACAGATGATGAGCTATAAAAACATATGAAACCAGAATCTAAAGATCATTCTTTTTCAAATCCTGATCTTTGCTTTTTTTCTTTACATCTTCCTTTCCACTTTCTTCCCACCCTCATAGGCATGAGCTTTTTATTATTAAGTAAACAAATTTGCTATGCTAAACTCAGAATAGAAACCATTCTCTAATGTCACTGATTTTTTTTTAATGTACCTGGCTAAGCAATATCATTCTATTGTCAAAAAAATCTCAGTAGAGAACTATTTCATATGAAATAAATAACACTTGTCTTCTAGCTAATATTAAAAAGGTTACATATTCTTTGAGTTTTATGTACAAAAAAAATCACAAGGGGACATATCTAATCATTCCCATTGAACAGCTCCATTAAGACAAAGAAAATAAAAGAAACACAATTGTTAAGAAACAAATTAAGAAATTGAGGTCAAAACGCCAAAGCAATACCAGTGAGATACGTTTTTAGTGAGATACGTTGGAAAACAAGGAAGAACATATTAACCACTGGGGGTCGTTTTTGCTGATTACAGAAGCTTTAATGATAAACATGATTTTGTTTAAAATCAGGTTTTATTTCTTTCAATTCAATGACATAATTTCTCTATACCTATTTAAAGGTAGTAATCTCATCGTCTTTCAAATTTTTGTTCATTTTCAGAATGAAATGAAGAGTATAAATTTTGGAACCTGACTTAACAGCATTTGAGCCTTAATTCTAATATATGTTAAGGAAATACTCATGAACACATACTCTCCCCAAATCCTGTGATCTAAGCTATTAGCATTCAAAAGTTATTTCTTATAACTTAGAAAACAATGTCTGCTATTAATTAGGTCACATTATAGCAATCAGTTTAGAAGTGATTAACAAAAATGCATGATTTCACATTGGTGCTACTAGTAGCATAAATGCAAAGTTAGATTAAATAAAATGCCCTGATACAGGTCTACTAGTATTTTATCACAATCACACATACATTAATTTCAGATGTCCATATTGAACAGCATTCTTTCTTTCACTATTAGCCAATAACTCATGAAAATATTTTTTCTTTTATACAATGTGAAATGGATATACTTAAAAACTGAAGATAACTTTGTCATTCTTTGAAAATTAGTTTTACAAAAATGGAAATTTAATTTTAAAACACTAATATTAAATATTTGTAAAGTAAGCATTTTTAAGTTAATGTCATAAGAATTTTTTTCTTGCAGTTCAATAGCAAGTAGGTATTAAATAGAAATTTTGCAAAATTCTTGTCTTTTGTTTTTCCCTGAACAGGTCATATTTATAGCCTACATGGCTTGGAGTACTTTTGCCTATATCTTCAGAATGAGGGGCATATATTTTGGAACCTGACTTAAAACATTTGGATCCTGATTCATACCCAGTCTAGGCAATTTAATTAAGGATAGAGATCTCTCAATGTATAAAGAACAGGAAACTCCCTTTTATTTTGCTTTTACAAACAAGATTTTATTGTATATTTGTGTTTAAAATTTTGTATTTTTAGAAGCTAAGAAATCCTAAACAATATTCAAAGAAATGACTGTATACTTATTACCCAGATTTAACAAAAACAAATATAATGTCGCTTGTAAGCTACTTTGCCTTATTTCCTACATGTATGGATTCAATATGACTCTCAAAATTAACATAGCTGGTTTATTTTTTCCTCACCTTACTTTTTTAAACTGTACATTATATCTTGAAATTCAGATTGGCTTCATTATCTTAACTCTGAATAATATGCAAGATAGTTCAAAAATAGCCGGGCGCGGTGGTGCATGTCTGTAAGCAACAGCTTATGGAGTCGTGGCTGTGTCTGGGGATCATGGTTCGAGTCCCGCCTGGGGCAACACAGCAAGACATAGTCACAAAAAATAGCTGGGCGTGGTGACGCATGCCTGTAATCTTAGCTACCTGGGAAGCTGAGGCTGGGGATTGCTTGAGTCCGTGGTACCACGGCAATGTGAGCCTGTGGTTCCATGGGCAAAATAGCGGAACCTAGTCTCCAAAAAAAAAAAAAAAAAAAAAAAATTACAAAATTATTGTACATGCTAGGAATATACCACATCACTGTGCTGTTTTTAGACATACAAGGGATTTTTAAAAGTTATGGCTTGGTTGTACAAATCTGAATTATTCATTTACATCCATTTCTAATACATTATCACTGAACATCCTCCTTTACTTATATAATGATGCATGGGATTTGTTATATAACACGTGGGCATGGAAGTCACTTTAAATGTCTCAGAATCATAATTTATAAGCAATGAAATGCATAAACTAACTTGCATTTCAATCATTTTCAAAATTTTTACTTTGAAGTAATTTAAAACTCCCATAGAAGTTGAAAAAATTGGTACTGAGAATTCCCTGTATACCCTCCACCCAGCTTGACTCAGTTATAGCTTATATAACTCAAGTGTGATTAATAAAACCAGGAAATTGACATCATTCCAATAACATTACTAAACCACAAACCTTATTAAGACTTCAAATGTATGATTTTGGTTTGTTTTTACTTCTACAACATGTTATCACATTTATAGCTTCATATAACTACTACTATAATTAGGATATAGAAGAATATTTCATCTTCTTCAAAAACCATCTTGCTCTTTCTTTATAGGCATGCTGTTTCCCCACTCTAATTACTAGCAATCACTGGAGAACAAATATGTTCTCCATCACTAATTGATTTTGAAAATGTTATGTAAATGAAATAATACTGCATGAAACCTTTTGAGACTATCCTTTTTCACTCAGCAAAGTGCCTCTTGAGATCCATCAAAATCTTTGTATCCATATTTTATGTATTGTTTCTTTGTATTGTATATGCTTTGCATGTATATACCATAAATTGTTTATGCTTTCACTATCTGAGTGAGATTGGTTTATTTCCAATTTTGGCTGTTCAAAATAAAACTTTTATGAATACTGTGTACAGATTTTTAATTAAAAATAAATTATTGTTTAGCAAAATACACAGGCGTAGAATCATTAGCTCATATTATATATGTATGTGTGCATATGTGTCATTAACTTTTAAGAAATCAAAAATTTTCATTTAAGTGACTTTATTATCAGCAGCAATATATGAGATTAAATTGTGTCACATATTTCCAGGTACCAATAGCATTCTATTTTAATCACTCTAATGTGTGTTTACTACTGTCACTTTAATCACTTTCCTAATCGTTGATGGTGTTTAACATCTATTCATGTGTTTATTTCTATGTGCATATCTTCTCTTTGGGGAAGTCTATTTTCAAGCCCCAATGATGACTTTGATAATCATCCATGTGGCTGTGTGGATTAGGGGTTCATTTCTTTCTTTTTTTTTTAGTAGATATGTCATTGTGAAAATATAATACACCTGTCACCTTCAAAATGATGAACATTTAGGTTTTGGGTTTTTTTTGTTTTTTGTATTTTTTGGCCTTTATCCATAGACTTTCTATGTAATTTTCATTTAGTTTCCATGTGGATCTTTTCATTTCTTTTGGGTAAACATCAGGAGAACTGGTAGGGTAGGATTATGTATAAATTTATAAGAAACACGTTTCCAAAAATTTTAAAATTTATTCTTCACTATATCAACAGTGTATGAGAATGCCAGTTGCTTCACATACTTGCCCACATTTGTATTTTCTAGCTTTTTAAATTTTAAACATTATAACTCTGTGTAGCAATATCTCACTGTTGTCTTAACTTTAAATAATATACTTATTAACCATTCAAAGATCTTCATTGCTGTGAAATGACTCAAATCTTTTGCTTATTTAAAAAAAAATCTTAGAGTGTACAGAGCATTGTTAGTACTTGGATGGGTATAAATAAGGAGGGGAGAGGTAAGAGGGAGAAAGGAGGGGGTGGCAGAAGAGGGAGGGAGGAGGAGAGGGGGGAGAGAGAACTGGAATCACAATACCACTTCCTGAAGCACCTTCTCTAGTAAAGATCAGCCATATCAGTGTCTCTGAATATAGATGTCTTTTCTCTTCAGTTTAGGTAAACTAAGGAGCATCTTTTGGCTTTTTCCTTCTTGTGTTGTAGTCCAGAAAGTGTTTCCAGATTGCTGACTGATTGTTTAATGTACACATTCCAGATTGTTTGATTTACAAATCCTATCTGTTATTATTTATACTAATATATATTCAACTGATATTTCCTACTCATCTTGTTAGAGAAAAAGATCTAGGTTACCTCTAACTACAAGCAACACAACAACCGACATCCTGGTATATATGCTTTGATGGAACTACTCAATATGTATACACACACACACACACACACACACACACACACACACACACATTCCTCTAACAAGGGGCTTAAGGAATAATAGGCTATACAAAGACCTACTTTAATGAACATTGATGCATTTCTCTCCAAAATAACTGTAGTAACTTCTACTTTTAACCAGTCATGCAAATGTCCACCTTTTTGACAGAACTTGGCATTGCCCAGTTTTCTACTTTTTTCCATTGTCATGCAAAATGGTCTTGTGACATCATGAGTTTAATTTTATTCCTCTGTTCATATAACTGATGATCTCTTCATATACATGAATATTCATTTACATAAATACATAATCTCTGTGAATTGGCCATTTATATTCTTTTTCTATTGTGAGCATTGGATTACTTGATTTGACACATTTTATTTTCAGAATTTTTTTATATTTGGATAGTAAGCTTTTTCTAGACTTAGAGACTGAAAATATTTTGTCTGTAATTAGTATATTCACCTCTTCTATGAAATCCTTCACAGAAAGTCCTCAATTATTTTTTTGTTGCCATACAACTTGTACTATTTAATTTTTAAATATTTTTATTATTGGTAAGTTGCAAATATATTGCTAACTTACCAGTTTTACAACCTTGCCTTTCACATTGCAGTCTTAAAACCTGAATGTCAGTCGACTATTGTAAAGGGTGTGTGTAGTCCATATGTAGTAATGCTGTTTTGTTTTTTTTTAATGTTAGTCTACTGAATGCTATTTATTAACAAATCTGACATTTTCCACTTTACTAGATATTATATTCCAGCATGGTCATATGTCTATTCTTGAGCTCACTATTCATATCTACTCGTTGATTTATCAATTTCTATGTTAGCACCAAAATTTACCTTCACATTTTATTAAGCGTTTATATCGGTGACACAAGTTGTTTTTTTTCAAAGCTGACTGATATAGTCTTGGGTTTTTATTCAACAAGATATATTTTGGAATGGGGTTCCTCAGGGTACTAAAAATAGCAATTAATCTTAGTTGGAGTTGCTTTTAATGTACTTATTTATTTTGGGACAGTTGACATATTTAATATGCTCAGTTGTTGCACAGAATGGTAATCTTACTGCATATATTTCACTCAGATCACCTTTAATGAGAGTGGTATTATTCTAGTGCTCTCAGCTGAATGTTTTCTTTGAAATTGTCTAAAACTGGAGACAGCTGCCTTGCTCAACCCACATCCTTTCCTGAGACAATGCAGGAGCATAATTCTGGCCCCACTCTCTCAAGCTGGGACAATTCAGAAGGAACTTCCCATTACCAAAAGCCATGTGTCACATCTTTCACCTGACAAATGCAAGAAAACACAATAATGAACACAAAAGTTATATATATATATATATTTAATATACTTAAAAAAAGATATGTTACAATGTTCCTTGCTTTTTATTCACCTATACCTCTTCTACATGGGGAAAAAGTATTATCATTGTTATGTATTGATGATATATTATAGTTGGCCTCTTTGGGTGAACCCCAGGGATCACAATATTGTAATATATATATACATATATATATATAGATAGATATAAGTTATTTTTTTTAATTTGCCTCTTTATTATACTATAGAAGGGTATGGAAAAAGAGGATTAATGTCAAAGCATTAATCTCAGAATTGATTTGATGAGTAACCATCCAAGTCTGCTTTCATTTCTTCTAAGAAGTATAATTAAATTTAATATTGCTTCTTTATCTTTAAATGCTATGACAATTTTGTGTTCTCCATTTCTGCTCCCAACAATCCATGCAAAAGTGTTCGTAATATGCAAATTGCCCACATTTGGAGTACCAATTTTCTAGGGTAATCTGCATGTCATACTCTAAATGGTTATCTACTAAAGTGTAAGAAAATATTTGCTAAGTGAACATTTCAAATCTGTGCATAGTTTCTCTATAAATGCTTTAAAAAATGATTTTAGCTATTGTTCTAGTTCTTATTCCTCTTTCAGGAAAACTCCTTGAATGAGTTAAGAGAACAAAGATAATGTTTCTGGATACGATAATACTAGTCCATCAAGAAGTATATTTACTTTTTATATAAATTCTATATAAATTATAATCAGTTTTCTTGGTGAATGTAGAATCTGAATGAGATTAATTCGTTGATATGGAATTTGTGATAAAGTTAGGGTCACCTGGTACATCCATTTTCACCTGCCAAAGAGGTCACACACATATAATTGTTCAGGGTACACGCTTCTCTGGAATTTTCTGGAAACACATTGAAAATTTCTTGTTTTATTGGCTCCATTTTTCTAAAATCCATATTGATTATTCTCTTATTAACATAGCCTTACTTCTAGCAGAATATAGTACAAAAGATGTTATCAATGCACATACAGTTATTCTGTTTAGAATACACACTCTGGTCACTGTATTCAGAATTTCGTTGTTTTTAAACCTCCAGTAATTTGCATTACATAGAATAGTTAGGTTCAGAATTTGTTATTAATTTTTGGAGTTGTGAGGATACTTTTCTGTTTCCTTCAAGTATCCTATGCTTTAAAATATTTAAGAAACGAACTTCATTATGCACCTTTTAGTCTACAATAATTTTATTTAAATATGGCAGTATGTTACTACTTTAAAATCTTATGTGGACTAATACTTTGAAGTAATATATTTTTAAGCAATATCATAAGTCAATAAAACATGTTATTTTATAACCCCAAATTGATATAACTATGATATTTTTTATAAATGAAACTAATTACAGATCTATTTTAAAATGCCACTTATTGAGTGATGATGTGTTTATTTTTTTTTCAGTTTGAAATACATTTCTTACCACAAGTTGAACTCTCCCACCATTGCGTATATCTGGATCTAACTCAGGCAAGAAGTGATTGCTGTGAAGTGACAAAGACAGAAATCATATAGTATAAATATACAGGAAAAATACAAAATAAAATATCCAGTGAAAAGTTTTGGAGAAGTCAGTAACTATGAGAACAAGTGTCTATTGCATCATATTTTTAAATATAATTTATTTAGGAATAAGGACTTTTCTCAAATTTCTAAACATAGCCAAAATATATTCTGAAATATTTATGTGTTTTATATTATATATATTAATGCTATTAAATCTCTGAACCAGACTTCTTATATTTTATTCAATAAAGATAGTACGTTATATTTATATTTGCTTTCAGTAATAAGGATGTTATCTTAAGCACTGAATCATAACCAACATAAAAATCATTTTGGTTGAATTAATTATATATTAAATAGGCAATTCTCAAATGTTGATAATTTTACTCCTACTTTGCTAACAAATGAAGTGACATAATAATTATAAAATATTGCTTTAATTTCCCTTTCATTTTTCATGTTCTAGATTTTAAATTATATTAGTAGAATTGATAAGATAGGAATGTTTCAATTCATATATAATTATAATTGAATATATAATATATGAATTGAAACATTCATATCTTATCAATATATATATAATATATATAATTATATATAATAAAAAGGTTTTAGCTTTTACCCATTTTAACTTGTGGTTATATTAAGGTTTAACCTTAATAAATATAGGATTTTGTTATTTATTTAGTTATTACTCACAATAATGGAAAAACATTTTACAGAGTAGAACCAAGAGATTATCAGTTTATGCTATTTATAATATATTTAAAAATTTGATGAATATTTGTAACCAAAGTCTTCACAATATATACCAAATCTATATTGTTTTTTGATTATTATTTCAATAAAACTTTGGTTCATGCACATATACAATGTTATGGCCTAACTTAATTTCCCTTAAAATTCATCTGTTGCAGTCCTATCCCCACTGTCTCGAAGATGACTGACTTTGGAAAAGATGGTAATTAAGGTAAAATGATGGAGTTATATAAGTATATTCTGATGTTGTATGAGTGGTGGCTTTATAACAGGAGGGATTACAATACAGACACCATTGACAGAGGGATGGCCACATGAGAGCACAGTTACTATGTGGAAGTCAGTCAGAAAACCTCTAAGGAAACCATTTGCTAACAACTCGATCTTAAACTTGCAGAACAGTGAGAAAATGAATCTTTGCTGTTTAAGTCATCAGAGTTCTGCTACTTGGTTAAGGCTGTCCTTGCAAATTAACATATACATTAATATAACAAAATTAATTGATTAGGTTCAAATTACCTTGTTTGTTACTAAGGAATATAAACATTTGATATCAACCTTGTGATTTCACCTCTACCCTGTGAGACAGATGGATATTATCATTTCACTATAAAGATAGGAAAATCAAATATCATGACATCATTGAAAGTCATTGACATGACTAGCAAAATGTTAGTGTTAGGGCTGAATTATTTTAACTGCCAGGCATAAATAAAAACAAAACAAAATAAAAGACAACTTGCAATCTATACATTATTCATAAAATTAATGGGTATCACACATTTTACTTTATGTAGAATCAGTTGTGTGTTTCATCTGTTGGTTTTAAGCATTGCAGAAACAGAGTTCTGAAACATTTTATGGTGAAAATATATAGTGATTAAATCTATTAATGTAAGTGGCCTTTTATAACCTGGCAATGTGCTGTATTGAACCTTTGGCTATAAAGTCATGTTTGCTTTACTACAATTAACCTAGGTTTTACTCTGCAAGCTATATTTACAATACAAAAATCTAATTTAAAGGAAATGACCTCACCATTTCATATTTCTGGAGTCAGCTGTTTCATGAACCCCAACCTGTGCGTGAAGCCATTGGTATGTATATTCTTTACTCCTTTCTAATTTTTCATTTGCAGTAGAATGTTTATTGATAAACTCCTGTTCCTTACCTGGGGGAAGAAATAGGAAATTTTCAGTTATTTAAAGAACTCAAACTTTGGGCAAGTAGTTCAGTGTAGGATAACAACTTTGTAACAAGAAAGGAAATTAAATAGCTCATGACAGCTAAATCTATAGGAAAAGTGTCAAAGATTAAGATTTTTCTTGCTTCAGTTTGAAAACCATGTTTTTGAAAAATAAAGGAAATGTTTTAATGCAGCCACCATTTAATAAGGTTTACTTATGATTTTTTAATTAGAAAGTTCAGAAAATTTTGGCATGCAGTAGAATTTCTAGTATAAAACAAATGTGTGCATATTCATGTCTTTTCAAGCTTATTCAAAAATCTAGTTGTTCTTGTGTACATGTAGAATTCATAAAGTATAATGAGGACCTTTGATAGAATTTTAATTTTATATAAAACCAAGTTTATTTTCTGTCAACTAAAATAATATTTTAAACTAGGAATATAAAGCATATCAGGTTTCAGGGAACTTGCCATAGCAGCTATTTCAGACATGGTGAGGAAGTATAACAATGAAGACAGTTGTGGAAACTATTCAAGGGGAGAAATTAAATCGGTCAAAAAAAATGACATAAAAAAGTAAATAAAATTATTTTTAAAAAGAAAAATCCCTAATATTAAAGTGCTAAATTTCCTAAACATATTTGTGTTAAAGAAAATCTCTTACTGCTACTACTGTGTCAATGCCCTGAATTTCAGATGCTTTAGGGATATCCTTCATTACGTTTACCTTTTAGGATGCTCCTGTTTTAGTACAATTACCATATTTAGGAAATTGTTAGTGGCTTGGTAGGCTTGATTGAAGTACATCAAAGAAAGATACTTCATGAAAAATAACTGTTGTTTATCAAACTCACAAGCATAAATCTAATATTTAAAATATCACTTTCTTAATATGAACTATTATTTTATTTATATTAGCATCTACCAAGTCACCTATGTTTGCAAGTCATTTGCAAAAGAAGAAAAATATGGTGGTAGGTCTATTTTCAAAGTTTGGTACATGTGTACACACAATAATGAAGATGACATATTTATTATGTCTTTTTTGCTGAAAGCTTGCTCTGTGGTTAGTGAAATGACTTTTTAGTTTTCAATTCAAAGACATATTAGAGTTTCAGGCAAGTAAAAAGTAAGAGTATTTCATTTTTCTCAATTCTACATTTACTAAAGTTAACTTTTATTTCTCATGCTACTTTCTGTTCCTAAAATAGCCATGCCCCTTGTATCCTGAGCTTAAGTCAACCTTGCCTAATTGTCATTTTGGAAGAACAAAGTGTGTCACATGAGAGGACTGGCAGGCCATGGAATCCATGAGCAGACAGACTGAAATAAGCGGAGATTTGGCATTTCTACATCCAGTTCCAACTCAGCATTAAGCTTCTCTAGCAGACACCAGCTTTATGTCTCCTTTCCTTCAGTTACCAGACCAATGTTGCATCATGTGGTTGGTGACAAAAAATAGGGAGGAATCAGTGATACTGATGAGCAACAGAGTTCATGGTTGGAGTCTCAGCTAGTCTTGATATGTGAGAATTCTTTCATAACAAGTAACTTTTAGCTAAAACGTGGAAAAAGAAAAAAAAACAATTCTGTCTTTCTGTTTGTTACTTATCATTGCAAAAGTCAGCTTTAAAAGTACTTCTTTGGAAAGTTTTCTTCAACTCTACAAAACTCCATAAACCCTAAGTGGTTTTACATCAAAACTCAGCCAAGCTTCTAAACAACAATCCTCTTGAGTAAAGAGAGATTTCACTGCAAGAGTTCAATTCATAGTAACCATTGAACCTGAAGGTATTGATGGTGAACTGGCATGAACACAGTGTAGAAAACAGAATGGGCATAGTGGTGAAGCCGTTCACTGGAAGATACTGTGATAAATTCCTTTTTGGCTAACTCACCTCAGAATTATTCCTATCACAGAGAGAGAAAGTCAGGTTTACTTTTTGGAATTTTGCAGGAATAGTGCTTTTCACATCTTGTGTAGGAAGCACAAGAATGACTTGTGCTAAACTGATGAGTATCAGTACTCAATCAGGTGCCCAATAAACCTTTCTATCAATTTTGGAAGAATCATTTTGCCAGAAAGCAAAATTTAAAAAATAATTAAAAATTATTATTTTTTTTATAATGTTGAAGTTCTCCCCTCAGGTGTGGTCATACTAGTTTCCGCACTATCCAAGTGCTCACAGTCCTCCTCCCTTCCTCCTGGCCTTTCCCACTTCTTTGGTTCTTGCTTCATTAATTTCTTGGATCATCAAGCTAAAATAAAATATCTTTCTTTGATTCTTTTGTACCTTATGTCTACATTACTATGACTCAAATATGCTCCTTTATTTCACAACACAAATTTGAGTAATTATATTTAAATTGTTCAAATTGTTATACCATTTTATTATAAAGATCACACTCTCATAAAAGGCAATTTTTAAAAATACAGAAAAGTGAAAAGTCAAAGAGAGAAAACCACAAAAATCTTACAACTGCTGAATAATATCTTAAGGCATTTTCTTATACTTTTTAGATTTGTTTATTGTCTGTATACAATTATATGTGTTCTATATAGCCTACTTTTTAGTGATATAGATGTATTTAGTGATATATATATATATTTAGCGATATATATAGTGATATATATTAAATATATATATATATTTATCTCCCTATAGTCTATGCACACTAAGTAATGGATATCTTCTTCCATACATAATTTTACTGGTTATACATAATGCTGTGCCAACTTGATAACAGACTTTTAATTATCTCATTTAATCTAATTTTTCATTTGTCATTAAAAATATCAAATCTAGCTGGGCATGGTGGTGCATGACTGTAAGCTGCAGCCTAGGAAGCCACGTCCACGGCCAGGGATCACTGTTCGAGTCCTGCTGGGGGCACGTGGTGAGACCTCATTCCAAAAAAATATACCTGGGCGTGGTGGCACACACCTGTAATCCCAGCTACCTGGGAAGCTGAGAATGGGGATTGCTTGAGTCCATGGTACACCAGGCAACATGAGCCTCAGGTTTCACAGGCAAAAATAGCGAGACTTAGTCTCAAAAAAAAAAAAAAAATCTAATCTAAAACATCTTGAGGAACTTGATATAAGTCACAGCATCAAATAGTTTTAAAAATTCCACCTATATACCACATACCATATGAGGATACTTATTTTAATTTTATGAGTCCTTGATCAGTACTAGGATATTTTAAAATTGTTAGTTTGATAAAGCATGTATAACATATTCTTTAAGTATTAAGTATTTAAGTATTTACTGCCACTGAGATTAAAGTTATTCTAAATGCTTATTAATTACAGATCATATAGGACATCTTTCTTGTTCTTCCCAATTATCTGCTTTACCTCATTATCTTCCCTTTTTTTTGTTTTCAATTGAACAGTCATAATTCTTTATCTGTTATTACCAGTACAAATATTTTCTTCTGCCTATTCATTTTTAGTTTCCACTTCATTCTCAAAGGGTGAACTTTCCCCCCCCAGGAATACAAATTTATCTATCTGTTAAATATCTTCTGAACTAAAAGTTATTTTCCATATGATATATAGAATTGCATCTCCCAATTCAATACTTTATGCAAATACTGATATTGAATACACAAGTATTGAATATACCTTAATAAGATATAAGTTTTCAGGGACAAATTCTATACCCTTTTAATATTTTGTCCTTTACTTTGATATATTGTTCAGTAATAAAGATGATGATTCTACATTCTGTCACTCTTTTCCATCCTTCCATATTGCATTGCAGTCTAATTTTGTTAATCCAGTTTTCCTTAAGCTCTTAATATCTCTAACAACCAAAAGATGTATCATTGACCTTTCTACTGAAGTCAACTATGTTGATTACTTACTTTGTCTTAAAACTCTCCTTTTTAGAACTTGGGCTTTGGAACACCAAATCTCGAGGTGCTCTCTTTTTATGCTCCTTCATAAATTTCTTTACAAGTTGATATTTCTGATACAAGTTTCTAGGAGCATCCCCCAACTGGTTTCTGTTGACAGTCAACTAGCTAAAGAGTGCTCATTACTTCCTTGGAATCACTAATTAGAGGATTAGATATCACCTGACTTTATCTTATTACTGGTATCATATACAGCTGAACTTCAGAACTACAACCTATATTTACGATAAATATCCTGAATTCCCTAATCACATGGACCAGACATTCTAGACTTAGTCTTGGCTCGCCATCTATGCATGAACAGTTAATCAAAACTTAATCAAGATACCTGTTGGGCATCTTACTAATAATAATAAACTTGCTCCTCCTTTCTCCCATTTTACTTTGGCTCCATTTTGCACAGGGGTGAGCTGGCATGATGTGTGTGTGTGTGTGTGTGTGTGTGTTGACACATATGCAAAGACTTATTGTCACAAAAGAAGCGGCGTCTCTCCTAAATTCATTTACCTCTGCTGTGCTAAGATCCTAACCTTTTCAAATAATCTAAACTCTGTATTTTCTTCTCATCCCTATTTCTTGATACCTCTCAAATATATTTTGTTTTTCTCTCTCCACATTCCCCTCCAGTTATTCCTTGTCTCACTTCACTTTCCGGCAAACTTCTTGAAATAATAGGCAAAGCTCAGTGATGGTGACATATTCATGCTCATTCCACTGGAAGATGACATTCCTCCCATAACCTATCACCAGAATTGTTCACACTGAGAATACTAAACCTCGGGGGGTTTTGTTTTTATCAAGTACTCCAAAATATACATTATGATTATAGTTCATATACAATATGTATGCATATAATATGCTGCTTTCCTTTTTGAAAAAACATGTTTCCTTTAGATTTTGTTTCACTTTCCTTGTTTTTCTCTGACTTTTCATCAAAACTTTTATTTCCTTTGAGGATGCTCCTCCCTTTGCCATTCTTTCTGATTTCAGGATTCTTCTTCAGGTTTCTATCCTAGCTCCATTTTATTCCTTGGCTATATTCTTCCCATGTAAGGATATTCACTACATTTCTCAACCACGTTCCTTTTTCCTTCTAAAATTTGTATTAATCTAAAGTCTCTCCACACATATCTATCCCATAGATAATTTAAACTGAATATGAAAAGGTCAAAGATGTATTACCATACCTTTTCCCAGGTTTCTATCATGCTACCACTGGTTAGGGCACAACTCAGAAATCAAAGGATTGTATTAAACCTATATTCTTCCTTAGTCTCCAAATTTATATTTCATACCCTAAATTCATTTTAACTTGTCAGATCTATATTCTAATATCAATATTTTAATTCAACCTACTCTCATATCTTCAGCATTACTGAAACAGCATTCTCACTACTCTTTTTTGCTTTTGGTCTTGTTTCCATATATATGTCTACATAGTACAAATGGATTTACTATAATATGTATTTAATTATTCTATCTTGTCATTTAAAATCCAAGCTTTCATTGCCTCTGGATAATTGTCTATTAAGCTTACAGGTTGTATATACCTTTGGATACACCCATCAGGTTTCTTCCCCTATGTATATTATAATCACCCCAAAGGTTCTCTTTTGCCTATAGACCTTATTCTGGGATTATCTACTTTACTACTAGTGCTCTTTATTCAAGTCATCAAGTTTCAGTTTAGAAATGACAAATAATTTTCTTTTTCTTTTTGGTAAACTTGCTGATCTTCCAACATTTCCTGCCCACTCAAATTAGTTTAGATATCCTCCAAAGGATCCTATTAGACTCCATGATAAAATTTATTATTTTGTATTTTATTATGTTATTAATGCCTCTATTTTATATACATCCTTTAAGGGTTAAAGTGTGCAGTGATGTTCAACAAACTTTGGTGAAAATAAGGGATAACTATATTTTATTAAGATCTGCTCAGTGCCTAAGAGAAGTAGATTTTTAGCATTATTGTCCTGTGTATGGTGAAGAATGATAGACTAAATATGATTGTTATAATGGAACTGTCAAGTCTGAAAATAAGAAATGTAAATTGATAACCATAGGTGGAACATTTACAAAATCTTTTATATAAGGTTATTTTATAAAATGTACAAAATCCTAGAGGTAGTCACTTCAGCTTTATGAAAACCACTAAAAGAAATTAAGCTATTTTTAAAATTAATGCAAAAACTATTTTCTTCATGAAAAGTAACATAAATGTTTATAAAATTCATATGCTTCAAGTTAATCAATTTTACAATTTTTCAATATAGTATAATATCCTATACAGAGGAAAATTAATATTCCATTATCTCTTGGAGCTCACAAAAAGAAACTATTTATATTTGTAATATGTATGGCAACTTTCCCAAGACTATTTTCCCTTAATGGTCTTCTCAGTAATAGAATAATAAAATATGACTGGTTTCATGGGTAGAGATGAGTTCATTTCTTTACCAAAAGCCTTTTGAGGCTATAGGTTGCAGGCTGAGCAAATGTTTCATGTGATGGAAATATTTTTTGGTAACTTTGATAAATGACTGATTTTATGACTCTAATGTTAGAAAGAGCAAAAAATATGATTTACATTATAAAATATAAGGGCTGTGTGTGTTTACTAAAATACATTATTGCATCATACCTCAAAAATAAAGCAGAAATAAAATTGGAGTTTGGCATAAATGCTTGACTCATGGAATTTTAAATTCATTAACATCTGTATAAATACTTGTTGATAGGCTGTTTATGGTTTCTTCCTTAACCAATCCAATCTGCTGTTGGAAAGTTGTCAGCTCTGGCATGAAACCAATAATTCTCAAAGAACCATTTGTGTATGACAAGCAACATCCCTATTCTTTTAAAATATATTTAAATATATGTAATTGATCACTAAGGAAAAATGACTTCATGAATAAAGAAAAGGATTGTTGGTACAAATGTTTAAAAACAGCAAATTTGGGAATAGAGCCAAAGCTAAATGTAAGGTCAAAGGTTAACTGCAGCTCTAATCACTCCTTTACATATTTCACCATAGTTTATGGCAGAATGGTAAAATATATATATACTAGAATAAAAAATACTTCCTAGTTGCTGACATTTGAATTAATTCCTAAAATTTGTCTGTTGAGGGAGTGGGTAGTAAATGAAGTATATGAATAACCTTTATGGAAATCAAAGAAAAATAAAAGTGAGTTTCTAAATTAAATCTATAAAAATACATGGATTGTGTGAAGACACAGATTTCAACATTAAAGAACTGCTAGATTTAAATGAGTCCTTCCAGAATAACAGAAACATCCTTTCACAAAATGGATGTTGTATTAGCTAATTTTAAGTGTTCTGTGTGGAACTTAGGTATAATTCTACCTGAAAGGATATGTTTTCCATATGTATTCTTTGGTTTCACAGTTTCTCTTCATTGTTAATTTCACAATGGAATACCCAATGCTACATAAAGAATGACTCCTTGGTCTCTTCTGTGAAATCCCCATAGCTCAGGAACATCACAGGTTGCTAAAATCATATAGATATTCATGTTTAATGTGTTCACTATTACCATTATCGGGGTCTGGGACTAGGATAAAGGAAGTGGGATAATGAGATACTTGCACAAAATATGAGGGGCACTAAAAATTTGTTACTAAGATAAATGATATCTTAATATTTTAAAGTCAAAATCAGTGCACAAGTCTACGATGAACAAAATATACAAATGTTAAGAGATTTAAATTTAAATCAGAACAAAATGTCAAAATTTCAAATAACATTTAAATCAGTAATAATGCCATTTTAATCTTTATTGAAACCAGAAGTGAAAGGAAAAATGAGTAATACTGATCCCTCATGGCCAAGATATTGGCAGATTTACCCATTTCTAAATAATATCAATTTAGTGCAAATATGCCATATTTTCAGAACTACACAGTAACTATTGCTAAGAATGATTTCTTCTGTTTTCTGTCATATCACTTCTCCTTTATAAGAGGACCTGAAATTGTGACAAATAAGAAAATAATTACAGAAGAAATTCATTCAGTCTATAAAAGTAGAAACTATACTTTTAATATACCCACCAAGAAGTTATAATAGCACATAGTTAAGTTGGATTTTTCACTTAACCAGCTATGTAATGTGGGTCAAATTATTCACCTCATTTTTCTCTTCTTAAATATATATGTACATTTAAGCTAATAATACAATAAAAACAATATAAAATAACTGAACACATATAAATAGCAACCTAAGATTATACCAAATGTAATAGAGTAACCGTAGCTACCCTAGTATTTTTAAATTGAAATTAACTCCATTATGTCGCTTTAATAGTATCAGAATTGTTAATAATTATTCAGTTCTTGTGACAGGTAAGACTTACCTATCCTGGAGGTCAGACTATCTGCTGTAGTCTTTATATCTAGGTCAAGATTAAGGTTCTGGGGCATCACTGACAGGAGGGGAAGATTACAGAATTAACCACAAAACTAGATAGTACTATATTTGGGGGGTAAGTCCAGGGAATCCTTATGACATATTTATTTTAAATGGATTTTATTTTTAAATGTATTATTTTTAAATGTACACTTGTTTAAATGTAAAATATATGAGGACTTTAGTATGTCTTCAATAAAGAAATATAATTTCCAAAGATAAGACACGCACAGTCTTAATTGATCTGAAGTTATTTCAAATAATTTTTAGCAATTGCTCAGTAATAACCATGAAGGAGACTCCATTGACATGATTCTCTCTTGTTTCACTCTCTCAATTTAATTATCCCTGAAAAATATTCCTTTATCCAACCTAGACTCCCTTAGGGAGTGTTAGTATAGTAGGTCATTCAAATGTGGGCCCACCCAATGGAATAATGGAGAGTCTGATGATGTAAGTTGGTTGGCTTTCAAAATAATATGGTCAAAGTGGCACAAAAATTTTGTTTTATTTCAAAAGAAGTTAATAAGCAGTATCATGTTGATACATTAATGATAAAACCTTGTTTGGTGGAGCCCATTAAAATCTTTCATATCATTGTAATTATTATTTTAATTATTCACAGCTGTAAAATAAAAATATCCACTGTATGTGTCTATACTGTCTATTAATTTTCCTCACTATTAATTTTCCACATTTAATGAATATATATATATATATGTTTCTGTTACAAACAATGGCATCTGAAATACTGAATTTTTGTTAAACTATTTGCATTAAAAATATGAATATAAATGAAAAGAACTTTCTTTTGCAATTTGAAAAGTAACATATTAGAGACTAATAAAATAGTTCCAAACTTATTGCTTGCCACAAGCATTATTTAAGCAAGTATCCCCAGAGACTACTGAAGATTTGTTTTCTTAGGAGATACTCCTTTAATGTGAATTTTTTTTTATCTTCTGTTATATTATCTTTGGAAAGATAGACTCTTATTTGATGTAGCAGAATGTCAATTTTAAATGGATCAAGGCATCTATCCATGGATTTCACTTTTAATTGAAAAGATAAGTAAAAACATGACTATTTCATTCACATTCTAACACAGAAATAAGTCAAGATTCATGTTACAGGTCTCTTTCATACTGCATTAATTGTTATCATAAAACTATATAAATATTGGTATAAAAGCTCTTTTTTTTTGTGGGAGGAAAAGGAAGAAGCTTTGGGTATGGGGCTTGAAGTTGGAAGGGCTCTTGATAGGCAAGTCACTTCCTTATCAGAGTTCTAGCTTTGTCATCCTGATCACTAGAAAATAAAGAAAATTATGGAAAATTTCACGAATGTTTGTGTCTTTATTGTGCAGTGTCCAAGCAACCTCTGCATTCATCCAGATTTGTATTATGTGTTGCTGAAGCTGATACTGAATGCTCATTTTATTCACTTTTATTTTATTCTGACATATAAAATATACACAAAAGCCTGCACATAGTAAATATTCATAACTGCATGTTTCATAAAAATATATTATATACAATTGTAGAAATTATATTTTTATATAAATAAGTTAACATCCAAGGTTATGAATATTTGTCTTCTACAAATAAATGAGTTTGTTTCCAACATTGCGGTCTTCAGAATATCCACAATTCAATTTTTGTTGTTAAATAAGATTTATTGAAAAATCAACCTATTCTTGACTGATTAGAATACAAGATATTTTAAAACAAAAAGTTAGGATATGTGCATTGGTTTCATCAGTTGTTGTTTCCTATTACATTTCCTTCTACCCTATCTCACAGCTATTAGCAAGCCACACTATATCATATTCTATCCTTCTATACCATGCTATCCTCTGCCATACCACACTGAGCTATCCACACCATACCACACCACTTTCTATTCACTTTCTCATTTGCTTCAGTTATAGAATAAGCCATCATTTTTGAGAAGTTCTCCTTTATTCATCTTTGTTGAATGTATAATGAATATTGATGAATTTTGACTTTTTTTGGAAAGTTTTATGTTTTATTTGTCCACAAACATTTTTTTTATTTGACTGAGATGTTATAGCATCTATAAGTTAATTTGGGAAGAATTTAAATTTTTGTAATTTAGTCTTAAATATCACAAATGTATTTATAGCATTTCTTTACTTTATTGATAAAGTTTCATAGCTAGGATTTTTACATTTTTTTGTAAGACATGTTCTTCAGTAAATAAAAAAAGTACTGTCATGTGTTAGAATTTCTTTTTTCTTGGTTGCTTATCTATATGACAAAATTAGAGTTAAGCTTAGATTAGAAAGTTATATCTGTCTAGGAATTTTTTTGTTTCCTCTAAATTTTTAAATGTAGTGAAACTGTTAATATATTTTTACTACAATCTTAAATGTGTGTTAGTTGTCACACCATCCCAATACCATTCTTGTTAATACCATTCTTGTTAATGGTAATTTGTGTTTTCCTTTTCTATTTTGATGATAAAATTTGTCAAAGATCCATCAAGATTATTTAAAAAAATTAGCTATAAAAATGTATTTACCATATGTTCCAGTAATTCCACTCTTAGGCATCTATCTGAAAAATGCAAAAGCACTAATTCAAAGGTATAAATGCCCTCCTATATTCACTGAAGCACTATTTATATTAGCCAGTCTAGGGAAACAACCTAAGTACCCAATGACAGATAAATGAATTAAAAAGATGTGGTATATATCATAAGGAATATTACTCAGCAATACAAAACATGAAAATTTGTCATTTGAAATGACATGGATGGAACTGGAGAGGATTATTCTAAGTGAAATAAGTCAGGAGAAAGACAAATACTGGATGATTTCACTCATATTTAGAATACAGAGAAACAGAATAAAGGAGCAGATAAAACCAAGAAAACTGCTAATAGAATTATGGCCAGGGGAGGAGGGAGGAAATGGGTGGCAGGAGGTTCAGTGCATTTGTGGATTAAAGACTTATTTATTAGATAGATCTTTTCAAAGGATCAACTTTTAGTTTCATTGATATTACTGTTTCCTTATATCAGTATTACAGATTTGTTTTGATTCTTGTTATTTCTTTTCCTCAGCTAACTTAGGAATTAATCTGTTCTTGTTTTATTTTCCTGAGGTAGAAATTTAGATTATTGATATCAGAGCCTCCTTAATTTCTTATATACATTTCAACACTATGGATTTCTTTCTAAGCAGTGTTATTACTGTATTCCATAAATTTGAAAAAAAATTTGCATTCATTTCATTTCCATTTAGTTCAAAAGTTTCATTTAATTAAACATTTTCCATTGGGATTCCTTTTTAAGTCTTTTTAAGTCAAGTTATTTGTTAAAAGTGTTTAATCTCCACTTAAATATAGTTTAGATTCAACTAAACCTTCCAGTTTTATTCTATGTTGGTTAGAAGCAATACCTTATATTATTTTTGAGACTGCATTATACTAGGTTCATTAAAATTAAAAATAGTGTGCCTTCTGGATATTGAACTTTTATCATTTTGAAATGATACTGTTTATTAAACATCTAATAATCTAAAAAAAGAGTAGTCTATATTTAGTTGTTATAGCTATACTTGGAAATAAATCCACAATTGAAAATACGTGTCTCTTTATAACAGTTTTCTAATTTTTTAAAAAATTAACCTTTTTTTCTAGTTTTAAAAAAGTTAGAAAACTAAAATCAGAAAATTTCAGTTATCTATGCAGGGTGATTTTTGTGAAAAGTCAGGAACTTTCTTTTAAGTCTACATGTGCCACTTCCATTGCATTTTTAGTATTAAAGCAACTGGTGATTTCAGAGGTTTGGTAGAACCCCAAATGAGTGAAGTAGGTGGGATCAATAATGCATACATCGATATTAGAAATATCTATCTATCTATCTATCTATCTATCTATCTATCTATCTATCTATCTATCTATCTATCTATCTATCATCTATCTATCTTCTCTCTCTCTCTCTCTCTCTCTCTCTCTCTCTCTCTCTCTCTCTCTCTCTCATCTAGCTACCTAGGTAGCTAGCTACCTATCTATCTCCATCTATCTGAGTTACAGAATGAAGACAGAATTGATTAAGTCTCCATAGAAATACCAGCAATTTAGACCTTGTAGTTCCTGAGTAAATCCAGGGCTCATAAAGATTTACTCGTTAATAACAGTAGGTAACAACCCTAAACAGAGGATGCTATCTTTGGAATTTTGTAACTAATTGTATAGATAATGCATAATAGAGTAGACCAGGTTCTATTTTTTTTCTTCAACTAATATAATTTTTGCATTTAATTCATCTATGAGTTTGAAATATCAAATACAATTCATTTTAATGATTTTGTCAATCATAATTTATTTCTAAAATTGCTACTACTTTTCTCAAAGGTAATAAATTTGCTATTACAGTATTCTGTAACTGGTAAGTCTATTATCTTTATGATTTAATTGACTGCTTTTTCTATTGATTTTTACTCTATGTGGCTAGTAATTTTTTTCATCATTAGTAATTTTTGTCATTATTTTACTTACTCTATGTTCTTTAGATCTGTATTAGTGGAAAATTTTATAATTGTGCACTTAATCTATTCACATCAAAGATTTCTGACTGGTTCCAGCAGGTAGTAGAAATCATATTCTCTTTACCTTGGAAAAATAATTCCTAAGCCATCACTTGCTATACCTAAATATTTATATTTTCTTTCTTTTACTTATTTGCCTAATTTTAATGCTTATTAATTTTATCTTATCAATTATATGTCTTTAAGATATACAGTGTAATGATTTAATATCCATATACACAGTGAAATACAACATCCAACCTAATTAACTTAGAGGATATTTGTATGTGACAAATCAACTGAAATTTACTCTCTTTGTAAATTTTTAGTATTCAACGCAATATTATTGGCAATAGTTACCATGCACATTATTTCTCTAGATTTAATCATCCTAACATTTGTAGTTTTTGTCATTTCTAACTTATGAGGAATTCTTTACCTTTGCTGTTGGCTCAAAAACTCATTTAAAAATACATTTGGAAGCCAAGCATGGTGGCTCATGCCTGTAAACAACAGTTTATGGAGTCGTGGCTGGGTTTGGGGGTCACAGTTTGAGTCCCACCTGGGGCAACGCAGCAAGACCTAGTCCCCCCAAATAACTGGGCATGGCGGCGTGCACCTGTGCTACCTGAGATGCTGAGGCTGGGGATTGCTTGAGTCCGTGGTACCATGGACAATGTGAGCTTGCAGTTTCACGGGCAAAAATAGTGAGACCTAGTCTCAAAAAAAAAAAAAAAAAAATCTGGAGATTTGGTTGTATTTGACCCTTTGTTTTGTTTTCCTATATTCCACACATAAGTGACACATAAAAATCTGACTGAATAATTAAGACTACCAAGAGGTAGGGAGGAGGGGGAGAGCAAAGTGAAAGGGGCACAATGGACTATGGTAGAGAATTTTCAGTACCTTGGTGTGGCAACACACACCTCCTGGGTGGAATCCTATATCCCACAATATTGCTCAATTAAAAAAAAAAGACATTGACAAAATAATTCATCAACTCATATTTTATAATGACAAAAAATGAGGAAATCCTAAATTACTTTTAGTAGGAGGTGAGCTGAAGGAAATACATGCATAAAGCTGTATGATAGAGTAAACGTCAACCATCAAAAGGAGTAAGCACCTACTCTATGCAATATATGAAGTAATATGAGTAAAGTGGTATCTGATCTTTTTTAAACGTCCTTTATTTTCTTGAGTTTTCTAAAAGTCTCTTACTATTTCTTCTTGGAGAAACCTTTTTTATTTATTTTAGCATGTTAGATAGTGATTTATCTATTTTTTGTTTCAAAGAGAAAGCTCTGTTAGTTATTGATTGCATATATTTTTAAAAACATATGCTGGTTTTCTTATAATCTCTGTATTCAAATGCTTGGTCATTTGTTTTAAATTTCTCTTTAATGCATGCAAATATTCAAACCTGTGAATCTTATTCTATGCATTCTTATATTAAATTCATAAATAATTAGATGTAATATTTTCATTATTATCTAAGAATTCCACAATTACTGATTGTATTAAACATTATTATATAAATGTTTAAATTAAAAAAGACATTTGGAAGATTGATATTTCCTAACTTCATGCTACTACAAAACTACAGTAACCAAGAATAAACAGTAGAACAGAATAGGTAACCAAGAAATATACTCATTTAAATGCAATTAATTCCTCCTTGATAAGGGAGCAAAAACAATGAAGTGAACAAAGGTAAGCTATTTTTTTAAATTGTAATAAATTAGTGCTTGAATAACTAAATATTCTCATCAAAAATAAATAAAAGAATCTAACCACAGAGCTCATATCTTTACAAAAATTAAAGTCAACCATACATATACATGCAAAATGCAAAACTAAACATGCATTTGACAATGTTTGAAATTTTAGGTGAACTTAGGTCTGGTGATAGCTATTTAGATACAACATTAAAGACATGATTCAGGGGAAAAGTAGTTAAAAACTGCTTTGTGAAAGACACTGCCAAAAATATGAGAATACAAGCCACAAATTAGGAGGACATATTTGCTCTCCCAACTGATAAAATATTGTTACTAAAAAAATACAAGAACCTTTAAAACTCAACAATAGAAAATGAACACCTGGTTTAAAAATGGTCAGAAAGTAAACCAACAATAAAATATCCTTCTACACCTATTACACTGGCAACATCCAGAACATTGACAGTACTGAAGGCTGGTGAGAAGGTGGAGCAACAGTAACTCTCTTTCCATGCTGGCAGGAATGAATGCAAATGGTAGGTATTTTTAAGGACATCTTGGTAGTCTGTTTTTTTTTTTTGTTTGTTTGTTTGTTTTCTTTTTTTTAACAACACTAAATATATACTCTTGCCAAATTATTCAGCAATCACAATATTTGGTATTTACCCAAATGGCTTGACAGTTTATTCCACAAACATATCTGTATATACATGTTTATAGTAGCTGTACTTATAACAGTCAAACCATGGTAGCAACCAAAACGTCTTTCAGTGGGTAAATGGAAAGTGAGTACATCATGTAATGGAATAGTATACACTACAAATAAATATCAAGCCAAGAGCAGAATGGTAGGAAATGTAAATGTATACTACTAAATAAAGAAGCCAGAGTGTAAAGACTGTGAAATGTATGACTCCAGTCTGGAAACAAAAGGCAACTCCATGGAGACAGAAGAAAGACCAGCTGTTGTCAGGGTTTGGAGCAGGGGAGGGACAGATTGATCCGCAGGTCACAGAGTATTACTAGGGCAATGAAACTATTCAATATGAGAAATATCATTATATATTTGTCCAAACAGACTGCATAGAATGAAGAGTGAGCCTTGACTTAAACTATGAACATTTTCTAAAATGACGTGTTAATATAGGTTCATAGCACTCCAGTGAAGGGTGTTTATAGCAACAGAAGCTGTGCATGTGAATGTGGAAACAACCTGTGCTTTCTGTTCAGTTCTTGTATGAACCTAAAATACTTTCTAATATTAATAATTTTTAAAAATTTAATATTTAGGTGAGTTGCAGTTGCATTTTAGGTGTATAGCTCACTAGAGAGTGTAAAGTAGAAATATCTTTAGCAATTACTGTGGATGTAGAAGCACAGCCCAAGACGAATACATGATAAACATTATTTAGAGTGCATGTGTCTTATATGACAGGAGGGAAGACTGGGTGAAGAAATAAGATTTATCTGAAGTAATAGTTTCAGCTTTCTACTGAGGATTAATATTCCTAGCACTGTTCTACATACTTCCCTGGAAGTATGTATCTGGGATCTGTGGAGATCCCAAAATACTACTGTAATTTTGAAAATGAGTGTTTCAACCTACTTATTATATAACAATTGGTAGAGATAAAAATCTTAAATTAGCTGGCAGCCCATCATCACATTTCTTAATGATACAATTTGAGTTTTTAAAAATCTTTCCACTGGAGCCGGGCATGGTGGTTCATGCCTATAAGCTTTAGCCTATGAAGCGGCTGGGGCTAGGGATTGCAGTTCGAGTCCTACTCGGGACAAAAGAGCAAGACCTGCCCCCCCCCAAATAGCTGGGCATGGTGGTGCATCCCTGTAATCCCAGCTACAGGAAAGCTGAGGCTGGGAATTGCTTGAGTCTGTGGTGGTACCCCAGGCAACGTGAGCCTGCAGTTCCATGGGCAAAATATAGTGAGACCTAGTCTCAAAAAAAAAAAAAAAAAAATCCACCAGAGAAAGTCCATCCAGTATTACCATTTTCACACATAGGATTTGGAAGCAAAAAATTACTTTTTAAATTTCATAGAAAACAATGGTCTATGTAATATGTGTATATAAATATATAGATCAAGAAATACACATTTAGGGTTGTATATTCTATTTATCTATGAACTGTCCTTTCATGTACCTATATTCTACTTTTCATGGTGTCTTTTAGAGACTAGCTAGCATTGGGAGGACATATTTTTATGTTTCTTATTAATGTCTTCATATATCCATATACTTTTATTTTGCTTTTTAGTACTTCTTTTAATTCTTCAAGTTCTTATCTCTATCTCTACTTATCTTCTATTTTCCCCTAGCTTTACCTCATTTGTCTTCTTTCCTAGCCATATTTTTTTAATGTTAAGATAACAGCTCTAAAAATAGTGAAAGAAGTTGGGGCAAAGTGTATAAAGGCTTTTCTTGACACCATTCAGAGAGGGTTGTGGGAGAGTGCTGATATTTAACATGAACCTTCACTGTTGAATCTAACTATTTGCTTTTTCTTAGCTTCATCTGTAGGTCCCAAGTTAGCCATTGTTGGAATGAACTACTTCACTAACAAAAAGCATACGGCATTCCCTGGCTGAGGAAACACTTTTGAATTAGTTATCTGTTTATCTTTTACTGTGATTTTGCTTATTTTGACTTGATCTTTCAATATCACAAATTTTGTGCCTGTACTTGCCTGGATTTGAGATTCTCCCCCCTTTTCTGTCTCTCTTACTTAAGGCATCAGTTCAGAATGAGGTTTGCAAAACTGGAGAGGTGACACTGTTTTGTTGAGCCTAAATATTACATCAATAAAATTTGGGACTAACAACATATAATCTGCTTTACTCCCAGAGTTAAGTCATATTCAAAATGTGCTTAACAGGGAGATAGCAAAAATGTTTAGTTTTTATTACATGAACACTGACCAATCAGGAAGGACACTGGCTTTGAACTGGAACTTGCAAGGTCCCTACTGTGCAGGATATTAATGCTTTACTTACTTAATATCATAGACTTGGGAGGCAATTTCCACACCGTCGTGGGTGGGTTGAAAGTAGTGGGAGACACTTACATAGGTACTTTACCAATCAGATAAGAGTGTTTTCAGTAGTATAACAATTGTTCCAGTCGAAATTGCATACCAGTAATGCCATTCTAATCATTTACTGAATAAAGTACTCATTTTTAGTATACTGCATTCTAGAATATTAAATATGATATTATTTAACAATCCTGTGATATCCAATTATTATACTCAGAACAAGAGTTACACTCTCTTATTTTTATTTTTACTCAAATATAAATTTTCAAATGTTTTGTGTGAAGTGCTTACATTTTTATGACAGATGTACTATTATCAGACATCATTCTAGAAAGTGAGTATCTAGCAATGAACCAACAGTCTTGAACTTTAGCAGCAGATAGAAGAAATTTTACATATAGCTTTTAAATATATCTTTCTACATGTCATAAATACAAGCTAATCTGTGCTAAAATTGAAGGGGTATATAAAAAAAGAATTATTCCTTGACAGCCTAATTGGTCCCAGTGTTTTTATATTATACTTTGTGTGGAACCAGGATGGTTTGTAAATGCATCTCAGTAGCTTCTATGGGAGGCAGCCAGGAGATCAGACCCACTTCCTAAACCAGAGCAGATGTATTCTTAGCTGTTTTATACATTATATTGAATTTTGGGTAATATTTCATTTGAAGATGAGGTTTTCTGCTAAAATATAAAGTTTGAAAGCCACTGATCTGGTGGACAAAGCACTAATTTCAGCATGAAAATGTTTAAATGAAATTTCCAACTCTACTGCCCATTTATAATTTGACTTCAAATAACCAAACCATGTCTAAACACATGACTGACAAACAAATGATTCTGAGTGATTCTGATCCTAGCTTTCAGTTAAACTGTGAAGCAAACTATGCAAATTACTCTATTCAGGCTGCTGTGCACGGAACAGCCTTCATCCTTTGCTGTGATTACAAGAATTCTGGAACTATCCTGTGTCCATGATGTGTTTATTTCCCCTCCTTTGGGAGGCATATTAAAAAAAGAAAATCACTATAATAATGATTATAATATGTGTTGGGAGTTGTGACATGTTCTTCACATTACATTAATTCTAATGTAATTCTTATAAAAATGCTGGAAGATGCATGCCAGTTGTAAAGTGAGAAAATGTAGGTTCAAAGAATTAAGTAGTTTGTCTATGGTGACAATGATGGTTTAAAGCCAGTGTTCTGTCTCTCCTGAACCATGTGCTGCTGACATGACATTATGCTACGCTACATTACATTACATTACATATGATGCAATACATATTAAACAGGCTACCTCTCAACAGCAACTCTTTGTATTCTGTATGTGGTTCAATTAGGAAGAAGAGGGATAGAAACAGAGTAGTAATTCTATGAGGTAGACAGAAAGTATACAGGTAGGAAACTGTTACCTATGTAAATTTTAAAAGTGCACTGAGACCTGCTTGAACAGAAATTAGCATTTATTCTAAAAACTAATAAGTCACACAGACTTTTTATTTGAAAGAGACATTTTCCTGCATTTCACCAGCTGGGAAATACTACTAAAATACCCAGAGAGATGCATGTCTTCACAATAACACAGTACTGTACTACAGCAGTACAGATTGTATATGTAACGCAGACTAAGGAGGCTGACAAATCTCTGCAGGCAGACCAACCTTCCTGGCTATGAACCAGGAGTTACGCTTGTTACACAGAACTCTCAAGGGTACCATGCAATCAGAGGTCACAATCGAGGCAACAGAAGCAATGTCACCATATCAGAGAATGGGCCAATTCAGATCTGGTCCCTGACAGTCACTGAGGTCAAGGCTTGCGGCAAAGAATTGTATGCAACAGGAATATTCCCTGCACACTTTTAGAATTGTCATCTGAACAAACAAGTCCAGGTCATCTGCAGGTTAAATCTGAATTCTTATTCCTGGTACTTAGAGCTTACTTTCTAGTCTCATCTTTCTAGTCTTAATACCTTCCACTTTTAAAACTTACAGTTATCTTTTGATCAAGACAAAGCTTCATCATTTTCCCTGACCTAAATAACACATCTCCATTTAAAGTATGCATCTGTAATCTCATTCCATATTATACTTGTTCTGAAAAGTAATTTTAAAATTCTGACCGCCTAAATTTTATTTTTATGTAAGAAGTACATTATGTTAAAATAACAAGGAAAAATCGTGTAGTCAAATTAAATAGTAAATTTCTAATTATCATTTATGTACTAATATATGTACATTAAAGTAAGAAGAAGAAATTCAATGAAATATATTTTTGATAAAGGTGGAAATTTTATAAATAGATAACAAAAACTGGTATTATAAATAAGCAGTTGAAATGGACACTTAAATCAAGTAGGAAAAAATAAAATATATATGAATTTATGCTCATATAAATTCAACTTTCTATTAGTTGCATAATATTCAATGTTAGCTAACATTTTCCTCATAACATTATGGAATTTATGATTTATTATTACCATATTTTTAAGAGAACTCAGATTACAATTGAAAATTTATTATTAATGTTAGACTGCTTAATGATTTAATAATAAATATTTGAAACATCCTAATTATATTATTTTAGTCACTGTTTAATATAAGCAAAAATCTTTGGGAGATTCTATAAATTTTACTTATTTATATATTTACTCAAAAAATACAGGCTTGAACACTGCACATTCTAGAGCTTTCTTTTGATCATATAAATTCCAAGAAGTTACAATATAAAGAATTTATGTTTGGTTTCATTTTATATCAATTTTTATTCCACTTAAAAGTTCTTTTATTTAATATTTAAATTAAACATACATACTCATACTACATGCACGTAATTCCCTGACATAGTTTTTTTATTAACCAAATTACATATTGTAAGACTAAAACTGGCAATAGTTCAATATTCAACAGAATAAGAATATTTTCCATAACTATATGATTGGCAAATTATCATTAGGAAGCACAACTCTGATGAGTAATACAATATAAGACATATTAAAACAGTATCCAAGAAACACTTCTCATTGTTTTAACAACTTTGAGTTGCTTATTTCATAATCATTCTTTGAAAGTGTTAAAATAAAAATTGAGTATGTTTGATAAAGTATATGATCTCTATGGAATGTGTAAATCTCAGTTTAGTGTAAATAGCTCAGACTAAGTGTCAATTTTGGAGACTTTGTTCAATATTTACTCCTTTAAAAATCATATTTTGAAGTTTAATTCTAATATATTTTAATCTATAACTTTATTAACTGTACAAGGAGAAAAAGTATCAAATGTATGTTAAACAATAAAACTGTTATTTTAAGGAAACACTTCTTGACCTCATTAAAATAATTAACATTTCATAACATTATATTTCACATCCAAGACATGGAAAACCAAAAAAATTTATAAAAACAAACTAGTCAATTACATTTTCATAGCAGCAAAATGCACTTGTAACACTCTTCCTTCCCCTAATCCAATTGCCAAAGGCATTTTAGCAGCTCAAACAGGTAGTCAGCAACATTCCTGCTATACTTTCTGAAGATGTACACATTTTATTGTTGTTGTTGCTGTTATCATTTATAGCTTTCCTCTTTCTGTATATATTGATAAACATAGAAGACTATGCTTATTCTCTCAAACATACACATAATCATACAAACACGTACTCATATAATCTGAAGTAATTTTGGTATCACTTTTCTTAATATAGTCTGTGAGTTATTGAACTATTATTTGTGATTTATTTACTTAAATATTCAATTAGTTATCTGAATTATGTTTAAAAGTAGAGGGACAAGTTAATCTTCCAGAAACACCTGGTGATTTTTTTTCATGGAATGAACAATCACTGATTTTGATAGTTTGATACTTTTAAACAGAATGAATAAATAGAGGGTGCTACCTTTCATTTTGATTCTTTCATATGCTAACAATAACAATGTACATAATTTCACTTTAAAGGGAAGAATTTTAGTTAAACTGTCTTCTACTTCTTTCATTCTATGGCATTTGACTTGTTTCTAAAATTATCTGTGTTTCGCACTCTGAGACCTGGGTCACAACCTTATTTAGGGACAGGAAACAGTTATCAGGTCACTGAATGGTCACATGAAAAAGGATTTGAAATGCTTCAGCACTTAGGACTCTATTCATTGAAATGATTGACTTCTATGTTGTTTAAAGGTTGATGGGCCTTTACTGAATCTAGTCAGCTTATGCCTATATGATTACAGCAATTTCAAGAAAAATCTACAGAGCATAAACGGATTATAAGAGTCTAAGTGAATACCCTTATATATCTTCAAAATGGAACGGTCTTTAGGATATGCCAGTTATTTTAATTAACAACTTTTTTTTAACTTCAAGGTTAGTATAACTCCCTTTGCAGTTAGGTGCAATTACAACTGGGGGTAAAAGCAAAGGGAAGATAAATATTACTTCCTATGCTATTTTTCTTTTCAAGTAGACTTACAACTTACCGTGCTAATTTAGTGGTGCTTTTACTATCATACAGGATATAATTACATAATGATTCCTGTATAATGATGATTAATACAAGTCTTAGATTGGTCTTTCACTGTTTTTTATATAGCTGATACTAATTTAAATGAATACAATTTATCTCTATGATAAAAACCACACAAAGTAAGGGGATAGATGGGCAAAATAAGTAAAACATTTGACTTTCGCCATTGAGCAATAGTTTCCTTGGAGTTCTTATCAGTATTGGAAATCAAAATGATGATTTTGTACAGTGTTTGTAAAGGAAAGCGTTTGGCTAGAAGAAAATTAGAAATGTCTAAAAAAATAGTAGAAAAGCACTAAGACAAAGTACTGCCTGAATGACTCACTCTCCAACATTCGGAAGTATTAGAACAGGGCATTCTAAAAACTGTACCAAAAAAAGGTATTTCATATTTATGTAACTTTTCTTCATGATCACTAAAACTCAAGCAATAGAAGTTATATTCCACAAATGTTAAAGGAAGCAATCCTATCATTGATGGACAGAAAGTTGGAAAATTAGGCACAGATTTTATTTTTAAGTTTTATTTTATAATAAGAAACTGGGCCATTAAAAGTATGTAACCAAAGCTGGAGTGCGTGCACTGGAAGGCCCCTGCAGTCTTTTACAACTTTTCAGAGGCCTCGGTTGTGAACTGGGTTTGCACTCTGCCAGCAGAGTGGCTCTGACCCATGGAGAGCACTCCTTCAGATCAACACTGCCTCAGGCCTTTCTGCTTTCTCCAAGAAGTCTTACATTTCAGGCATCAAGTTGAATTTCTTCTGGAGATGATTAACCCAAACCCATGACAGATTTTTTCCAAGATATCCAACCCCTTATGTTTATTTTATCCTGGCTCTTTTTTGGATGTACTGGACACAAGTTACTTACTCATTTTACATGTTAAAGGGCTGGTGGAGAGCCATTAATTCCCTTAAAAACGAGAAAATATTTCAATATGCGGGACTCTATTGTGTGAGCTCACATTAACGACGCGATTTAAAATTTTAAGAAAGACGTTTCTCCTCTCCTATAGACTTTTTAAAGTATTTCATCACATCTCAAGATAGGGATCTTAAACTTCTTGGAAAATGCATTCTGGTGGTGTATTTAAAATACAATGTTCGAAGGATCAGTTACTGTTTCCATAGCCCAGTTTGTAGGGGGTTTCTTCTAACCTAAATCTTGGCACACACAATTTTAGTTAATAGTCAAGTAAAAATATATAAAAGGATCTGTTCTCCTTCCTATATAGCAATCCATGGCATTGTTTCTATTTCTACAATATTTTGTTCTTATCATGGGTAAGATGAGTTGTAGGAAACTAATTCAGGTGTTGTGTTTTTATGTTCTCAAAATAAAACATTTTAAACTCAAAGTTGACTTGAATGGTTTTTGGAAATGATTCTAGTATGTTTCTAAGTAAGAAGATTTTTTTCCTATTTGAAGAAACACTGAAAGGGGTAAGATTTTTTTAAGTTTTTATTTTTTGAGAATATAGTCAAATCTTCTAAGATCTAAGGCTCCAAATGTATTGGCTTTTTATTATGAAGATCAAAGTTATTTTTAAGATGTTTTAAATATTAAAATCCAAATATGTAAATGACTACAACATACACATAGCAATTAGAATACTTACTCAATAACATATTTGAATATTTACTCTTCTAAAGTTAACAGAAATATATCAAAGGATGAAAATGCAAGTAGATTTAAGGGATATTTTAAATATGAAGTCTTGGTTTTAATATAGTTCTGATAAGACAAGTGAATTATGGGAAAAAATATAAATTCTATGTAAACACTGCATGCCAAGAATAGAGAAGTCATTTCACCAGTTGCAAATTTGTATATAGCTACATGGGAAAATATCTAAGAATGGAAATAAACACTACATGAGACGGAATTTAAATCCAAGGTATACGCTAACACATAGATAAATAATTTGAACAATAACATTTCCGCTCTCAGTGGCAAATCTGAGAAACTTGCAACTTTGAATTTCACGTACATTTTGAGTTTAGTATTTGGGTAATGATCAAACATTGAAGAGTTGTAAATACCTTTTAGTTTCTTAAGTTTTAGTTCCTTAACATAATTTGATAAAATCTCTTTTTATCTCTTGAAATGTGAAAATTTCATATACAATTTATGGTCAATGATGCAAAGAACAGTAGGATATAGTTTAGAAATCTTCATGGGATGATATTCTATCCAATATTGATAATAGTAAAATTTTTACATCTTAAAGTCATAACAATTACAGAAGATCAACTGGGCATTCTCACTAACCAATTCTAGAAGAATAAACTTTTTCTATTCTTGACTACAACTGTAAAATAAATTTTATCTTTACAAAACATATATCAATATCTGAATCAAAATATTTTATCACTAAGTGGGGGATAAAAACTAAGTTAATTTTGATAATTAGATTTATTGTTGGAATGTTTAAAGATATCAGTTTCTTCTTTAATTCATGCTTCAATTGGTTACCTAAGTTCAAGACCTCATATACCATGAAGAAAAGAAATGACAAGGGATACCATATACACTGGGGATGGGAGGTTAATGCCAGAAGTGTGACTGATTGATTGATTGACATCACTTTTAGAAATCTGGAATAAACCTGCCTATCAAATTTTTCCAGCTCCAACTTAGAGCAGAAAGGATCACCAACCAGAATCTTTATCTTGTCTATTCACACATGTATATAAAGCATTTTCCTTCACTTGGAATATTCCTTTCCCTGGAAAAGTGACCAGTTAAGTAAAACAATTCATTTCCTTGAAATATACACAGCATATTTTAAAATATGTTGCTTCAAAATGTTTTCAGTTTAGCAGAATCAAATTCTAAATTGTACAAATTTCAGCACAAATAGCTACTGTTTTTGATAACAGTAACGGGACTATTTTTTGCATGGAGTAAACTGCACATTAGGTTCTATGTCTAGCATTTTACATGCACTGATTAATTTATTGAACTAATATATCTCATTATACCAGTTATATAAATGAGGAAACACGCACAGAGGTGTTAAGTATGTGATTAAAGTTATATCTTCAGTAAGGAATGGGAATGGGATTTAAACCTAGATAGTCTGATTTCATAACTCATGTTCTTAATCTTTTTTTCTCACATTAAATATCACTTTCAAATTAAAAATAACGAACCTGAAATATTTACAGGAGGTAATGAAGTTTTTGGGGAAACATGGTATACACAGTTCTAGTAAACTATTATAAAACCTCACTAGCAATAAAATTGTTTATTTTCCTGAAAAAATAAAAACATATATATATATATATATAGACACTTTATCGTTCATCTCCATTTTTCCACAAAATGTTTCAAAAGCTATGAAACATTACTATGAAGGGTCACTGTTTATGATGATGAAACTTTTCAAGATCCCAAACCTCACAGCTGGTTGAACTTAAGTAGGAAATGATTAAATGAATTCCAAAGTTTGCTAAACAGATTTAAGGGGTGGCTGAGACAGTGGGACCTAGAGCTTGAATATGAACACTGAATGAGTTGTAAGTTTAAGTTGGTAACAGGCCAATATCTGACGTTGACGTTGGCAGGAAGCGTGTTTCTGAGAATCCAGAGATTTTTTTTTAACGTCTGAAGTGTTTATTAATTCAACAAATACTATTGTCTGGTATAGATGAGTCTAATACTGTTCCTAAATTCTGGGGATGGACGAAAATAGAAATATGACTAAGACTTGATCACTGACCTTGAAAAGATATATAGTCAAGGGAAGAAAGAGATAAATGCAGCTCTAGGATAGTGTTTAAGAGATTAGGACAAAAGCCTTTGAGAGGTTTGATTCTATTAGGAATAGCTTACAAATGAAATGACACTTCTCTGGGCCATGAAGGGTAAGTAAAAGTAGAAAAGTGAGGAAAAAACATTAGCACTCAAGAAAACACAGTGAAAATATGAAGGACAGGTTTTTTTCTTTTTCCAAAGGAAAAGTAGTGCATGATGATAGGGGATATACTGAAGTAATTCAATATAGTTTGTAGACATCAAAGGAAGAGAGAAATGATACAAGGTAGTCCTGGTAATGTAGTATTGAAGCAGTATGTAGAAGGTGTTTTATATATCAGATTGGAATTTATATTGGAGGAAACAGAAACACATCACAGAACCTTAAATGGTGGTGCTTTATGCAGAATTATACTTTAGGAAGACATCTCAATAGAAGTATAGATGACAGTATTTACAAGACTGAGAGTTGTGTGGCTGTCAGGAAGGACAATTATAATATTTCAAAGAAAGGGACACATGGTTCATGTGGTGGTAGTGGTACTACTTCATGAAAGAAAAAGAAAAAAAATTAAGAAACATTCTAAACTTTCTAGATTAAATGAATGGCTAGAACTATTTACAAAGAGAGGAAATAGAATCAAACAGGTGGGTAAGATGGAATGAATGCCAATTTTTTCATGTTTAAATATGCTGAGTTTGATATGCCCAGAAAATAACCACAGGGGAAAAGATGGAAATAGATGCTCAGTTGTCATTGCCTCTAATATCAGTTATGAATATCAGTTGTATGAAAGAATTAGATGTTAGATTTTGTTTTTTTTTCTGTTTTTTTTTTTCATCGTGCCCTGGGAATACATTGTACTTTCATGGTGTCTTATTTACATGTCTCCTTAAACTGGAGTCAAGCGTGATATATCTATATCTATCTATATCTATCTATCTATCTATCTATCTATCTATCTATCTATCTATCTATCTATCTATCTATCTATCTATCTATATTTGAGGACAGAAATTGTCTTATTCATGGTTGTATCCTTAGATCATATATAATGTCTGAATAAGGGAAGTAAATATAGTGTTATATAAATATATAGATTAATTATGGAATGTGGTCAGAGATGAACATAATCCCTATAGGTTATTAATAATTAAGGAACAGGAATACTGAGAGAAGATGACTAAAAAGGAATGGTAGATAAGAAGAACCAGGAGAGGAAGGGAATGATGTTGTAAAGGGAAAAGAGAAATTCTAGGAAGAGAAATTCCAAAAGGGAGAAAGGAGAATACAAGTAGAGGTTATTACGCTAGCAATTAAAAGGTTAACACTGACTAACAAAATGCACATGCAGTTTGAAAATGATAGGATTCAGTGCAGGTATACTCTGCATGAATTTATAAATGGAATATACATGAGACTATAAATTTCAATTTAGTACTTATCACTAGACTGAGTTTCTGAAGACTTGATGTGTCTCCAATATGAAGTACAGTGAAAGAAAATATAACTGAAAATGCTATTTAAAGGAATAAAAAATCTAAAATTAACTTAATGGATGACAGTGATTAACCTCTCCTCACCCCTCCCCCCACAAATGAGAGGAGTTTGAAAAAAGTGTGGTTTAACTTTTCCATGGTAGAGATGCAAATTGTAATAAAATTTTGATTTTAAGAAGCTAATGGTTATAGAGACAGCCTTTAAGAAACAAACAAACAAACAAAAAACCCTAGAAAATTAAAACAACAACAATATTTTGAAGTCAGATAGACTAGAACCCAAAGCCAGGATGAAAATTTTAGCTTGGAAAGGAGGTAGGCACCCATTTACTAAGAAAGAAAGAACATCATTGGGAAGTTTGGAATGGTGATGGAAATAAAAGTAAGGATACATGCTATTGCTTGACATTTATTCCTTAGCTGTTAGTTGAAGTTTAAAAACTTATCTCAATATAGAACTTAGTTGCATCAATCATCTAGGAAGTCTGCAGCTATCTGCTTCTGACAGTCACGATCAAGCAGACTGCACAGAATCCATGAGCTGGGCAGGACACTGATGTGCAGCCACTCAGGCCTTGAGAATTCAAATCCCAATCATAGGAAATGGATATGAGAAAGAATCAGAAATCTGAGTATGTTAACCAGGAAGCAAATAAAAAAAAGTATCAAAAAAAAAAAGTATCAATGAAAAGGACAGACTAAACTTGCTCCTCCCTTGTCATTTTTTTAACTGTTTGTTGTTCTCTTGTCACACCAACCTTCTTTCATTTCCCCAAATGGCCATTTGTGGGCTTTAGAGTTTTCTAATCGATGCACTGGAACACACAATGTATGCACAACATTTCTCTTTTTCTTGACTCACATTCAGTCCAAGTGTCACCTTTCCTTAATCACTCTGGCCTAGATTCATAATGAGCTTCCCTTACTTTTTCTCTAAGGAAAATTTAGTGGTGTCATTATAAACTTAAATGAGTACCTATAAATTTCCAAACCCTTCCATTCTCAGATGGTGAATTCCATTACTTAAAGATTGTGTTTATTTTATTCATCACCACAACCCTCATCTCCGTGCTGACAAGGTCATGGTAGATACTGAATAAAAATATGTTGACCGATAACACAGGGAAAACAAGTATTAAGACTTACTTTATTTTTTTAAGCGTATCCTTTTCTTATAGTAACATTGGTTTACAGAACTGTATATGATTTAGAGCTACAAGTTCAGACCTCTTCAGACATTATGCTATCACACCAATTCTACAGCAAAAGCACCCAAAATGCTTCACCATCATGCACTGAAACTCTTCTTTGTTTTCGATCCCTACCTTCTCTTCCAGTAGCCTCAATTTTGCACTCTTATGTTCACTGCGGTGCTATATGTAATAGTCAAATCATGGAAAAAATGTAAGTGCCGAATGATAGATGAGCCCATAAAAATAGATGGTATAAAAACACAACATATGTGGTATAAACACACACATGCAAACACATGCACATGCGCACACACACACAAGGACTACTACTTAGCTATAAACATGATGAAATCTTTCCATGTGTGCCAAAATGGATGGGACTGGAAGGGATTGTGCTAAGCAAAATAAACTGGAAGGACAAAGATGAATACCAGATATTTCACACTCATGTGAGAACATAAAGAGAGAAAAACAAAGAAATTGGGTTTTATTTCTCACATACGGGAGGCAAGTTCATTCTGGTATCTTCTAAATAATTTTATTCAATTTAGGCAATGACTTCATGTGTTTTGTATTCCTTGTTCCAATTAATTAATGAGAAAATGAAGTATAAAAAGGTTAAGTAATTTCCTACATAGCTTTGCATTGGTATCCAAACAGTCATATCAAATTCCAAAATATGTATTGTTGTTAGGGTGAATAGTAAAAACAGAAAGGGACAGAGTAATGAGGGTGTCATCACATTCCAAACAAAAATAGTGAGGTATGCTAATGACACAGAGTTCAGGAGACAAAGAGCAATTATTATTGTTATCACACATATATTTAAAAATCACTAGAAATTATCTTTGCTAAATATTTTGCACTGTCAATGTTTCTTTAGGTTTACCCAATATTCATCACTCATTGTTCTTTATTACTCTCTCATCCTCAAATATTTCACTCGGAATACTTTTCCTTTTACCTGAAGAACACCATTTAGTATTTATTTTAGAATTGGTCTCTTGCTAAAGAATTCCATTGTGTGTATTTATAAAATGCTATCTTTTTACCATGCCTAATTCATTAAACTTGTATTAAAAACTGGCTCATATAATTTGTGATTTCAGAAACGTTTTATCATTAAAGAAATTACATTTCATAAAAACTATAATATGAATACCTGGTTTAAAGAACAGAAAATGGTAATCACCACTTCTGTTTCTCCCTATCTCCAAATTAAACTCTTAGAGTCAACCACATTCAACCACTTAGGTCATTCATTCTGCTATTAATCTGCATACATCTTTATTTATTTATCTTGAAGTTGTTTATATTACCCAAGACTTCACAATTTGGAAAATAAAGATTTAGCCATATTATAACACTTTTATCATGTTCACATATATTTCCTTTCCCCAAATCCTCTAGATGAGTCATGATTTTTTGTTTGATCATGACCAGTGCTTATATATTTATAACTATATAAATATTCTTTATAGCTGGGCCATAGATGGTGTTGGCAGCAAGAGTCAATGCTTGTTCTGTGGTTTAATATAACTGTAGAGGATTTGATTCTCAGGTCAAGAAATTGCTAGAAGTTAATGTATACTGAGTCTAAGGTTGAAGAAAATTCAGTTGTACCAGAACAAACACTTTTACTTAAATATTCTCATTATTGAGAATATTCATTGAATAAAACATAAACAGTATTTTGACTGAATCACAGAATGAACTAGATTCCTCTAAGAGTGGGTTGCCAGGTGATCATATACATAAAAAGTCAACATGAATACCTGACATGTAAAATAATTCAAAAAGCTGCTGGGATCCCCAGCCCTGGTCCTTGAACTGAGGACTCACACACATACCCTCGTATCTCATGTTCACTGCTTCCTAAGTGTATACTGACTAGGACACTAGTTGTACCCAAGTATCACAATGTCCCCACTCTACCAAGAAAGCTTGGTGCTCTCTCCTCTGCCCTTACTTAAAGTTATGTAAATTTAATTTTGTGTGTATCATGTTATTTGTGAAACACACAAATGCAGTTACAGATTACCTTTCCATCATCATTTAACTTTTTTGATTTCTCACATTTAGTTATCTCATTTTAACAGTTAGTTTTTCTATGTACTTAGTCTCCAAAATCTTAGGCAGAGGGTACATTACTACTGTATATTCACATATTAGCATTTTATACACACATACATGCATGTAGATCATCCCCAAATCATCTTCCAAAGATTATAATTCTTCTCACTTTGTCTGAGTACATGAGCAGCGACTCACAAAGAGTTCTCTCAGTGAGATTGTTCATGATGTTTTCTATCATGACGGAGTGTTTATTTTCTAACCCATGTCAGTTGTCATTCTGGGAGCTCTCTCCACTATCACTGTTAAGATTCTTTGCTTCTTTCCTTTGCTAGATCTCTTTTAAAAAATTTTAATGTGATAACATTGATTTACAATACAATATATGATTCAGAGGTACAGAATCATACCTCCAGAGATGGCACATTATTATACTCATACTCCTCCATAATATAGTTCATTACCTCTTCCCCATACATACCCACTTGCATTTTTTTCATTTCTGTAGGGCAATTTCTCCATAGTTTCTTCTGTGCAGTTTCATGGAGAGAAACTAAGATTTGATATGTTTTTACATTTTAGAATTTTATTAATATTTTGTGTGTTTATAGTATTATAGGTTAAAAAAAAAACTTTTCCTAAGGCTGTAGAAATACTGTATCATTATCTTCTAGGTTCTAAGATAAATATTGGGAAATACAATGCTTTTTAGATAATTGATCTATTGTATATCTTTTTTCTCTCTGAAAGATTTTAAGACTATTTCCTTTTTTTTTGAATATTGAGAGGATGTTTTATATTTTATTATTATTTCCATTTGATTTATATTGTGCATGCATATATTTTTGGCATCATTATATACCCCAAGATTCTCCCACCACCTTGTCACCTGTGAACCTCTTAATCTCTTGCACTACCCCTACCCTAACCTAAACCCCCTGCCCCTCCCTTACTTTATACTTCAGTTCTGCTGCTTTGTCCTAGCTTTTATGATGTGTTTTTAAGATGTGAGATAAAGATGGATTTGTTTTCATTCATTTGCATAAAATCCAGTTAACTCTCTTGATCTGGAAAGTGCTATTCCTTAGTTTGGAAAATTTTATTGAAATGATTGTTTTTATCTTTTCCTTCAATTTGTTTGCTATATTCTCAGTAAGATCTGATTGTTTATCAAGTTGGAGATCCTGGATTGTCCTCTCTTTATGTTTTGTCTCATGTTTCTTATTGATTTGGTTTTTACTCATTTTTGGGAAATTTTGTATCCTAGAGGTTGAGTAAGAGAAACTAAGTCTTAGTATTTAATGTATATACCTACACTTATATTCTTCTTACTTTTAGTAAGTTAACAAGAATCTCAAAAAAGCATAGGTTCTTAAATTCAGAAACTTAGTCTTATCCTATCTAAAGAACTAGACTGAAAAACTTTTGCTTATTTATCACACTCTCTACCTTAATTCCAGAGGACCATTAAAGCCACCCTGTACATCGAGATAATTCTTATATTTCACTACAGGATTAAGGCCTTTTTCCCCCCAAAAAAACTAATAATATATTTATTTTCTAAGCTAAAAAAAAAAAACTGTTGCTGTTGATACCTTCTCATATTCCCATATTTATAAGCAGTTTTCAAAAAGTACATCTAATGAAATTTTACTGAATGTTTTCAGAGCAATCACCATCACCTGGAAGATCTTATATTATCATTTAAGTTTCAAAATATGAGAAGATTGGTGTTTCCTCTGACAGACACGGAAACAAACATGGATCATTATCTATGCAGAATTTAAATCTAAGTATTCTTTAGTCTAAATCTATTGATATTTATCACGTAGCCTTCTTAAAAAAGAAGGTTAAGGTCATTGATGATGACATGCTAAGGTGTTACAACAATTTTGTAAGACTTTTAGTATTATTAGTTATGCAAGAGCTGTACAAAGTATTCTAGGTGCATGTAGGTGGTAATACAGGTGGACAAACATTTCTTTCAGAGGAAAAGACAACACAGTTCAGAAAAGGGTCTTAAGGAGCATCTTCCAGAATCACTCTTCCCCCCCCCCCCCACACACACACCCTAGTTTTTATGTGAAGGTTTGGCTGAGGAAATCCCAGGTGTTTTTTCTTGTTTCTGTACAGAGAAGCAGCAGGTGGGAAGCTGGATAGCACAGATGTTTCGCTTTCAGTGTTGAGGAAGATTTTACTGGATATAGGTTTTCATAGTAGAACTGATTTTTGGCATTGTATTTGATGTACATCACACTGTGTGTTAGTCAGCTTGGGCTGCTATAACTGATGTTACACAGTAGATGTTTAAACAATAGAAATGTATTTCCTCACAGTTCTGGGGGGTAGGAAATCCAAAGTAGGTGCCGGCAAGTTCCATCCTCAGAAGCTCCTTCATTTGCATTGTCACCATCTCACTGCCAACTCCTGTGATCTTTCCTCTGTGAACAAACTCTATGTCTTTTCTTCTTTTGATAGATAAGAGGTGGTGTTCACCTAGATTATGGTCTAGCACATGATCTGACCTCATTTAATATTAATTATGTCTTTAACAGCCCTATGTTGAGAAAGTTGACTTTAACTTATGAATTTGGAGAGGGACATAATACATGACAATGGTTTTCTGGCTTTTGTGGTTTCTATTAAAAAGTCAGCTTCATTATGTTTGATTAAAGATTCATTTTTTCTCAAGCTATTACTAAAATTTTTCACTTTGGTTTACTATCAACTTAACTATAATGAATTATGGTGTGATTTTCTTATATATCTTTATTGCAGTTCCTTAATCTATAACATTATTTTTTCTTTCACTTTTGGTGAAGTCTGAAATATTAACTTCTCAGATATTTTTTCTATGCTATTATCTTTTATATCTTCTCCTGATATTGTATATAAATGTGTGTTAGGTATGTTTGTTATATCTCTTATTGCTTCCTTGTTCTACATTTTCCTGTCTCCTTTATTTTACTGGATATTTCTTCTAGAGTGGTTTTCTAGTCCAGTAATTTTCTCTTCAACTTTAAAAAATCTGAAACTAAATACATCCATTTAGTCCTTTATTTCAGTAACATGTATTTAAATTATAGGTGCTCCATTCAGATACTTTTGTAGATCTAATATCTATTAATATTTTCAATTTCTACATGTATATCCATGAAGTCTCAATGATGTGAAATCTGTTTGACTCCAATTGTATTGTATATTCTTTCTTTTGGTGTTCAATAATGTTTTATGTCCTCCTATTTATGCTTTTTATATTGTACACTGAATAGTCTATGAGAAAAAATGGAGAGATAACTTGAAGCTTGGAATGATGTTATCTATTTCTGGAGATGGTAAATATCTTTCTGCCAAGAGACTCATAGAAAGTCTACTTCCAGTTCACCTAGACTGACGAGTGTGACATAATCAGAAGCTTTGATTAGCCTCTCAGCTCTACAAATTTACTTCTTGACTGATAATTCTTTACTTGCTTTTTCTCCAATGGTCTCAACTAGATCTTTTAAAAATAAGATATGCAGCAATATTAAACAGAACTAAAATATAATATTTTGTCAATCTACCTTTCATTCTGTATATGCAGACAAATACCCAAGTGTGCTAAGAAGACCAAAGTTTGACCTATTTCCAAATGTTGCTGTAAGATTTCTTTATAGAAAAAGCACTCAGAACAATGTTTTTAATCAATGGTAAATGGCAACAATGGATAAAGGAGTTTGTGTATTATACTACATTATCCATTACAGGCAGATAAAGTTTATTTAGGATTCTTGTGGGAAAACAGTGAGAGATTTTCCAAACTAGCATTACCAAATTTTATCTAATGGATTATTGACTGAGAGACAAGAAAAAAGGAGTGAAGAGCATTTCTGTGACACCTAGGATAGTAAGCTCAATTTGATGAAAGCAGTAACATACAAATAATATTAACATGTTGCAGCTATTTGGAAACTATTTAAGGGACTTTTTAAATGTTCTTATTTATAAACTATGAGTTCTTCAGTGGTAGATGCCCTAAAGCAACACCTAAATGGGGGAGCCTACACTCCTATAATGCAAACAATGATGTAAGCCAATGTTAATTCAATAAAGTTGTAAATAAATAATTTATGAAAATTACAAGTTTACAAGGAATCAACATTCAGTAAAAATATGATTATTGGAGACCAAACTACTAATAACAAATGAGATTTTATAATTTCTTTGTGTACTTCAACTTTTCATACTTTGACAATATTGAGTCTTGCTCAAAGGAAATAAGCTTGTGAGCATCTCTTCTTAAGAGCACATTTTCAGACATTCTTTAGTTGCCTTAAAATATCCTGTGGTACTTATTCTTCCAGCTTTTAATACCTGGTCATGTTGTCACTATTACTAAGTACTCTATACAGTTATGGAAATATAAGACCTACTTTAAAACAATCTACATAATGTGACTTTGTACTCCAAACTGGTATTAAAAGGAAGAAAGCTAGAGAAGAAAATGCTTGTAATCATAAAATAAAAAATACCACAAAAGAAGATGATTTGATTAGAAATGCTCTGAAGCAAAAACTGTAGAAATTAAAGGTCTTTTAATGCCTTCAATATTCAAAAATTTAATACAAAGATATTTGAACATCTATGATGTATAAGGACATATGGTATGTGTAAATATTCAGTTTTATAAGAGGAAAAATGGAAAGCATGTTAGTGATGACAGCTCCAGAATGGGAATTAAGAAAACCTGACTTTAAAATCAAGTAAAATTGTCCCAGAAATTGAAGGAGCTAAGACTAATCCTGTCTCTCTGAAAGTTGTTACACTGGATCCAGTTATTTTCCTGGCTTGTCTAACATCCTTACTTGGCCAAATCTAGGAGTTCAAATTTGGCATTGGCATTAGGAATATAGCATTAAGTATAGCATTCTTAAGTTTGTGCAGATGAGAGCAGGAAGCATTTGATTTATGGATAAATAAATCTTGAAAAATGTGAGACAGAAAATATAGGTATATTTTGAGATTGTATGGAGAGAGTCTCATCTATGTGAAAATTAAAATAGGTGACCAAAAATGTGATAACTCTTTACATTTAGAGACTAACTGACTTGGTACTTAATTATTTATCATCAAATATAATGTATAATAATTTAGTTCAGGCAGTTATCTAATTATAGGGCACACATCATACATTAATCAATATGTTGACATGGAAATTTTAATCATATATTAATACAAATTATGAGAAAGAAAGAATACAATTTTCAGTTTTTAAAAGTTTACAAATTTGCTTGTTTAATAAGTACTTAAAAATTATTTTGCTTCTAAGTTTGTAAACATTTAAGGGTTACATCAGAACTTTTGCTTCAGCATCTTCATTTGTTTGATTTTTGCTAGCTTTGTTTTGACAAAGAAATTATTCTTATTTCCCTTCAGTCACTTATGTATGACCTTGGGCATGTCACTTATCAAACTCTCAAAACCAGCTTCCTAAATTGCAAAGGCTTGACAGTTATAATACCTTTTACAGTGCTATGGGATAAATTAAATCAGAGAGCTTAAAACTCAGTGTGGTACTAGGCAAGAAATATCATACACACTACCAAACACAAATGAGAGCGGGGGAAAGCACTATTTAAAACATGGCTTTTGCCAATGATGACACGTTTTGAGTATTTACTATGTATTTTTGATATGCATTTCAAACATTTTAGAAGCAGGATTCTCAACAACTATGTACTACCTTAACAATAAAAAAGCTAAATAATGTCACAAGGTCACAGCATCAATAAATAGTGGATTCAAGAATTAACCTGGGTTAAACTAGCTTTAGAGTCTATGCTTAAATCCATTAAACTACGCTTTTTATGTCAGTGGTAGCTAAGAAGAATGATGTCAAGACTGAGAATGGAGCATTTGAACCAGGAAAAAAGGAAAGTTGGTGGGAGAGCAGCAAAGTAATCAGAAAGTGAAATAAATTGTAAGGCAAAATCAGCTATTGAAGCCCAAGTAGCAATTATAGGTGTGCCAGATAAACCAAGATGGGTAGTTAGCATTGAATAAATGCAATTAAACAAATAAATAAGTAAAGGAATTTGAATCTGGAAAGTCCTTGAGATCTAAGCAGGTCTCATAGGAAGAAGTGACTGACCTTTGACCCATGGCACATATATGAGGTTTCCCTGGAAAGAAGGAAGTGGGAGTAGGATAAAGGTTAAAGCTGTGAGCTATATAAATATCGCTGATAGTTTATGTGTATAAGAGCATCAAATGATATTTTTTAAAATATGATATATTAAAAGGGTATAATGATCATATAACATAATTTGATATTGAATGTCAAATATTCTTCAAATTTAAGCATTTTTTTAAATTCTAGAACAATAGATATAGCTGTATCCTCTCTATTGTAGCAATGACATGTAGCTAAAGGCAGTAATAATAACCAATGTCTTTTAGTACAATTTATAAGAGGAATTTCAGAAACCTTACATAGGAACTATTGAAAAGTGGAGAATAACATTTTAAACTTAGATTAAAAAATCAAGCAAATTATAACAAAATTAATGATGATTATGGAAAAATAGTCAAATAATACAATAATCTAATTTCAACAGAATAAGGAAATTATTAGAGTGCCAACATGCCATTCAATCCCCATTAAAGTCTATTTATTGTCTCTCTTACTTTGTGCAGTGCAATGTTATATTATTAATTTACTCGCACTTTCTAAGGGGAAAATTTTTCCCAAGGTTCTATAATTGTGGTGATGGTAATATAACTACAAATATACTGAAATTCACTGAACTGTACTTTTAAAACAGGTGCATTTTGCATTCTGTATCTCAAAACAACCAGTTTATAAATGTGCCCTCTACTGGGAAACTGGAGTTAGTCAGGTTGTTAATTTGGAAACTGGTCTCTGAGACCAGTCAGAAAGTCTGTATGAACCTCAGATGGGTGTGAGACAAGAACAGCAGTAAAAGACAACGGGATTTGATCTTTGCCTCACTCTTTTCCCTTTCAACAAAGAGGATAGAAATAAACATGTATGAATTAGGGGGAAAAGTTTAGCACATGGAATAGTTTTTCAAGCTCATTCATAAATAAATAAACAAACAAACAAACAAATAAATAAAAGTCTCAAAATAAATATTAGTCTAGTATGTACATATACAACATTCAAAGATCTTATTGATTTGCCAGATACACTTGCCAGATACACAAATGGACAAGTAAAAGAGAAACAGACTTTTCAGCTTAGACAACAATATGGTGGTCACCAGGGGGAGGGGAAAGCAGAGTGGGAGAAATGGATAGAAGGCATTTGTAGATAGAGGTGAATGGTAACTAGACATCTGGTGGTGTGTGTGCTGTAGATTTACACTTATCAAGGTGTAATGCTGTCTCTTGAAACAAATTTTTCTGTAAACCAGTGGCACCTCAATTAAGAAAATAAAAGAAATTATAATAATTACTACAACAAAATAAATTTGCATACATTTCATAAGGGAGAAAATAAACAAAAGCAGATATCCTATTATAAGACACCTATGTAAATATTCCATGTCTTACGGGATACTTTATCACAGCTTGAACTATCCCCTATATGTTTATACTATTTTAGTATAAGTCAATATACACTGTATACTCTTACATACGATTCTTGATGATAATGGATCTTTATGTTTCATAAGACAAATATGATAGAGCACATTTAGATAGATTTTTCTTTTTCTATTCTGAGATACCTACTAATTTATAGGATAAAAATGCCTAAATTATTTTTATTCCTGAAATTCTTTTCTATAGTAACAATGTTTCCATAACACATGTAATTTTTTGGAGTTATTACTGATTTTAGCAGAATCAGTAAAATGGTGATGGTAAGACTGTAAGAATGAACATTGATTAAAACCTTGGTTAAAATAAAGTGTCTAAAAGAAATTCATGATTAAAACAAAGACTTATTTTAGGTTGGAAATACTTTAATTGTATTAAAATACCAATGCATAAATAGTCTTGAAACAAAAATGATTTTATATGCTCTCAGTGGTCATTTAATTTTAAAAATATTTTATTATGAAAAATTTAATTATTGAAAAAATAGCAAATACTAACTAAACACTGACTATGGAATTGAGGTTGCTATAATGGGAAAGGGAACAGAGCAAAGTGGAGAAGGGAACACAATTAACTAAAATTGAGGTTTTTTTTACCATCCTTTGGTGGGTGTAGTGTAATAACATATACTTGAAGGGTATAATTCTGTACCTCTAAATCACACACATTTGTAGTAAACAATGTTATCTCAATAAAAAAGAACTCTTTTAGTCCAATAATTTCAATAACTTACCGCATTTGCCACACTTTTTAAACTTATTTCTATATACTTTAAAGAAAGTTCCAGACCCCAGCTCTTCCTTTTACTTATTAATAATAATATTTAGAAAAGCAAAAGCTTGGTAATTATCATATTTTCTTTAGTTTTAAACATTACTGAGTAGAAACAAAATCAAAATTAACAATTTTTAATCATGGCATGATGATGCATAAATTTGAAGATTTACTGAAATATGCAGACTAAGTTAAAAATCGGAAAAGTTCAGTTCTAGTCAAATATACTTGACTAATTTTTTTCTATGAGAAAATGTAATCTAAAACTAAAGGCAAGCATATGAGCATTTTAATATTAAAGAAAGATCAATAGCAAATTTGTTTTAAGCTATGTTTGTTACTCTATTACATTTAAATATTTGTTTAATAAGTTCATAATTCCTCTGAATGTTAAATTGAAAATAAAATTTACTATTCGATGTGTAATTCCTAATAGCTGTAGGCTAAGTTTCAAATATAAGATATTTAAAATTCCATAACTAAATATATAATGCTTAATCAACTTGTGTATATTGGCAGTAAATATATTAGGATTTAATTTCAACATGATCACTTCCATTTATATAGGGTAATATTACCTGTCAGTTTAAAATTTCAATAAATCAGTAGCACTGATGACACAGCATTTTAATAATTTCACATAAAAATAAAAGGAATTCATATGAATTCTAAACTTCTATCCTAAAGAATCAAAAAACCAAATTAGCATTTAAACTCTAAGAACCGTATTTTGACTTTTAGCTAAATGTACTTTAAACAAAATCTTTTACATTTGTACTTTAAGACTACTGAAAACTAAACAAAGTGTTTAAATATAATTTTCCATCTTTATATCTTTTAACTTATATATCTGTGCTTAAAATATACCTTCAAAATAAGCATTCATCCCGGCCTGTGCTTTCTTTGGTGATTTTGAAAAGGAAACTTTATCTTCACTGCTTTTGAATAATTTTAAGCTCACAGTGGCATCTATACAAAAGGAAAAAGGGTGAGACAAAAGTTCAGTTTTAGCTTATTCTCAGAAATAACTATATGTTATTTTATGATAGCAGTAAAAATAATACCTAAGACTGTGACTTTATTGATGATGTTATTTTAAATGTGTCATGATGCAAAAAGGCAAACCAACCATTCAAACGTTCTTGGCTATCTGATTAAACAGAAACACACAACTAATTCTAAGTCCAAAGAGCAAAAATAATAGTAATGTGAAAACTTTACATTTAAAATGTCCAGTTCTGGTATCTATTATTTGGGGAGTTTTACTATGTATTATTTTAATTACTTTCTTAAATTATTGCTATTTCTGCAGAAACACAGTAATATTCCATACATGCATAATATATAAACTTGTATTGCAGGCAAAGTCTATACCTGACTTTATTCTTACCCTGCTAGGAATTGGGGTATAGGAGATGAAGGAAGATAACTAAAGGGATGAAGAACAGATTCCAAAAGATCTATTCATTAATGTAAAAAACAAGTGAGTAGTTTCTCTTTTGCCCCAATGTATTATGTTTACATAAAAAGGATACATGGGTTCTGTATACTTCATGGCCAAGAATACTATAGATCTACTTACAAAATAAACAGGATAGTTGTAATTGTAGGGTCCTACAACTTAGTAGCAGTAATAAATATTTCTACAAAATGTGAAATGGGGGGGTTTGATGCAGGTGAAGATAAAAGCTCTTGTTTATTAAAGAATGTGAGAAAAAAACAGTGGTGTAAAAACAAGGAATAATATAAATGGAAAATGATGGATTTAAAGTAGGTTAATATAAAACTACTATGAAGGAAAGCATACATTTTCTTAGCACCTTGTATCATCTTGCAAGAAGAGACTTAAACCTTTGATTAATACCTAGTGCAACAGAACCAAATATGCTACATGGGGGAAAACAAGATTTTAAATGTTACAAAATTCAAATTACATATTTAATTAAATGCTATGGTAGCATGTTTTCTAGGATGGGAAGAGAAATCAAAATGTTATTTGCAAAGTTCCTCAAGTATGACCAAATAACTAAAATGAACAAAGAAACTAGTAATTTATCCTTACTAAATATGATCTTTATGCTTAACAGAGAACATATTTCTGAGAACTAAGGAATATATTGTTCAATATTTAGATATTGCTTATAATTATTTATAGCCTAAGGTATTATGAGGTGAATCTACTAAGTGAATTTACCAATAGCAATAAAACTCTGTGCAAATATATTCAATATATTAAATATTATACATCATTTAATCATTTACCAAAAAAATCAAATAAGCCAAAAACAGCATTATTCAGTCACAAAAGACAGATCATCATGGACATAACACATTGTGTGTGTATTCTTTACAACCTGCTGATTTTCTGTACATTGTCATATCTTTCTGTCTAATCTGATCTGTTTTTCCTGAGCAAACAGTACAAATGAACAGATCTGGCTGAGATCCAAGTGCCTACTTTTACTAGTTGTAGGTATCTAAACAAACTGCTCTTACACTTAGCTTCTTTGTCCAACTGGAACTATTGAGTTGAACTATTACTGTGAGAATTAGTTGAATAATATGTGAAAATGGCAAAATCTAAGTGTTGGTGTTCAACAGATGTCAGCTAGTAAATAGATAATTACAATACAAACAACAATATTTCCAACTTATTAAATTATGGGAGAAGATCTTGGATGCTTCCTGGAATTAGGTGGGTCCATATTTGCATTTTTGTTCAGTATAGCAAGCACCTGAAACAAAAGCTGTGGGTCTTCTATGAGTTCTCTGGCATTTCCTTGGGCAAATAATCTCTCTATGACTTGATTTCTCAATAGGCGAAACCTGAATAATAATAGTAGTATCCTAATATTATCAAGATTAAATGTTATAAAATATTTAAAAGATTTATTTAGCTTATCTTACTCAAGATAATTCTATTCATTTGGGACATCTAATAAGTGCCATTTTCAATACCGCTTTATTACAAAATATACTGATTGTGCCATTTAAATTGATTTAAATCTTAAATCAAATTCAAAAATGAATTATGATAAGAATCAAGTATATATCAATTTGTGATGTGAAGAAATAATCACTTGCTTTTGATATTACCTGAAAATATCACTGTAAATAAGTTTACACTTACCCTCAAAAATACACAATTGAGTAAGAAAGTTGGGAGACAATATTCTAAAGAATATTGCTTGTGACACTTCTTGCACCAAAAAGTCAGTGGTCTGCTTTTAATTACACTCCTCTGAGATCATCAGAACAGCTCATTATTGCTGTTTTAGAACTTTTTAAAGAAAAATCTGTATTTACCAATATGATTTACCCAGTGTGTCTAGGAAATAGATTTTATATATAACTTTACAAAATATTTAAAGAAACCCATAAGTAAGCTAGTTTCTTGTGCTTGTAGCTCTATACTTGACGCTTAAGGACTATAATCTCATTTCAGTAACATAATTTCATTTAAGCATTAGAATATCCTTAAAATTATTTCATCCCTTATATAATTCTTTTTCATTCTATAATACTAATCTTAGATTACTGGTTTAATACTCGTGATTTTATAGATAAAAAGCTGGTTACTATCCATTTTCTATATGTGCCAAATATGGCAGTGATGTAAAATAAGTTTTATATTAAGGTTGACCAGTTATACTTCATTATCTTATAATGAGTATTACTTACTAACTTAAATTTCCAAATATACACATATTTAAAAGATTGTAAGATACACACACAGTCAAATGTATCTAGTGACTAATTTATGCTGACTCAATTGACAGTTACACATTTACCATACACCAGGCATAGGATTAGGTTCTGGAAATTCACGGGGGATCAAGCAAGGATCTTACTATACAGATGAGTTTTATTTATTTTTTTGAGAGCAATATTTGACCAAAATTATTTTAAATTCTTTTTTTAATTATTAAGTAAACAAAATAAATCATTAGTAAAGTATTTTGACACAACTTTATCTATACTGTTCTCTTCTGATCCTCTACCTTAACAATCTTTAGATAGAGATATGTTACCATTTTGCATCCTGATTTCTTTGTTCTAACCCAACTGTTTAAGGCATAATTAAAAGTTAGTCTTTCTCATTTTCTACGTAAGTTCTTAATTATAACTAAATGTTAACATCAATTAGTCTCAAACTTATTTTCTTCATGAAAAAATCAGCCAGTATATATTGACTACTTAACATTTAGTAGATACTGCAATTGTAGCAAATAGTTGAAAGATTATTGTTATCCCTAGTTATTACTCTCCCTTCACAACTAAATGAACTTTGTTTGATTCACTTTCCATTTTTTCTACCTATGAAATTTGATAAGCATAAATATGATAAATGTAGAAAAAACACAGCTTCATTTTTTTATTCTTAGCTCTTTAACTTCTTATCAGCTATTGTCTACCAAAACTTTCTACTCATCCTCCCGGAAAAATAGGCCACACCCCATCCAGTTCACCTGGTCTTTGCTACCAATTACGTTTACTATCTTTAGGTGAATGACAATGAATGTTTTCAGTAAACGAGCCACCCTCACCTGGCACCCGATGTTCTTTTTTGATTTCCTTAATTTTCCTGGGTATCTACTAGATTCCTGAGGAGGTCACGAAACTCTGAAATTATATCTATGTGTGATTCAACAATCAAACAAACAAAAACTTCACCAAAACATTACTGGCTATTGTTTATGGTCATAAATATTAAGTACAAGATTGTGATCCAAAGTACGTTGTAGTTACTCTGTGAATAACAACAATCAGAACCCAAGACCAAACTGATGAGAACTCATTACAATTCGAGAGATTCTGTTCCATAACTGTGAATTCCAGCAACTTTTTGTTCTTGTTTGCTTTAAAAACAAAAATAAAACAACCAACCAGCAATAGAAGTATCAATATTCAGTCTCCCCTGCTAGTTGCATGTTTTTTCTGTCTTCCCTTCTTCATTAATCAGTATGTTGGTGGTTTTATTTCTGTATCTGCAATTTTCTTAGATAACTGACCCAGTGCTTTTTGCCTTACTTTTACTCTCATCTTAAATCAAATAGTGTTGAATAATATCACTTGACTAATAAATATATGTACAAGATACAAACAGGAAATAATTATTCAGTCATTGAGATTTTGCCCTAAAGTTTTTCGCAGCAGTGATTTGGATAAAGTTTTCAAATTCCTCATTTATACTACCACTTCCTTGAGGACTACTACATTGTTAAATTGCAGGATGTAATTGGTTTCATTCAGTTCAAGTTTCTAATCCCTGAAGCCTGTCTTGTCCACTCCTTAGCTCCACAATTGGTGAGTTTCCAGTAATTTTATGGACAATGTTGCCCCCTGGTGGCTTGAAAATTCCAAATTGGGAAGTTCTCATGATTGATTTATCTTCATGTAGATTTGAAAATTACAAATAAAATTTTAGTGTTTAACATTTAAAATGTTTTGATTTATTAGTGAGCAAAAGCTTAAAATTATAATCATTTAGATAGGAGAATGCTAGTGAATGAAATATACAAATGAAAAACTGTTTTGCCTAAGTAAAAAACCACAGGTAGAGATTTAAAGTGATTTCCTCACAGATCAACATGTCACATTATTGTGACAATTTAGTTGGATAAAAATTTAGTTGGATAAAAATAAAGGTTTATAATTGAAAAGGATCCCATTGATTGTCATATTTCTCATGTTTAATATTATCTTGAATTTATCTGTTGTGAGGGAATAGAGAAAAAGAGTAAGGAAGATTTCAAGGCCATCATTAAGTATTACATATCAGCATTTAAATTTCAAAGAAAACTTATTTTATTAATCTAACAGGGGAAGAAAATAAAATGTTTAAAACAGATTCAAACTCTCACACAGTAATACAGATGCAATTTTGTTTATAATCTTTAGATTAATGATTCCCAAAAAATTATACAACTGCTATTTGGATTTCTACCTAACAGCTTATACTTAATGACCACTGTCAAAAGTTAAGATATAGTTGCTGGATGTTTGGCTGTTCTCAATTTCATTTGTTACCCTCTACCATGCCCCCTTGTGTCAGCTGAAAAGCTACTTAATCTTTTTTATAATTATGCCTAAACTCTGGCCACTAAAACAACCGGTTTATATGTGAGTTTATAGTCCTTATTGAAATTTTTGGTAAAACATATAGAATGCTGATTAATCAAAAATATACTCAATCTAAAAAAAGTACTCAGATACAGGAATCATTGAAAAGGACTTAAGTAAATAAATAGTTTCAAAGGGAAATGAAAAGTCAAACAATATAGTTTTTATTTAACTTACACTTTCAGAGACATCCAAAAACATGAGAAACTTAAAAATATATTGATCTTGATCTATCAGTATAATATAATAAGTAATAATCACTTGTTGAAATGAATGGCTCAACTCACTGAATAAATGGTTCTTAAACCATATCTGATATAGTAGTTTCAGAACTTTTATCATTCTCAAAACAACTGCTGAAAGAATATTTGCTAATATTTGTGAAGTTGAATACACATATAGTTTGATATAGTTTATCAAACTATTCTGATTTACTGTACTAGATTCTACTCTCTTGGGACAAAGAAGAAATCTCACTATAGTAAGAGTTTAGTATTTTTATGGGCTGGGTACCCACAATATAATATTCAGAGCACAGATTTCAGATGACTATAACTTTACAAAACAAATGTGCAGGATAGAAAAAGCAAGTTAATAAACAGACCTCATGTATATTTTAAAAGTCCTTGAAAATACAGTATTTTAAACTTGACAAATTTAGTGTATAACAACACATATTACATTTATCAAAGATAACAATAATTACTATTAACAATAAAAAAGAAAGTTTGCATTTTAAATATAAAATAATTATCAGTAAATTTCAGTGGTTAGCACATACTAAGCTAACAAATATCAGTTATTTCTTGCAACAGCATTTTGGTTATTTTTATTACTGTATTTTAAAATTAAATACAAATACACATATTTATTACATATATTTGTTAGAATTCTACCCCTGGACTAGTTTTTAAAAAATGAGTATAAAATCAGTCTTATGAATGTTTCTTTGTAAGCTTACAAAAGCTAAAAATCTAAGTATAGATCAATTGCTCTTCTCATGAATAACTAATGTCAAGAAAACATTTCACTGACATTAATATCTTTATGAGGAACTCATAAGAAAGAAAAACTTAAAACAATTTTAAGAAGCACATTTTACTTATGCATTCTGAAAAAAGACTTTATAAGTTCATTAGTAATTATAAATTCATAAGTAAATATGAAGCTATATACAATATCAAATAATTTTAAATCATTTTTGTTATAGATATGAAGACATAATAACCAGTCATTTAAATTACTCCATATTTTAAGTATTTTTAGTAAAATAACTAGAGATGTCCAAAGAAAGAGAAATTATTTGAAAAATAGGGTGGCTATTCTGAACAGAAGAGAAGATATCTGAATATTTCCTAAGTTTTGCACAGTCATAAAAGATGCATATTTTGCTCTCTTTCCAACATGTCAAATAGTAAAGCCTCCATAGCTAATATTCATGGAACTGAATAATTTATAATAATAGCATATTGGATATTCAAACAATTTGAAAACATACCATGTTGAATAAGCACACAAAACAGATACTCTTTAGTGTCAATATTTGTCCAAATGAATTATTTACAAATTACAGCATAATTCTCAGTGCACAGTAGACAGAATGATCAATAACAAAGTAGGTAACTAGGAGAAACATGAAGAGTATTTAAAAGTATAACAAATCATTCATAATAACAACAGAAATCTGATTTTTTTTTTTTTGGAATTACTAACTTAAATACACTTACATATAACATTTCATTTCTGTTCTTGTTAAATACAAATTGATAAAAATACATTTAAATAATTTATCTTTAATATCAGAGAGTGATTATGCAAAGAGCTGTATTTACTTACCTATTTTTTTCCTAAATCTCTTTGATTTCATTTTCTGCGCTCTCTTCAGCATTTGTTGAGCAGTAGAAATATCCTTAAAGCCCCTATTAAGAGATTAAATTTAAGAAAGGCAAAACAAATATTCAGACCATATTTATATATGCATATACATATAACCAACCATATCTGAGTTATATTATCCTAAAGCAAACATGAAAGTGCATAGAAGAATCTGTAATTTAACAGATACATAGTTTCTTAAGAACTAATACAAGCATTCTTGAAGTTTTGAGAAATATCTGCATGAACATTTAAAAATCAACTTAATACTTTAGTGTAAAACAGTCCACATACCATTCTTCTGAAATTTTTTCTTCTTTTTCATATTTTAGCAAACTCTTTCTACTAGTCTTTGATACAGGTGTCAAAGATAAAGTTCCATTTTCTGAGCTGGCAAAAGGAAGAAATCACATTTAACTAACACAAGTATATCAGTACTTTTAAAAACTACAAGCTGTTTATGTTGTCTCAAACTGGAAAATAAAATCAATTTAAGTTACAGAAAAGCTTTATCTTGAAAAGTAATAAAAGTCTGTCATTAATTTAAAATGTTTACATTTCAATTACGTTAAGTATATTTCAATCCTTTTGTCGAAAGAAATGCGGCACTGGAATTTTTATTCCACTCCTTATCTCTACATAAATAGTAGTATTTAAAAGTCCACTTGCTTACCACAATTAATTACACTAGTTCACAGATACTTTTTCTAGTTGCTACACTACACCAGCCTCACATATGACTCTTACTGACTGAAAATCCCATAAAATGACTAGTTAAGCATTAAATGTTCTTCCATCTTTCAAGCAAGTAAATGCAGAACTATTTTCATTATTTTACTGCTTCTGAAAGTGTAATAGCCCTGTTAAGTCATCAGTTGGTCCTCTAAAGGAGTTCATTTGCTTACCTGTTATTAAAATATGTGGGTTCTGATGAAAACATATTTTCTTTCTCATTACATAGCCATGCTTGAGCTGGATGACTTGGTAAATTAAACGAAGTATCATATTTTAACGTTCCAGAGAACTTACCAGGAAAAAAAAAGCACGTAAGTTTAAGAGAAATTGAAAAATCCTAGTTTTCATATTATATCACTTTGCATGTGTATTACCAAGTAGCCCCTGAAGGAAAATGCATATAAAATTTGAAAATTGTAATAAACTAAGTTTTTTAAAGTGCACATAATAAATGCCCTTTGTTGTAGTAGTGGAGTTTACTTTTGGTATAGTTTGCATATACAAAATGATTAATTGCAAAGATATTTTAAAAAAATCTCAGAAAACAAAAACTTCAAAGATTGCCAAATAAATAACAGATATTGCAGTCCATTGACCTCTGACTGAGAATCTTCAGCTGTTGCCCTTTTAATGCATATTTTTGTATTTTTAAAGTGCTGTCAACTAGTGATTTCAGTCTACTGCTCAATATGCAGCTGAAGTATTTCATTTTTTTTCCTGCTACTGTGAAATAAAGTGTTGAAAGAAATCCAAAATAAAGAAAAAAAAATAGGAGCAAATGAAAGAAAAGTTACATGAGAAATTACATCTGGGGTTGAGGAGGAAGTCAGAGGCTTCTAAAAGTAATTGTGTTTTTTAAGTCAATAAATTGTATTATTAATCACTCCCGCATAGCATAACTTAAAGAAATGAGCAAAGATCGAGCATTAAGAGGTTTCCATAACATGTTACCTTTGGCCAGTGTGGCTGGTTTGGGAGAGGCAGTGTTTGTGAAGGGAAGCGGGTTGAATCTAAAGCTAACCATTCCTTCTCTAAGGCAGCCTGCAAAAATAATGACATTAAAATGTACATAATTTAGTTTGCACAACTTTTACAAAGAGTCTTTTAAATTGTCTTACATACTACAAATTTTTAAGAAATGGTATCTGGCTTTTTATTCACAGAAAAATTTACAATTTACTACTTATTGTGAGGTGGCATGCATCTATACATGCAAACTTGCTAAGAAAATGGGATAAGAATGTTTTTATTCTAACCAGATAAGCAACTCAAGAACTTGAGTGACCAACTATGAGGTACAAAATCCACCGTAACTCTTGAAAAATTTTTATATCGTTAAGTCAACTCAAGATGCAATTTAAGGCAATAATCATTTAACCCTTTATAATGCAAATTATATTCTTCACAGAACCTCACTATTGAAAATTTATAGTCTTATAACACATTAGATTTTTCTTTCTATAAAAAAATGAAGATAACTTTTGCTAATTTTTCTCAAAGTTTCACAATTTTCTCAATAGATGAAAAAGAGTTTGTGGAAATAAGGAAAATATTATCTTATATTCTCTATTTAAGTATATGGAAATATAAATCTTTAGTTATCCAATTGTATCCCTTGTTCTTCAGCTTAAACCATTTTTTCCTTCCATTTATATAACTTCCATGTTTATTGTATTCTTCTGCAATGGAACTTGCACTAATACATTTATGATATACTTATCTAAGCTACCAAGATCTTGAAAAACCACTAAGAAAGTAAAACTAAGACATCCTGTTTCTATACTACAGAGCAGTGACAGACTTACATACAGCATTTTATCTTAGCATTCAGGTTATTTGACTATTTATAGAAAAAAGATACCCTACTTAGGCAGGCATATTGTTCCACTCCTTCTTGACAGACATTATTGACATTTACCATATTTACATACACTTATTTAACAGTACAGATGTGGTTTAAGAAGTGTCATTGATGCAAAATGAAAACCAGGATTCAGGGTCAAGATTTTAAAATCTTCTTACTTTTATATGACAACTAAAATCCTTATCTATTTCAAAAAAGACCTCAGTGGAACAGCTCTGAACAAATTTCTATTATTTCTTTGGTGAAAAATGCTAAAATGAAAAGAAGATGTAAAGGTGGTTATATTACCAAAGGTAGCATGCCACAGGATTCTGGGAACATGGTGGGTTAGAAACAGGAGAACTTTGTATCCCAACCTAGACAATAATCTAGCAGAATCCAAGAAACTCTGGAGTCTTTTGAAGGCTTCTAAAGGCTTCTAACTTCCACGGGAAGTACAGATGGTAAATTGTAGTTCATTTTGGTCAGATTCACCATGGTACTAGCTACCAATGCTCAACATGCAAGTTTCAACACATGTGGCCCAGGAGAGCTTGTGCACGATTATGGGAACAGGGCGGGCAATACGTATTAGAGATCTGTGCTCTGATTGTTGATTGTTGGTTCTGATGTTCCCTCTGGTTACCGATTGTTGCTTTTTCACAAAGGTGCAAAATGTTCGGTGACCTTTGTCCTTGAGTCTCCTCTATTTGCAGCCCTACCAGCTAAATGAATTCTAGTAACTTGAACGATTGGTATCCCTCTACCTTCATTTTTATCTTTGTCCTCTTTTAGGAGTAGATATTAAAGACTAGGGTATTCAAAAGAATTTGCATATATGGGGGAAATGTGAGAGGTAGTACATATGCTCAAGATAAGACATAGGTATAGAAAAAAATTGAAAAGAACTAACATTTACAACTTAGGTTGATCTTACCCACAGAGGAAGCCTACAGAAATAACGACAAAAATAAAGTAAAATAAAAGGCCCCCAGACATTGGGGAAGAGATTTCATTTCCAGAGATATCACATTATTAAATTCAAATGTTCACTTTTAGACAATTACAGAGCATGCAAAGAAACAGAAAAAACTATGACCACTCAAAGATTAAAAAAAAAAAAAAATGGAAACTGTTCCTACGAAAGATCTATGACAGATCTACCATACACAGACTTTATAGTAACTATGTTAGAGAGGCTCAAAGAACTATGCAAAAGAAAAAAAAAATATATGAATAAAATGGAAATATTAATGAAATTATAGAAAACCTAAAAGGAAACTAAGAAGATTTTGGAACTAAAAGCAAGCTTAGCAGGTAGATTGAAGAATCAGTGAATTTGAAGTTACGACAATATATAGCATCAAGTCAGGGGAACAGAATGAAATATACTAGAAAAAATGTGAACAGAACCTAAACAGCCAAGGAGACACCACTGAGCAATCCAGCATATGTATCATGGGAATCACAAAGAGAGAAAAAAGCAGAATGAATATTTGAAAAAAAATAATGCTCAAAATTTCCCCAAATTTTGTTAAAAATCCAAGAAGCTCACTGAATATAAAGTAAGATAAAAGAGATTCACACCAAGAGACATTCCAAGAAAACTTTCAAAAGACAATGTTGAAAGTAGCAATCAAGAAGCAACTCATCACATACAAGTGTTTCTTAAAAAAGAATATCCATAGATTTCTTATGTGAAACATGGCAGTCCAGAAAGCAGTGCTAAAAGAAAAGAAACTATTAATCAGGAATTCTATATGTGGCCAAACTGTCCTACAAAATGATGGAGAAAATTAAGACATGCTTATATAAACAAAAGTTGAGAGACCTCATTACCATTAGACTTGCCCTAAAAGAAATAGTACAGAGAAGCCTGGGGCTGAAATGAAAGACAACATTTGGAAGCCATATGAAGAAATAATGACATCAATAATAGTAAGTATATGGGCAACTATAAAAGTTAATATTATTTAATAAGTTAAAAATTCTATCTTTTGTTCTCTTCATGATTTAAGAGACTAAGATTAAAAGATTATATTATGTAACTTTGGTTTGCAGCTATTCATTTTGTTTATTTTTGCATGATTTAAGGGGAAATTGTTAGGTTTTTATTTACACTATATATCAATGTAATTTGTGACATCATTAACTGAGCAGTAGGAAACAAAATGTTAGTAGGAACAGAATTCTTGCATATTACTAATTTTAAGTTGGTGTGAATTCAAATGAGAGTGTCATAATCTTAGGCTATGAGGTGAAAGGAGACGTATTGAGTCATCATTTATGGGTATAGAGTTTCGGTTTGTAAGATGAAAAGAAGTCTAAGTATAGATGATGATGACAGTGACATTATGAATGAGTTTAATCATATTAAACTGCAGACTTAAAATAGTTAAGAGGGTACATTTCATTTACATCTTACAATTTAAAAAACTGGAAGGAAAAGAACAATCTGCCACCCGAGGAGTGATTATGGAAAGGGACCAGTATGAAGGAGTCTGGCTTATGCCTGTTTTGATGTAGACAGATCACTTAATTTTTGGTAAACACTTGCCTGACCACTACTTTTTCATATTCTCTATGAATCCAGCTGTTTTATTTCTGTGGCAGGTCAAGTTCCCACAAAAAAGTGATCTTTTCCCCCATTGTATATAGATGTTGATAGAGTTATCCTCCTTGAAAAAGTGTTTTGCACTGTGGACTTTAATACTAAGAACATGTCCTACTTATCACTGCTTCAGCGGTTCATTATGAATATTATGCAATAGGTATTTAATGTCTGGAAACAATTCCCCATGGACTTTATACATTCCTGCATGCTTCTGATAGACTGTCTTTTCTAGGGTGCTCTACAGCTCACAATTTGCAAAAGCAGTGACAGTGCTTTCCCTCCTGTTAAAAGGCATTAATGCTACCTAGACACTGCTGATGGCATCTGAACATGGCTCTCATGGAGGCAGGAATTAAAATTAAAATGTGAGAAGGGTCTTATCAATATAAATTCAATATAGTATTGCTATTGAGTCTATATCTGAATGCATAGTAAAAATTATCATGTTACATGTTTTATTATCCCATCCTATATGTGCCAGAAGGGACTGCCCCAAGAAAAGAAAAATTTCAGGCACAAAAGCACTAGTGTGATAAACTCTCCCATTAAATGACATGTGGGGGAAAACTAATGGGTCAGCAGTTAGTGTCAGCAGCTCTACCTATGATGTCCAAAGTTTTACTATGTAGATGATATTCTACAAGTCTAAAAAACATGTGCATTATGTATCAATTAAAAAGAGAGAAAAACCTTAGTTTTAAATGGCCTGATGGTGACAAATATTACCACATTATTATCAGCAGTAGTTGGCTGATAAATCTGAAGAGAATATGAAGGCCTCTATTCTGAGACTTAATACTCAAATAGTCTCTTGGGCCTCCATGGGATCTTGCTCAGTATTCTTTCTGGTAGCAAAGGAAAAACTAGTCTTTTTGGTCCTTTCCCATGAAATAAGAGGGTTTGACATCTTAATGAATCACTACACCACTGGAGATAATACAATTCTGACTGAACATTTTATCAGTTGGAGTCTCTCTCTACCTAGATAAATCGCTTATAGATTCAGATTTCTGGCCTTTCTGACACTAATACCAGGACATTCCTGTGGAACATTTGGCACTACCATCCTACTGAACTCATTTAGAAATCAAATGATTGCTCCATGGAGGTGTGACTACACTCTGGCCTGATATTCCCAGGTTTAAGTGGAACAACTCAGTCAGTGACTAACAGGAAATAAAAGTCTTCCAAGAAGTCTGCCTGGCTCCAGAAACATCTCAGAACTACCTACAAAAAAGTAGAATGTATACTTTCCAGGGAAATTTTATCTCCATTCCACTGCATGAAATAAAGCAGCTGGCTTGCAAACACCTTAATTCACGTCAGTTCTCCGAATGCTTGAGCCAGGTACAGGGAAGATTTGACTAAGCTGAAAAACCCAGCTGGTGCTCAGACTGGGATTGATTGGCCACATGGAAAACTGCACATTGATTTACTCTAGACACTCTGCTATGGGCCTTCATTCAGGAAACAAGTCACAGCAGCTTTTAGAACTGTTTTGATTATGTATGTGGATGGCCAGAGTGAGTACCCATTCTCTGACAGGACAACTAGAATAATCACTGAGGGGCCTGATTTTGCTTTTCTGTCAAGGTTCCTGATGCCAGACTTCTGACTTCTGCAAAATTTACTCATTTTTCTTCTAGTCCCATTGTATGATCCTTGCCTCCATCCTGTTCCTAAACAATTGACTATGTGATATTCAACACCTTACCGCTCTTAGTATCTTTCAGATTATCAGTCACTTGACCTTGGCAATATAACTGTCTCTCTTGAAATCAATCTGCATAATTTTTTTGGCACCATGAGTTATCCATTTTTATCACAAAAGCTGCTAACAATATGCTGACAGTCTGACCCTACCGCTCCTACTTGTTTTCGGCCACACAGCTTGAAAAAGGCAATTTGATCAGTGATGAGACTGTCCCCAGAAGGGGAGCAGTCACTTGTTGACACTTCCTAAATAATGATTAGGAAAAGCATTTAACAGCACTATTGACAGGAGCCCACAACACAGCCTGGTCAAAGGTTACTTAACATATACAATTAAACCTGTTGAGATTTTAAGAAACTCACTTATGCCTAACCTTCCAGAAAAAGGGTTAGGGATGCATAAAGAGTGATTTGGACAAAATAAGTGAAGTTGGGGTTATGAAATGGGTCCCTCTACTTTTGAGATTGTTGGAGAACAATAATCCAGTGCCTTTGTAGGGAACATATGTGAGGTATGGGGAAAAGGAAAGGCACACATGATTTTTTTGTCTCTTAGAACTGTCCTAGAAGGCACCCTTTACAAGAAAAATGCCCCAGTAGGGTTCTTGAAACTGCTACAAACACTTTAAATTCATTAATTGTTGGATCCTGGATCCGCCATCCTCTTCCAGGAGACTGTGACCACAGCTTGACAGTTCTTTTGGTTAACTTTAATGAGAAGTCAATCAAGTCTACCAAGACAGCAAGGGAATGGCTCAGATCCTGAAATTTCTATACAAAACATCTCTGGAGGTTTTCTCTATTCTTAGTCATCCCATGGGGTAGACAAACGTCACCTGGAAAGAAATGCCCTGGTCATAAATTACTTTAAGCATTTAAGGAACTGCCATAATGGCCCTGGAAAACATTCAAATTTGCTTCATCTCCCCCTGCCAAGGTTGTGCTGGATGGCAGAATTGCCTTACACTTCCTCCTTTAGGCACTAGAAGGGGTCAGTGTAATAGCTAATACTTCCAGCTGTTTTTGGATTAAAGTCTAGTGGGAAGGTCAGTACAGAAATTTAAGAAGAAAACCACCTGGGTATTGCTAATGATTGAAATACGTGCATTATGAGGTTAAACCAATGGATTTTGGATTAATATTTGTTTGATTATTCTGATTGGCCACCGGAGTGGATACTTGGAGGAGAATTTGCCTTGTAGAAACAAGGGCTAGCTGCTGTCAGGAAATAATTCTCCTTTGGTCACTAGTATTTCTTTTTGCATCACTTCCAACAGCTTTTGCCACAGAATATATTTTCAAAGATGCTGACAGAGTTGACTGGCTTGGAAGATAGTCCTTTAGTCTCTTCCTCTGGGGCAGAAGTCAACTGTGTTTGACTTCCTCTGGGAAATAGAACAGGTAGGTTTGTCAGCAACCTTTTATAAAATATGGGGTGTTTCCTAAGCTTGGGTTTCCTAGGGGATAATTCTTTATTATATACCCCTGTTGAACTTGGGAGGCAGAAGGGAACATGAGGCTCCTGTTACCTGACAGGACAAATAATAAATGTCTCATTTATTCCACTTGCATCCTGAAAGTGCAGCAGCCTAAGATGTTTGGTTGTATATAGGATAAAAATTTCAGCTCCCACATAGGTCTTGGTGATTAAAAATTAAGGTAAGTTGCATTTAATCAAAACTAAAACTGATTTTATCAGTAATGTCAGTTATCAGGGTCATCTTTGCTAACTACTTGTCAAATGCAATCACATTTCACATAGGCATGAAACTGATTGATCAACCCTGGTTTACTAAGACAATTGTATTTTTTACTTTTCTTAAAATGGTGTGATTCACTGCAAATCTATAAATATATTCCTGATATGCCCTAAATTTGGGTACATGTTATATCTGCACCTGTTGTAATTAATACTGTAAGCACTCAGTAGTTGTTCACTGGAAGTGAAAAACATAAGTTTAAACAGATTATGATATATATATGAAAAAGAAATAATGATTTAATCCATAATGTAGTTATATTTACTCTTAAAAGTGATAAAAAGGAAATCTTATTCTATAATTCTTGAACATTTATACAGAAAATTTATGGAGGAAAAAATACTTTGGTAATTTAATGTCACCTGAAGTTGTAAAATGATTTCTAAATAGAAAAAAAAAAAAGGTTAAAAAATATTCAAGACGGCAAATTGATGATACCTTCCTAAAGATACTTAGTTTGAAATCTTAGCTCCAATAAACAAAACCTCTCTACTACAGACATAAATTTTAAATGTACATAGTAATATTTATCTCCTTTGATTAAAAACCCATAACATTTTTTTACATAATGCTTGAAATAGAATCCTAAGTTCTTAGCATCATAGCCCTAACCTTACATGAACTGATCCCTGGCCATATTTCTCTTTCTTACACCCCTCTGGTCTCTCTCCACCAATTAACTCTACTGATTATAAAATTTCTGTTATATTAATAAACTAAGAAAGTTTCTGATTCAAGCATATTTGCCTTATTCTTAGCCCAGGGCAGTGTTTTCCCTTCTGTATTAAAAGTTTATATCTTACACAGGTCTTCCCTGATCATCCAATTAGATTATATCTTATATTCTTTAACATTCTTTACTTTTATAGTTACTTTCAATATCATATTATATATCATATACTTGTATATTTATTCTCACTGCCACCTCAAATTAAACATAATCTCTGTGGGGATAAGGATCTTATATCTTTTGTTCACAATAGTAAGAATAATGCCTAGAACATTTACTGTAACACACTGCCTTGACATATTCCTTTATAACCATTTCAATTTGATCTGATGTACTAACGGGTTAGTTTTAAGTATTTATGAGAATGTGTGTAAATGTTGGATTACAAAGATGCTGAGGGCACTTAAGAGCAATCAAAGCAACCAAGACTTAGCCAAGATCTAGAGAGTAGAGTCTCATGCCTGTATTTCCCTTTACATTTTCCCTCAGGGAAATTCCCAATTTTCTTAACAAGAAAGAAAAGTCAAACACAAATATGAGGCCCACATGTAGCAGATTCATGGGTATGAAGAGACAGAGGTGAAGTGCAGGGAGCAAAGGCATTTAGGACTGAAGAGCCAAGAGGCCCCAGAGGACAGAACCACAGAAATGTATACTGTTTTTTTCCCTCATGATTTTTATAGCTCTTAGTAGTAGGGGGGTACCTACAAGAGAAGCACAATAGCAACTGTGGGGTGCTGAAGAGCTCAGAGACATTTTTTTTTTTCTGCTATAGGTGCCATGGAAAGGGGTTAGAATTCAGGGACAAGGTGGAGACAATCTATGAAATATTCCACTTTCATTTGATAGATCATTATTTCTTAATGTTAAGAGAAAGTAGAAATAGACTAGTCTGAATAAACCTTGAAAATAAGGCTCAAAAGAATCTTTGCCTATACAAAAATATTCCTGTCAAAATAAATTTTCTTTAAAGAAAGAAAAACATTTTCTACTATACACACATGCACACACACACACACACACTATCTGATACTTAACATGTATAGCTATACTAACGGTACAAATAAACTTAACAGATAATATTATATCAAAGAAATCAGACAAAGCATACATATTGTATGAGACTGTGTTTCAGAACTAGTCAAAACTAACTGGTGATAATGAAGGGGTAAATACTCTGAAGGAAAAAGAAATCTTCTCAGGATGTTCATAAGCTCTGTACCTTCATCTCAGTAACCATTATGTGGGTATAACTGTCTAGAGAAGAAGACACACAATAAGCAAAACTAAGAATGTAAAAAATTAATGTTCTGTACAGTAAAAAGGTGTTCAATTTGGTTGGAGCATATGGAAGTGACAGGGAAGTAGCAGAGAATGAGTCTGTATAGTTTGCTATATACAACGATGAACTTGAAAACCAACTGAAAGTGGTTGCTTGCATTTTGCAAAGAACTATTTTAGATTGGTGTGCAGGACACAAATAAGATTAGAGTGATATTTAGTGAAGAGTAGTGGATAAGTAAAACATTGTGCAAATCTGGTCAAAGAATACACAAGAACTCTTGTAAATATTCTATGACCACATTGACACACTGTAAAATCTTGTAGGGCATATGTTGATGATGTTAAGAAATTAAAAGCACATATTTTCTCAAGGGTCATTTGAAAAAATCTATAACACTGTGCCAATACATTGAACCACTTTAGAAACTGGTTTGGACCTAAAATAGTTTACTAAAAAAATAGCTTAAGGCCAATATTTATGTGCTGTAGTTGGCACTTACTTCATCAAATGCAAAGTCTTCTATATCTATTTCTTCATATTCTTCTTCAGATTCCTCATTCTTAATAGCCTCTAGAGCTGTTGTCAGTTTCTTTCGCAAAAGGAAGCCCTTCCAAACTGCCTAAACAAAAATTTAAAGCATGTTATACAAGGTTATAGATCAAACTCCAAACCAGATTTCTATGTTATCCCATTAGGAAGATAAAACATCTTAGACCTTAGTTTAATGGCTCAATAATCTGTTTTTTGAACTTTATGTGACACGTAAAACTGCAAGATAAATTAAATGACTACATGTGTCTAAAGTTCTGAATCTCAGGAGACTTTCCTCGTGGTAAGCAGAAAAGAATCTTTAAAACTCCCTCAACTGCACATGTAGGTCAAACAATCAATTATCTGACAATTCCTCCAGGACCCATTCTAAACTAAGAAGAAAGAGATACAAAGAAAAACCAATTTTGCTAATTTTCAAATGATTATGAATAAAATAAACGGACACACATTTAGGAAAACTTCAACATATATAAATGGCCATATTAGAGAGATATTATCCTGACCTGAAGCAATTAGCTAATTTCATTTTAAAAATAAACTAAGTGAAAAATAATAGAATTAAAACCACTCCGATTCCTCAATAATTTTTAAGTAGAGAAAGCTTTCCTAAATGCAATTCCAAGTACATTATAGCTTTTTAAAAACAAATATACTACAAGGGGTGAGCGCCAGAATATACTGTTAAGTGAAAAAATCAAGGAGAGATACATATGTGCTGTATGCTACTGTTTATGTATATATATATATGTATTATGAATATATACATCATAAACATATATATGCCTTAAAATATTTTGAATATGTGAATGTTTATATTTAAAACTGTAAGTATACGTTATAAAAATTAATTTAACAAATGGTTATCTATAGAATCAAGAAACAGGAAGAAAATTGAGTATACAAAGTAGACATTCCTGACTATATCTTATTAAGATTTTGGAACTATGTTTACATTTAGATAATTCTAAAACAAAACAAAGTAAATATAAGATAAAAAGAAATTCCATAAAAACAAAAATATATTTCACACTGTGGTCAAACCTACATGGAAGTTATTTAAAGTGACTTTAAAATAGTTATTTAGTTGATGTTCCTTGAGGAATACACTGTAAAGACAAATGTAACTATAACAGACATTAGAAAAGATTTCAGAAGTCATAGTGTCAGTAAACAAGTTGTATTGTTATTCTGAGATACAAAACTGTGATCCACAATCTCCACAGTACTAGCCTAGGAAGACAACCACAACTTTTGCAGCAGCAAGTTCAGGAAGATTAATCACGACTTCTATAGCATTTAAGCAAGGCCAGTCAAGACCTGGTCAATGCCAACCAGTTTCCCATTTTGTCTCTACATCTAACCAAGGACCAAACAGAGAAAGACATTTATACTTCCTATGATGCCTTTCCTGCAGTTTCTGTCTCTCTTCTCATGCCAATGGCCTCTCATTAAAACCTACTTGAAATTATTTTTCTCCATGGTAAAGTTTTCCCACTTCCTTTTCTGTCTTTGAGTCTGTGTCAAGACAAGTGATGGTGACTGACTCCCTTGCTAGAACACAGTCTGAACAAATTGCCTGTTTTTTCTCACTGTGTGGGCCATGTTTATTGCCACTATCTCTGTATGTGTGGGTGGAGATAGACAACACATGGGAGGGAGAGAACAAAATAAAAATAATTATACTAATGTTAAGGAACCAGTATTTTCTACAGAAGAGATGGAGAGATAAAATCAAATAAATAAAAAAAAGTGTGTAGTCCTCAATTTCAACTTAAAATGTCAGCATAATTGCATTCTATTTTTCTTTAAAAATGTTCATTTTTAAATTCAGTACACTGAGAAAAATCTAAATACAAAGACCAGAAAAGTAGCAGCAAGTATTTTTAAAAACCAGTGTGAGCTATGCAAATACTACTCTCACTGTGGAACCAAGGATCTTTGCAGAAACACTGATTTCAGGCCTGAGGCAAAATGTGTATAAAATGAACTTGGAATATCAAGTCACATTAGAAAACAAGGGAAGTTTTAGAGACTACTGAATCGTATCAAAAAAGCTAATTTGAAGAGACTAAAGTTTTCCAAATAAAAGACAATTTAATCACCAATAAAAATAAAAAGTATGATGAAACATTATATGTTTAAGCAATTTACATGTACAGTATAATAGAACAAATTATGATGACCTCTGGAGAGTGCCAAGAAAACCCACTAATTTGAAAATTAATAAGTAAAGGAAAATGGTCAGGCATTTTATCTGTCTTTCCAACATGAACCATATCTCTTGGTAATGTTATTATTGATTTGTTTCTCTACATAGATACATCTTAATAAATTAAGAAAATGATACATAAGTTATCAAAATTTTGTAACCTATTAACAAATAATTGATCTAAGCAAAGATTATCAATTACCATTTGTCTTTCCTAAAGGCATTATGTACCGTCCTGGTTAGACTATATAGTACCATTTATGAAGTATTCATGATAAAGACTATTCCTAAATCATATCAAATGTTAGATCTTATTGTCAGTACAGAAGACAATGAGGCAACAAATATGTTAAATGATGCTATGGTGGTGCATTTAGCAACATTAAGGAAAGGTAGATGTCTTTATAGGGCAAACATTAAGGTTTTTTTCAGCAAATAAACTGCAAAGAAAATAAATGGATTATTGTATATTAAGAGAATTAAGTCGCAATATAAACCAAGGGCAAAAAATACACTTGTTTGTATTTTAAGAAAAACCTGTCACATATTTATAAAACATTATTTGGTATTTGAGTACTGATTTGATCATTGGTAATATTAATAGTTGTCATGTTTTCTATTGGAAGTGTATTACACTTATATTTAAAATAATATATATTAAAGAAATTTATACTGAAATATTTACAAAAGAAATGATAATGTGTCTAGGATTTGTTTTAACTGAAAAAGTTCAGTGAAAAGGTAAGAGAAAGGTGGGTTCATTATAAAAAAGTCAGTGTTGGATAGCACTTTAACACGTTAAAGGTGAGTATGTGCTAAATGTTTGAAAACAACCCATAACAAAACATTAAAAAATTCAGATAGTATAACTTTTGACTTTTACTTACAATCAATACATAATTATGTGAAATTAAAAACCATACCTTACAACTTAAAATTAGATGATCTATTGAGATTCATTATTAAATTCTCATTCACAATTTTAAAAAATCACAGATATAGTCACTATTTTTGAAGGAAACTCAAAGGAACAGCATTCTGACATGTAAACTCGTCATATAGAAATCGAGGACAAAAAGGAAATAGTTTTTGAAATGATTTTGAAATCATTTGAGACATAACTATACCCAGGTAAAAGAGCAATGAATAAAACACAAACAAATATGTCTATGCATGCATGATCTTGCCATTCTAACAGGATTTAGTAGACAACACTAAAATAAATAAGGAGAATAAACCCTAATTAAAATAAATGGTATGGACAAAATTAAAACAGTGACAGAGGATGGTAAAGAAGTAGGAAGAATTAATATTTATTTTTCTATTTTTGGTTTATTTTATTGAAATAGAATTGGCACAAAACATCACATTGATTTCAGGTATACACATAATGATCTGATATTTGTATGCACTGCAAAATGGCTCTGATGCAACTCATCAGGGACAGAATATGAACAAAACTCTAGTCACTAATATATAGTGTGTTTTCCTGTTGTAACCACATGAATCTGAATAGGATCAGAAATACAATTTTCAAACATTTCTGCTCAAATTTTCAGTTAAATAGCTATTTAAAGGTGTTAACAGTAATGTATAGATTCTTTTTTTGTTGTTCAGTTTCAGTTTTTCTTCTAGTAGTACAACTGTTTTGAATTAATATTTCTTTCTTATACATTTAAATCTATTCTCTGATCAGACAATTCTATATATATATTAACTATATCTGCTATTTTTTTCTTCCAATTACCATCACCTCCCTTACATGTAATAGACCATGCACTTCTTCCTTGTTTAAGTCCTTCACACCATTTTCCACCAATATTCTCTTAATACTCCAATTCTTATGATAGCCCAGTTGCACTATAAACTATTTTTCTAACAATATAAAATCTGTTTTTTTAAACTCCATTATATTTACTATATTACTATGCTCTTTCATTTCATACCTGGAATTTCATTGTCATATATTTATATAGACACAAAAAATTTTAATAACTGAAAATCAAGCAATTGTTTGACCACATAAACACTGAGAGAGAAAGCAGACAGTGAGGAAGCATTTTAATGTGATGTGATGTGATTCCAGTGCTTAGGTTTTGCATACTCTACACTCCTCATTTCAACCAACCAATTAACCAAAAAAAAAAAAAAAAAAAAAAAAGGAAAAGGATAAAAAAGAATGTCTGTGGGAGGTTTTATGGGCTAGACTTGAAAGTGGTACACATACCTTTCACTTACATTCTATTGACTAATGCAGAAAAAAGGTCACATTGATGTTCAAGGAAAGATGAGAAGTCTACTGACTGCAGGCAGGGACAAAGAGGACAATGTGGCATTTTTGGAAAGCAGGAAGCCTTCAAGAAATCTTTAATTTGCTCTTTGTAAAGTCCAGGTTCTTTCTGATATAGTATGTTCTGCTCTCCAAGATGGCTGGATATTTGAGAATTAGCATTTTTAAGATGAATAGTGTAAGAAACTAGATGATTGTACTCAGGAAAAAATAAAGTTGGTTTTCAGAATCATGAAGCACAACAAAAAAAGGTTTTTTTCTAAATAAAAGTTGCAAAGAAAGTTTGAATCATTTTTTTCTCATTTTCTTACTGATATAAAGAACTTGAGACAATGGCTACTAAACAGAGATATGTCATTGAAGTAGACAGTTTCAAAAAGAATAAACTTTATTGAGCAAAAGTTGAACAGTAATTTACCATCAATGCTGAAAAGTTTATTGGTCATTTACTGATGACAGGAGAGAGTGTGGATAGCATGATATCTTCATTCCTTAAGTAGCAGAATAACATTTTTAAATGGTAACTGAGGTTTCTTTCTTTCCCTGTGTCCTTGAGTCCATTAGCTGCCCCTCCCCCTACCACTACCATACAGACATCAGTAACAGCTTTGTCTGTACTTTGCCGTTAGCAATGCAGTCAGAAGCATTAAGTTAACTGAAATACTGAATATATTCATTAGAAACACAGAAGAAATAATTCTTTTGAAAGCTATGTCTTTACTAGCAATAACCAACAATTTAATTTTTAAGGCTGTTCTTCCAGATTCTTATACCAAATTTGTTGACCACATCTTTGACTTCTATCTCTTCCACATGCCTGTGAAACAATAATACCTTCAAAGTACACATGGCTATCTGCAAGAGAAACCAATGAATATTCAGGAATGTGATTTTCTTACCAAATTCACTGCTACATTTCTGATTACTGCAACTGTTATCTCCTGTCCTGATAACTGCAATTTCCTCTTAATCAGTTTTGACCCTTCTATTCTTGCTATCTTCCAGTTAACTGTAACCTAAAGTTGCAATCTAAACTTGATCAATGTTCAAATTCCTCCAATATTTTTTAAGTCATTCAGGGTAAAAAGACAAAGTTTTTTCACAAAGACATGGTTTGCAAATTGTATTCATTATCCCTTTGTCACTTTAGCATACTCACCGCTGAGTATCCTTTGAAACTATGGTTCTACGCCTAAATCATTGCTTTGGAATCAGATATTCATATATTCTTTTGCCAAATATCCAATGTTTTTCTTAGTTCAGTGTTATCTTTTCTGGCCATCCATATTTATCCTATTTAAACAGATAAACTTCCTTGATAGTTTGATCTTGTTTTTACCTTCCTAATTTCCCCCCTTAGTCCATATAATGTTTAACAGGTATTATTTAGCACTAGCTTATCTAACAGAATGTAAAATAGTAAGATTATAGTGTCAAGAAATAATTGCTGAGTAAAAGTAAATACTAAGTTAGGTTTAGTTACTATCATTCAATTTCTAACTGTAAGCATGAATTTCCATATTCCGTACATTATATATTAATTTAGTATATATTTGGTTCTTCCACCAAGATGTAAATTTCATAAGGGTAAGGGTCTTGTCTGTTGGTTCATAGTTAGATTTTCCCAGCCTAGATGGTGCTTGACAAATAGCGGTTCTAAAAACTATTTGATCAGTAAATAAATAAAATAATGAAAGTAACTAGGTTGGGTTTCATTTCAAAATATGGTCTTGGTGAGGTTGAGCAAGTATATTCAGTACTTGCCTTCTGAATTTTTAAATAAAAAATAGGATTTGAAGATCTTTAAGAATTATTTTAATAGGTTTTCACATGCCTCCTAAAATAGCTATTGATGAGACCAAGAGAACCGCTAAGCCAAAGCTTTAGCCAAATCCAACACCAGCAGATGTGACACATCTTAGCAGAAGCTTTAAATATGACTATTTACTTCAACTTGAGCTCCAGTGATCAGAATAGCATTGCCAAGTCATGAACCACCCTTCAGTATAGAATATCCAACCTGTATGTCATATGAGTGAAAAACAAGTACGTATTTGTCAAAAACAAATATGTATTTTTAAGTCACGGAGATATTGAGGGATGTCTGTTATGCAAACTAACCTAATGAACCATGACTAACACATTCTGGATTAAAATCAATCTGACTGAAACATTAAGATTAAAACTAACCTGAATAAGAATAGCAGCCTTCTCCCTCTGATCTTGGATAGTCACAGTATTTTCTCTTTTTCCTTTCTTTGAATTGTTTTGATTCTGGATATAGAAACTTGACTGGGATTTGAATTTTCTTGCAGCAGAATGTAGTTGTGTAGAAGGATGAGTTCGGCTGTGCTTAATATATCCACGCCAGTACTCCTGGATTACCATAGCTGCCATACTATCAAGAGAACATCTTTTTGTTAGTAAATACACACAAGAGATCCTCATATACTACATTAACACACATACACTTCACAAAACATTATTTAAAAACAAAATCATGTCTTTATATTCATAGAATTAAAAATGCTATGGCAACATTACTTATGGGAGCCTCCTTTAAGTATGAAGAGAAAGAATAATATAAAGATGTGGTCAATAATCTAACAGATCAATACTCTAAAGGGAGATGTAAGACAAGTGTTTGTTTGAAGGAGGGGATACAGCCAACATTTTGTATGCTATGGGAAATGCTGATACGGTTGTGAGGGGAGAGAAGTGATGATGCAGAAGAGAGCAGAAAAAATGTTGATGTGTTGCGCTGACTAGCAAAGATAGGGGTCTGTTCACACTGGAGAGAGTAGCCAATGAGAGGAAGGAGGACATCTTTCACTGTTAAGAGCAAGGATTCACTGCCACACTGCTTGATTTTCCTACTCAGGGACCAAGATTTAAATCATACTCATAAACTGAGCAGTAAGGTTTAACATTTTCCTAACCTACATGTATTTACCAATTTCAGATATTGGATAAATCAATGCTGTGTTTTTCCCTACATGCCCTTAGGCTGCCCAAAATAAGTGGTTGAATTTCTCAACTATCTCAATGTCATCAAAATTTCCCAAGACAAAATAAATAAATAAATAAATACATAAATAAATACATAAATAAATTAAAAAGGGTAGAGGAGGGAGATTTTCTTCAGTCACACTAATACAAAAACTGCTTTTCACTACATATACTGAAAGCACTTACAGTTGTCCAATCTGAAAGTAGGGTGATTTGCACATTGAGAACAGAAGCTTGCATTATTACTCTCATCACATTTTTTTTAACTGAAATCATGATGATAAAAATGTCTTTAGCTTAAGAACAAATGTAAACTTTGTGTAGAAAACATGGATACATCTGAATGAAGCTTCCTGAATTACTAATACATTGTATTTTCCCTTTATTCTTTAGGTCTTTAGTTTTCTATATTTTTAGCTCTTTCAGGCCTCCTTATGTCATTTGACTGTTTTATTTATCATAGATTAAGAAGCTCTAAATGTGTTGTATATAAAATTTCAATAGGCAGATCAGTACTTGGAATTGATGGAGCTCTTTTGCCAACATGTTAACCTAAATAATGGCAATCTGGAGTACTGCATGTTTTAAATCAAAGGGATTTGAGAAATGGCATGTGCAAAAAGATCTTCCTGACTTTTCCAGAAACATGTCATATGACCCTCCCTTAAGAGGTACCCTATCTTACCTGGAAGGAAAAATAAATCCTGTCTACAGTTGTAGAGACTATCAGAGAAATCTGAATTAAGGCTTTTGTAAATTCCCTCCATTTTACTACTCTTAGCTCATACCTTTGTCCTATTATGTTTCTGCTTTTCACCAGACTTAATATAAAAATTCTCAAGTTTAACTATTTCTTCAAGACTTCATTTCTTTATGATGGCTCCCATGTCACATAAAAATTAAATAAATTTGCAGACTTTCCTCTTATTAATCAATCTGTTACTAGGGTCCTGTTTGAAACTTTAGAAAAATATATGAAAAAGATATATTTCCTTGCCTACTGCATAAAATCAATCAACTAATAAATTGAAAAAATATTAATCAGAAAGTGTTAAAAAAAAAACCCTACAATCTATAAAACACTCAATATTGTTCCAGAAAAGAAACTCCTGTAAGAATGAAGCTGGTAAAACAGGATTTACTATTGTAATAGTCTACCTTCTACCCAGTTTAGCATGGATTTTATAAAGAGAAACTGAATTTGACCATTTTAATCAGTTTAACAGTGATGTCATAAGTAAAAAGGAAAACAAAAACAAAACAAAACTTGAGAGGACAAAGACCAGTTTTTGTTAATCCAATAAATGAAGTCAGCCATTACTAGTTAAAGAGTTTTTAATAGTTAGACGGTGGTTTATCTTGAAGAATATTGTCCTACCTAGTTATGACAAGGAAAATTGGGGTATATGCATTCAAATACTTGTATAGATTCTTACTGTTTACTAGATCAATAAGAAGTAGGATATGAAAAGATATACATTAGATTCCTAATAAATGGTTAGTAAGAAAACAAGTAGTGCACATTGTATATAGTTTTTAAAATATTATCTGGTTATTAAAAAGTATTTCTATATTATTTCTAGAATAATGTAATATTTTATTTTTCTCCTTAAATTTTATTTTAATTTGAAGTTAGATGGCAGAAAGTTTTATTTACTCATTTTAAATAAATACTAGTCAATTAAATCAGAACTTGCCTAAATTCAACTAAATCAATTTCTATTAATTTAATAATTTGTGCACACCATAAAACATATTCAAGGAATTTAATATGAAATATAAAAGCAATATAAAATATTTACCAAGTTACTCTTTGGTTAGCATTGGCTAAGACTATCCACAAAAATAAAATATCTATAAATCTTACATTTTTTCTTGATGTTCAATAGTTTGGCACTCCCTCGGTAAAGACCTTGTCCGTACTGTTTTTACGACGGGAATTCTTTTGGTAGGGGTACTGATCTTGCTGTCTTCTGTTTTCTGATCTATTTTTTCTTGATTTCTTTCTTCCATGTCTTCACAAAAAGTGGAGCTGATTAATGGAGAGTGATTACAGCCAGAATCCATCCATTTCTCAGCACTACCTGGTGAGTCTGGGTTATGTTCACAGGAGGAGGAGGCTCTATTTTGTAGTATGCTAGCACCACTTGCAGGAGTTAAATGATTTTGCTGGGCTTTTGATTCATCTCTTGTGGTGAAACTTACATCTCCATGTTCATGCATATATCGATATTCATTACTAAGTGTCATCAATTTTTTAAAATAAAGGCAGAGGTTTTCTGCAGCATCCAAGGTGAAAGAGTTTCTGAACAAATAAATACGAACTTTCAATAAGAAGCATTCTATCAGCAAATCTTAAAAACTTGTACAGGTTTTGAACATTTCTAAGAAGCCTGACTGAAACATTAAACTTTAGTTAACATTATTAAAAACTTATTTTTGGCTAGTTATCTGAAAATTGATCTATTTTCTAACAAAATTTGAAAATGTTTGTTTGATTAATTTAGATATCTCAATGTAGACAAAATGTCTGGAAGTTTTAGAATAATTTTTATTATAGGCATTTTTGGTATACATGATAACAAAATCCATACTTTTTTTTTACCATAAACATAAGAAGTCATGGCAGCCTAAATTTGGAGAAGTTATTTATGACACAGAGTTTAAAGTAATTTCTGAATTGACTCTTGCCATGCAAAATATTTGTATTGGACTTTTAAACAAAGAACTTATATTATGGGAAAGTTTATTTCCATTTTTCTCCGGAAAAAGAATCCACTACAAGGATAATTCAAATACTTCAAGGCATAACTGTTTGTGTGATTTTCTGGAATAACTGTTGTATATCTATCTTACTGAAGTTATGATTTCTACAATGAATCAAATTTTCATGATTTCCAGATTTGAGGATCTTAGAGGAATTTGCAGTTGTATGAGGTTTATTATTGATTAGATTTCGTTTAACTTCTTTCATTTCTGGGCCTCCAAAATTTCTATATAATTTAAATTTATATATCCTAACTATATTGAAGAGTTACAGGTTTTCTTAAATACTTTTTTGTAACAATGTAGAATATAAATAAATATAAAAATATTTAACCATACCAAACAAAATAAAAGTTATAACTACTTTCTAATGTATAGGGCTAAATGGAAAAATCTCTGTTCATAAAGATAATTATTCAAAGTTAGTATAGGCTCTGTCAATAAATTTTTGGTGTACTGTATTTCATTCAATTTATTGGATAATAATTCAGAAAAGATTTAGCTTGATATTAGAAGATAGAAAATGTTTGTGGTTTGGTGTTGAATTCATCACCAATTACAACTAAGAATATAAAATATTCTATTTTCCATTTTAATGTTAAATTAACATAGAAGCTACAATAACAATAAATCATTCAAAGTAACTGAGAAATCCAAATTTAAATGTGAAGGCTGGTGTAAACTAATTTCATATTTTTACACATATATAAAAATATATATACTATATATTATATATATCTAATATATATTTATAAAGATATATAGAGATATTCCTTTATATGTGCAAAAAGAGAAAATGTACAATAGCCATAGTATTTATTAAAAGTAAACATTTATAACAACTGGAACCATTTTGGAGCTGTGAGATTTGTTCTTATTATGAATAAATTATATTAAGAATGAAATACATATAGGATGAGCAGGTATGAAAGTACAAATAAATATAATTTATGTAACTGAGCAAGTTTAGCTATTGGAAAATAAACATTACTGTTCCAGTAACATTAGAGAGTCACTGTTAAGTAACTTATAAAAATCATGTTCCCCTTTCATTTAAATGTTTTGAACAACACACATTAGAAGATATGGTGAGTTCGATATAATTGTTAATGGAATTCAATCTAATCATACACTCAGAATTTGGGTTATGGTAAAGGAAGTTGTCTTACTTGATACTGTTTTATAACTGCACAACTTCTGTTTGGAAATTGTGCATGTGATGCTTTTCTCAACTTCCATATATATCTTCATATATAAATTTAATATGTATGATATGCTTTAGATATCAAAGTATTATAAAACTTGCTTTGTTCCATTATAACTGTTTACCTAATGTTCGCATATGTTAGTTGTTAATATTTGAGGGTAACGAGCATTACACAGACTACGAGGCATCTTGCCTCAGTAATTGTTGAATAAACTTGTGACTGATTTATTAAATACCAGACTAATGTTTGTATGAATCTTTTCTAGAAGTTAAATTCATTCTTTCACTGACAGTATCTAACATTTTAGCTTTTAAACTATGTTCATAATAACCACTAATATATTTCAAATAGTATAAAATAATCTCTCTAAAACATACTGCTCAAATTAAAACTTATGATTATGCTAGTTAAAATAGTTTTAATCATATGTATAAATTGCACCATCGTTTAATTATGACAATGATAGGATAACAGACTTACCCTTTTCCAGGAATATAGTTCTCAGTCAACAAGTTGAATTCCCTAATCTGGGACTGACAAAGTATCAGGAAATATTCTAATTCTAATCGGTAATGTTCATCAGGGTAGCTTTCTGTATGAGAGTTTAACATTTCACCATTAAGAATTCTAAGAGCAGGTAACACTTCAAGTAGAGAATGCCTGTTGAGATGAGGAAAAGATAACACTATTGAAATGAAGATTTAACTTCTGATATTAACAATATGTCTAATTGTTTAAACAAGCTAGTGCAAAGAATATCTCAAAAAATTCTATTGATATCATAGAGAGAAATGAGAATGAGACAGCTAAATCTGTTTAAGAAATTACAGCATCATGTTACATACAAAGCAAATTTTAAATTATGTGACTTAAATAGAACATTTTCTAAAATGCAAATGGGAAATACAAGCAGATATAAATTTGGGTTAAGTAGTATATAAAAAGTTACATTGGGTAACAAAGACAAAAATGCTTTTTTTAAAAAGAAAATAATTAAAACAGTATTATTAAACATTTATTTCAGCATTGGGGTGTAAATTCTGATTGTTTATTTTAATAGAAGATAAGGCTAATGAAGTTAAAACAGGAGGGATGATTTTCATAATCTGAATAATCTAAAATTATGATGCTTCTTTCTTGTTAATGCTTATAACATTTAAAAGATGTTATCAAAAGTCTGTACCCCTTTAAAAGAAAAATGATGTGAAAAACCAGGTCAGATAGCAAGACCTATTTGCCAAGCCCAGCTATGCAGAAATATTTCCCAAATCTTTCATAAGGAGAGCTCCGGTCTGTTTTCATTTGGCTGCTGTTGGTCACAAGCATAATGAAATCCTGAACCAGTAAAACCCTGTAGTTAAATACCAACAGTCTCTATAATAAAAACAAACAAACACTATGAAACTCTCATAAAAGATATTAATGAAAACTAAGTGAATGGAAAGTTGTCAACATGAAATATCTACTTGGATAAGATTTGCTATTGTCAAGAAGTAAATTCTTCCCAATTTGATTTATAAATTCAATTCAACCCCAGACAAAATGCCAGCAAGGAAATTCTGAAGTTTATATGGGGAGGCAAAAGTATGTTCCGTTCAATATTAAAGAAAAAGAACAAAGTTAGAGGACTAATACTACCTAAATTATTTACTATGAAACTACACTAATCAATACAGTGTGTTATATTGACAAGACAAATAGGTTAGTGGAGCATGAGAATGTTCAAAACTAAGTAAACATGAAAGCAGTTAATTAACTGTTGACAAATGGGCAGCAGCAATACAATGAAGAAAAAGATACATGATGCTAGAATAACGGGGCATCCACATGCAATTAAAAAAAAAAAAAAAAAAACTAGAGACAGACATTTCACCCTTTCAGTAAAGGTAGCTCAAGAAGAATCTTAGTCCTGAGGATAAAATAAAAAAAATCCAAAACTCCTAGGAAATAGAGGGAAATCTACATGACCTTGGGTATGAGTGCAACTTTTTAGAGACAATATTAGAGGTAAAATACAAAAAGAAAATATTGATAAGTTGGGCATAATTAAAACTAAAGATTTCTATTCTGCTAAAAATCATGTCAAGATTGAGAAGGCATACATATGGAGAAAGTATCTGCAAAAGATATTTGATAAAAATCTATTATCCAAAACATACGTGTTGTTAAAACTCATTAAGATGAACATCCTGATTTTAAAATGAGACAAATGCCTAAAAAGTCACCTCACCAAAGAAGATATAAAGATAAAAATATGCATTTAGAAGAGAATCAAAGTGATATGATTAGGGAATTGAAATAAAAACATCAACAAGGTACAAATATCTACCTACTTGAATGGTGAAAACCTGAAACATAGGTAACACCAAATACTGGTGAGGATATGGAGAAACAGAAATTCTCACTAAGTATTGACAGAACTAGAAAATGGGACAGCCACTTTGGAAGAGTTTAGCCATATTTTATGTAAGTAAACATATTTTTCCATTCCATTTAACCATCAGTCTCCTTGGTTTTAACCTTTGGAATACTAACCTTAGAAAACTGATGTTTGCACAAAAACCTGCACACTGATATTTATAGAAACTTTATTTGTAAATGCTGTAGTACATTGACAAAATGGAATACTTAACACTAAAAAGAAATGAGTTACCAAGCCATGAACAGACAGGGAGGAACATTAAATGCACATTACTAAGAAATATATGAGATATGTGAAAGAAGCTAGTCTGAAAAGGTCACATACTTTTTGATCCCTACTCTGTAACATTCTGGGGGGGAGGGGGACCAAAACTATAGAAACAACAAAATCAGTGATTTCCAGAAGTTCAGGAGGAAGAAGGAAATAATGAGTAAAGTGCAAAGTATTTTTGGGCAGTGAAACTATTCCACACAGTAGCATATGGCAGATACATGTATTTCCACATCCATCAAAACCCATAGAACGTAGCACACCAAGTACATTCTAAAGTAAGCTAGGGTTGTTGCATAATGATATATCATGGTAGACTCAGCAGTTACAAAAAGTGTATCATTTTGGTGCCAGATGTTGTCAGTGGGGGCATTCCTGTTGTATGTGGGAATTATGTGGGAACTCTGTATATTTTCTTTTTTCCCCACTCTCTCCCTCTATTTTCTATTCAATTTTGTGTATACATAAAGGAAACCAGTTTCTAACACTAGATGAAGATGGCAAGGGAAGATTATTGAAATGCTTAGATTTAAGTAGGAAATTTAACTGAGCCCTAATACCAGTTATTTCTTCCACTTAGACTGTATAGTTAGGATTTATATGTAATTTATTCAAAAACAGTTGTAAAAAATATTTTCTAAAATTTTATTAAGAAGGAAGTGGTCCATTAAGGCAAAAGTGCCCAGAGTCAATCAAACTCTTGACTCCCTACATATAGTGATGATCTGGTAGTCACAGTATTAATGATAATACTGAGAGGTATATTAATAATGAGAGGTATGAATTCATCTACCTCAAAGAAAGCTAAAGAGTTAAGTTTTCATTAGCTGCAGACACAGAAGTTCCACAACATTCCTCATCTTGTGAATAAATATGTCTTTTTAGTCCCTCAGAGATGTTTAAAGGGAAAAAAAGGAGGAAACAATTAGGTTTGGCTGGGCACGGTGGCCCATGCCTGTAAACGACAGCCTATGGACTCACAGCTGGGACTGGGCACTGCAGCTCGAGACTGGCCCTAGTTCTCAAAAAATAGCTGGGCATGGTGGCACGCAGCTGTAATACCAGCCACCTGGGAGGCTGAGGTTGGGGATTGCTTGAGTCTGCGAGATCGGGACTACCCTGGGCAACATATAGAGATTTAGTTTCAAAAAAAGAGAAAAAAGCCCAGTGCAGTGATGTGTGCCTGTAAGCGACAGCTTATGGAGTCACAGCGGGGTCTGGGGATCACAGATCAAGTCCTGCCCAGGACAACACAGTAAGACCTAGTCCCAAAAAATAGCTGGGTGTGGTGGTGCGCACCTATAATCCTAGCTACCTGGAAAGCTGAGTCTGGGGATTGCTTGTGTCTGTGGTACCCCGGGCATCATGAGCCTGCAGTTCCACAGGCAAAAATAGTGAGATTTTCTCCAAAAAAAAAAAAAAAAGGTTTGGTATTTCGAGGTAATTATCACCATTAGCAATGCTAAAAAGCAAATGAAAAACTTAAGTGCTTGCTAATAAAGAATTTATGCTAATTAAGAAAATTTGGATCCATATATTTTAAAAGCTTTTAGTAGGCCTGAAGGTGGTAATGCTTCCAAATCATAAACCACCACTTTATGATGTTTATTATGTTAAATGAATAAAATGTATTGTGTTTCTTGTTGATATATTTTGTTTCAAAATCAGGATATCATATTAAGATAACAGCAATTCAACAAGGTGATTAAATAATCAGAGGTAATAACCACAGAAAAATGATATCAAATACACAAAATCTTTGAGGTTCTCACCAAAGCAAAGTTACTCTGAAACTGAAGTTGATAATAATCAAAAATTAGTAGAGAAATTAAATAGCCACATTTTACCATATCAAGTTGCATATTACATTATTAATGAAGCTACATTATACATTAAATTGTCATCTAGCAACCAGCCAAGTTTCCCTGAAGGTATAACAATAAAGTCAAAATAACTTAGTTATAATTATAAATTACTATGTATGGCATAGCGACCATTAGTTCTATGATTGGTTTGCTGGAAGCATACAGCAAGGAGGGGTAGGGAGTGGGAGCAAAACAGGGAGGGAAGAACACTAGGGAATATGATGAAGCTTCATGGGTATTATAGTGGCAGGAAAACTATGGGGATTACAAGGATGTAAGAAAAAAATCAATAAAAAAGAAAAAAAGCATAGCAGTAAATGAAGACAAGGAGAAGCTAAAATGAAAAAGAAAATAAAACATCATTATTGAAATTTAAGATTTCATCAATGCCTGTTTAGTTTAAAACTATTCAAATTCTATTTTCCATTCCGTGTTTTAGGACTAAATCTCTTAAATTATGAGATCAGTGCAAGATGTCAATAACTTGATGAAAATAGCCTTTGGATTAGCACCAACAAGTGCCAATTTGTTGGATACTAAGGAAATTTCGGAATGGATTTGTCACCTCACCGCTAGAAGCAATGAGTTGTACCATCTATCTACCTGGTCTTATCTATCAGACCAACAAAAGGAAGGCGCTACTAATGCATCATAATGAAGACCAAAGAATTTAAAACATTCATTCTTTATTTCAGTTGCTTTCCACATCCATTGGGATAGTAATTCATAGCTAGATACTTATATGAGCCTTCAACCCTGCAGTAACTTCTGAAAGGACTATGCTTGAACCACTAGTTCTAGTCAGAAACCTCTAGTCTATTCTAGTCAGAAACAGTAGAAACAGTTGATGACAAAAAAAAAAAAAAATTCAGCTGAAAGATCTAGTAAAATCTGAGAGAGAAAAAGTCATGATTTGCTTTTATCAGTTTAATGGACAAGTCAACATTTCATCACAAGTATATTTTACTCAATAAATATAAAAACACAAGTTTATGCTACAAACACTAACTTTCAATCAGAGTTGGTGTCTGAAGTTTTTATTTTGAAGACAGACTCTAGTTATACTGAAGACCTATATTTGTGGGATGATCAAAAAAAAACTCATACTCAGTTTCAAACTTCAAAATCACTCTGAAATCCTTATGATTTTCAAAGCTTCTTAAATTTTAAGAAAATATAGCTTTCTAAGACACTTTAGTATACTTTATGTACCAATGATGCTAGAAGACTAGCCAAAGCAAGAAATACTGTGGGGATCTATAAAATTCCATTCCAAGCTCACTGGTTAATATTGCCATTAGTTTTATATAAATGGTATGAAAAGTTCCTAGAAAAGCATTCCTGTAATACTGCTTGTATAGTATACATACCAAACATTAAGGAACCAAGATTCTCGTCAGAAATAATTGATGACAAAAATGAAGTCAATTTAAAAATCTAATAAAATCTGAGGGGAAAAAGTCATGATTTGATTTTTATCAGTTAACACACAAGTCAACATTTTTTCATAAGTAAATTTTACTTAATAAAAATAATGTTTCATTACAAACACCAAAATAATGAAAAATAAATTCAAACACAATATAGGACATTAAGTTAGTTTCTAGATATTGTAACTGGCATCAAGTCAAAATTGTTCAGATGTTAATTGATGCCCAATCAACAAGGGGGAAAATGATAATTTTGTTATCACATATTGCATTTTGAACATAATATTAGTATATATGTAGATATGTAATATTTTATTATATAAATAACATTTCAGCTACAGGGGATAATTCTAGAAATCATGGTTAAATAATTTCTAATACACTTCTACATTTGGAATATTTTTTGTCATATTAATCATATTTATGGCAAATAAGTTCCTAATATGCTATTTTTAAGTTGGTATATTTTTAACTCTTTTAGTGTTCAAGATTTAGTTTGTTTGGATCTTTGAGATTGTGACAACATTTTGTAATTTGTGACTTATATAATAAATATCCAGAATCAAGTTAGGATTTTATTTTAAACATTTTTTCTATATGCTATTTAAAGAAACAGTTCTAAGATTGGTATTAGTAGCACATAGATTGGCCTTAACTTCAAACACCATTAAGAGTTTGTGTTGAATATATTAGAAAATGCCAGAGCAAGTTGATTCATATCAGAAATGAAGTATAAGAATACTATGCGATCTCAACATCAGTTTTTCCAGCTGGGCTCCTCCTTGACAAGGGCTAATACAATATTTCATTTAGTGAAAACTTCCTAGTGAATATTCTGTCACTTAAGAAGTTCTATTAATCATTAATGAATGAAAAACATTCCCAAAGGAGATTCCAAACTGAGTCTGTGGATTAAGTTTTAAGAAGAGATTTTTTAGTACATCAGTTTTGTTCATGTTAACACTGGCTAGACATGAAAGTAAGAAGCCAATTGGGAAAATCTATAACTAATCCCTTTGTTGGTATCCGAGGGTTATGTAAAGTTCATTGGAACATACTGCTTAAAGTTTGAGGTAAGTCTTTCATTAACAAATCCATATTTTATAGATTACTAGATTTTCAAATCCTTTGGATAAATGAATCTTCTGAAATTTATGAAAGCTGAATTGGGTTTACTAAATGAAATTTAATAGGTAAAACTTTCAAGTGGGTAGAAAGTTCATTTAAATATAAAAATTATAAGTAATAAAGTATATAAATAATACAGTATATATACTAAATGTATTGAATTTTGAATGTTTTTCTATTAGCATATTTATTCAACAAAGTGTTTATACTCCATACAGATAATGAGAGATAAATAAATTTAAAGATTATTAAAGATACATGTTTGTTTTCAGTTGTTTAGCAACGTGGCAGCTGTACAAATTGAAACTGATATTAGGTCAGCAAGAGAATTCATATCATCTTTGCCCAAAACCGAATAGAAAGAGCATCCCAAAAGAGAATTTGCTGAACAATAGACACAACTACCTATTTTTATTTGCCATCACAGACTTAGTTTATGAAGTTACTTAGGAAAACATTTACATCTATTAAAAATACCAGATATTTTCTTTATAAATAGTATCTCCTATTAAGCTGAGCCTTTAGACATCACTATACTTTTTTTTTTGTATGAAATTTTGATTCAAAATTCTGACTTTTAGAAGTTCAAAATTTGGGGATTAGTGTTTTAAGCCCTATTGTAAAAGAAGTTCAGCTCCAGAAATTGAGATAATGGGTGGAATATTGTTTCTATTATATATGTGGTAGTCTTTCACCAGCTGGAAAAATGACTAGAAAATATTTTGATGACCTATTCACATATAATTGTAATTTCTGATCCTCTTGTGATTTGGTATAAACTAATAGTTGATAGCACTTTCAGTACGTGGTCTAAAATCAGTTCCTCAGAAAACAGTGAATAAAGAAAATTCATGTACAAATGCTACAAAATTTCTCCTTTGTTTACAAATACAGGTACTGTAATATTCTAAAGAGAGGTATGAATTCACATGTGCTTAAAATAAGTATTTTTTAACAGATACTAAAATTTCTCTCTCAAGAAAGCAAAACAAAACTGATGATTGTCAAGAAACAATTTGAACTAGCTAAAACTAATTCTCAATAAGTGTCTTTCCTATAAATATAAAACCCACGTTAACACATAATTGTCACATAATAAGCAGTAGAGATCACAATTAGAACTTCAAATTTGTATTAGTTCATATATGTGCAAAAATTATTTCTGGTTGATAATATTTTTACACTATTTTATAAAACCATATTCTGAGTAACTTTCTCAATCATTTTTTTATTAATCTTTCCCAAGCTACTGATACACACAGAACAATTTTCATCAACTGCATTTTCTGCCACCATAGTAAAGAACGTACATGGGTTACAACAAGGCTTCTTTACCTCCAGTTTATTTCTTGAAGAAGTGGGTTTCCAGTGATAGACAGTTCACGGAGAGAATGACATGCATCAAACCACCTCATGATACTTGTAAGATCTACAAAAAGAAAAAAAAAAAAGAAAATAAAAGGCTTTACAGAAGGCAGCACAAATAAAAAATATATTTTATTGATTAATTTACTATTAAAAGGAACAAAAATATACTTCAGAATGTGTGTTTTTTTAAAGAGACATTCTAGAAAACTGACCCTGCTGTCAGAATACATATTTCTTTTTTTACTATATATATTACTAAATGTATTAAATTATATATATATATATATATATATATATATATATTACATATTACATCATTGTGTACCCTGGGGTTCTCCCACTTCCTTAACACCCGTTAACCATATTAATCTTTTGTGTCCTCTGCCTCCCTCGTTTTCTTCCTCCCCTGCTTTCTTACTCTATGTTTGGCTCTGTTCGTTGTTTCAAATTTTTCTTGTTTATTTTTCCTATGTCCTTTATATAAGTGAAACCATCCCATATTTCACTTTTTCATCCTGGCTTATTTCTACTAATATGATTCCTTCTGCCTGCAAATGACATATGTTTTTCCTCTTTGATTGATGCATAATATTCCATCGTGTACATATAACATATTTTTTTACAGTCATTCATAAGTTTTGGGGCATTTGGGTTGTTTCCATATCTTAGCAATTGTAAGCAGAGCTGCAATAAACATGCACATACAGATATCCTTTTTAATTAGTGTTTTAATGTCCTTTGGGTATATTCCCAGTAGTGGAATTGCTGAGTCAAATGGCAATTCCACTTTCAATTGTTTGAGGGTCCTCAACACAATCTTCCATACTGACTGGACCAGTTTGTACTTCCACCAGCCTAGCAAGAGAGCTCCTTTTTCTCCACTAATACTTCTTGTTGCCCAATGTTTTCTATGGGCCATTCTTACTGGTGTAAGATTGTATCTCATTGTGACTTAAATTTGCACTTCCCTGATTATTAGTGATGTGGAGCATTCTTTCATATGCTTATTGGCCACCTGTATTTCCTCTCAAGTGAAGTGTCTTATTAGTTCTTCTCCCCATTTTTTGACTGGGCTTTCTGCTGTTTTTGTTGAGTTGTGTGAGCTCTTTGTGTATCTTTGTTATCAAACCATTATCACTTGTCTGGAGGGCAAACATTTTCTCCCAGTTGGTTGGGTTTCTTTTTGTTTTGTGTATTGATTGCCTCTTTTGCTGTACAGAAGCTTTTTAGCTTAGTTTTTTAGTCTCAGCTGTTTATGTTTCCCTTCATTTATTTGTCAGCTGTAGATGTGTCCAGAAATGGATTTTTGAAGTGTAATTTATGGAGGAAAACATGGGCAAAACCCTTCATGAATTACACTTCAAATATCTACTTCTATATATATATTTAGTGACTCATGAACTTATGCAAATATGCAATGCTTTATAAGTCAGGTTTCTATCTTGTAGGGTGAGTATAATGAGATAACAAGTATAAAGGATTAAAACAGCTTTTGCCAGATTATAAGCACAAATCTCAAAAATTAAAACCTAAAGTGGTAAAATCAAATATATAAAAAGAGTACATGACTGTAGCATACTCTCAAAATTATAAACAGTGGGTCAATCTAACATATATCTAACCAATCTAATACAACATCAGTATAAATTACACTGGCTTTATCTACTACAGAAAATAATAAAACTGGACTACAAATAAAGCATCTGTTCTTAAGCTTAGCAGAAGAGCGAAACAGGGTTTTAGAGTAGTTTTCTGCTTGAAGACACTTTACTACTTAGTGCAAGTAAGAGGAGATGCAAGGAGGCAGTTTTGCTGAGCTAAGGCAAAAGTTAAAATTGACCCTGGGATTTGTGGTGAAAAAGTACTGAGTAGCTGTATGGGCATGTCCACTGGGGAGAATGAGATTAGGGGATGAAGTGTTTCTGAAGTTCACTATACTTTCCTAGGGAATTTGCTGATAGGCAGAACAAGTCTGCAAAAACTAGGAGAGATGCAGCTATATCAAAGAGCTGAATCATGGTACTGAAGTTCATGAAGCAGTAAAAGAGAGTGGAATTTCAGTCCAACTAGATTGAGACCTAATTGAGAATTTCAGATTCAACTAAATCCAGGAAGATGATACATGGAGGTAGAAAGCAATACTATGGAATAGAACACGCACTAGGACTTGAAAATGAAAATAACTCCTACTAAGAAAGAGTGAAATTAAAGTTGTTGACTGAAACAAAATTACATTATGATACCTTGCAACATCTTGACTCAATCAACTGTTTCATGTACAACATTCAACATACAGTTAAAAATTGTAAGACATGGAAAGAAGGGAAATATGACTTATCTTTAAAAGAAAAGCAGTTAATACAAAGAGCAAAGTAAATCAAATGCAAATCAAATTTTGATGAAACAACAAAAGTATTCAATGATGAGAAAAACTTGCTGCACAAATATTGCTATAACAATTGACTAGCCATATTAAAAAGTGAACTCAACTTCCAAGATCATTCATAAAAAAATAATTTTAGATATTTCAGGGACCTAACAACAAAAACTGAAAGCACAAAGAAATCATCTTATCTAAATCTGTGGGTGGAAAATATTTATTACAAAGGACAAAAGACAGTACTTAAAAAAATAACAAATTAAACTTTACCAAAAATTTAAAACTTCTGCTTATCTAGAAATATCACTAATAAAAGTAACAAGTTAAAGAGGGACTGGAAAAAATATTTATAGGCACATTTTAAAACTTTCATACAAAATATATAAAAATGAATAAAAATCAATAATAAAAGAAATAACTAACTTTTAAAAATAGAGAGATACTTGAACAGATACAACAAAAGATTACATAAATCACAAACATGCAAATAAGGATGTTCAATACCATTACTCATCAGGGGAATGCAAACTAAAACTATAATGAGATAACACAATGAAATCCTACATACCTTCCAGTATGAACCCATCAGAACTCTCACACATCGAGAGCAAATGTTAAGTTACTTTGAAAGATAGTTTTTTTTTTAGTTCCCTATAAAGTTAAACTTGCAACTACTATTCATTCAGTAAATATAACTCCTATACATTTATCCAAGAGAACTAACAGCATATTCACAAAAAGATTTGTACAAGAACTTCCATGGGGATTTTATAATCATACTAGCCCTAGACAGTCAACAATGAAAATAGCAGTCTCCAGAAGAATGTTTAAATAAACAATGGGATCTTTTTACAATGGACTGTTACATAAAAACTGGAGATGATGTGATAATAACAACATCTTTGTATTAAAATTAACTTTATGTCAAAATTAACTTTAGTGACTTTGGAACTGTGGGGAATTAAAAAGGAAAAATGTAGTGATAGGAATGGGAATATGGGAATGATTATATGATTAGTTTTAAAAGGAGTTCAGAACATGCTACTCCAATATGTTGTTATGGTATATTGACTATTTTGAGTTAAAGGCACTTAAACCATAGCCAATACATGGAGGATACTTAGTTTTTTCTATTTTATAAAAGTAGGAAGTGAAATTCCCATGTGAAGGCTGTTGTCTCCAGAGGAAGGAGAAAGACATTCATATCACTAAGGATAGAAAGCCAAGGGGAAAAGAAGTCTCTTATCAAAAAATTACTGACAGTGACTCATCTTCTTAGTTCCTTTCCCACTCTACAGCTACCTGAGCCCCCATACCTGTGCCTTGAACTACACCTGTACCCTGGACCTTGGCCCTACACCTTGCCACTTTTTCACAATTTACTACTCTTTGTTCAACTCTCACTGCATCTCAGAGTCCTCACTTTTCTTGTGAAGACTCTCAAATACATGTAAAGAGAAATGATAAAAACCTGTATACTTTTTTCTGATAATCTGTTTTATGTCAATTAAATTCTTATGTCTAGATAGAAACCTTCAAAAGGCAAAAGAGCATTTTGTTTCCTCCTCTGAACTTTATTGTGTGTGTGTAGTATATATATATATATATATATATATATGTGTGTGTGTGTGTGTATAGTATATATGTGTATATATAGTGTATATGTGTATATATAGTGTATATGTGTATATACTATATATATATATATATATATACAAAAAATACCTATTCAAAGAAACACTGCATCATGTTAGGAACAAAAACTCAAAAGCTTATTTTAAAATCTATATGTCTATTATTCTAAACTTACCAGAAAGACAATTGTTGCTGACATCTAGTTTTTCCAAAGAAATAAAATGAAAAAGTGGTATGATGTTTGTCAAACTGAAAATAAAAACATAAAATTTATAAAATTTTAAATGCAATTATCTGAATATTATTGATACCTATAAAATAATATATTTTATAAGACAATTATATAAGATAATATATAATTACATTGGCATATTACAATTAAAAACATTTACTAACACTATTAAAAGCAGTAATTACAAGAGTCAAACTATTTTATAAAGATATATATCTATCATTTACCTAAAGAGAAACTGGAATTGTCAGTTGCAGTCCTATATATCACATTTGTGACATTTATATTAATGCATCAATGTATATTATTAATGCATAACTAAAATACATTATAACTAAAACAATATAACTAATAATATATTAATGTATAACTAATACAGTAATCATGCACAACAGATATACATTACCCACTATACATATCTATATAATGCATTAATACATTACATCATATAATGAATATATTAATGCACACTTAGTATATAATGTTTACTTGGTATATAAATAAAACTTTTTTTAGTCATTATTGTATATGCTTGTCTTTGGTCTAAATATGACCCATTTTACAGAGAATTTACATAAACTATATATTTTTTTCTGACTCAAATACATAACTTGAATCTTTAAGAGGTAAAGACAAAAGTAACTGTTTTGACTTTTCAACAGGATAACTGATAAGAACTGTGCTTTTAGTGAAAAAAGTATTTTGCTTACTAGATTTAAAAAAAAAAAAGGTAGCCATGCTAATTATCTAAAATTATGCTGAGGTTATAACTACAGAGGAAATATGCTCAATGCATACACAGTGAATCCAAGGAACACAAAATTGGTAAATGTTTTATATTGATAAGATGAACTTAAATTTGACAGAATATATTAATATATCAATTAGTATGAATACATATTCAAATTTTAATATTGAACTTTCATCCTTTCCAGTATCACCTTTTAATTATAATTGTTTTAAGAATCCATATCAAGCAACAAGTATACGTGTTAATCAAATTTTTCACACAATTAGAATAAAAATATGTAGGGGAAATTAGTTTGATTTGCATTTCTAAGTATGTCTACACTTAATTTATTTAACATATCACATTACTCTAGTTGTTTGTGAATGAAAATTAAGCCAGTTAATTTAAATGTTTAAACAAAACAAAAATGTCTTTGCATAAAATATATTCTTGTCAAAAAACCAAATTATTCTGAATTAATCTTCTCTATAAATTTTGCAACTTGATAACTGCTCAAAATATACTTCAACTAGTACAGTATTCCTGGCACAAAAAAGTACACATCTATTTCTACTTCTGTAGCTTTCTTACTGTCCCTCCATTTATTCTGGCAGAAATTTTTATATCCTCATTTCTACCAATTCCCTGCCATGGGGGAAAAAAAAACACCATTATTACAAGGTCAGAAGATTACAAAATGATACTGTCACTGGAAGCCTCCTGGGTTCTGGCAGAAAACTAACCCTTTTATTGACCTTGACTCCTCTCTTGTACTAACCTGTTCTGCATTAGCAGAGAGACAGAAGATACTACTGATGAAAAAATAGACTAAATAATGAGATTGGAAAAGGATCTCCCTGAGTGTAGCCGACCTTGAGTAAAGTATTACTATTTATATAGAACATATATAGCACCTTCTTAAAATTAATTTCCAGAAGAAACAAAACATTGTAATAAAAGAAAAAGTAGATAAAATATTGGTCATCACATATACTTGATTACTTGTACATATATTCCTTAATAATAAAATGTATTACTATGTCACATGTAGGCCGAAAAAGAGAGAATGAAACTTAAAACTTTACCTAAGCATCTTTAACAAATTTAAGCAATATTCTGTATTCCATACTCAGATATATTCAGGATCATTAATTAATAGGACATATAAATTATGTAAAAACACAGTAATAAATATATTCATTAAAAGGAAATTTCTTACTTGTTTTATATTTTTAATATTTCTCTCATACTAAACTTTGTCCTTCAGAATCAAAGGATTGATCTTTTTCTCATTGTTCAGATATATATTTTGAATGAATGTTATATAACATAAATCTATATGAATAAAATCAAGTAAAAATAACCAATACAGTTTTAGTATTAAATATAATATAAACATTGTTTGCAAGAACCCAAGAAAAGAAATCATGGAGCATCAAATTATTCTTTAATATTGTATTTTATTGTTTCAGATAACCAAGCTTGTAAGTTGCATTATTTTTTTCTTTAGAAAGCTTAACCCAAAAAAAAAAAAAAAAAAGAAAGAAAAGAAAAAGCAAAGAAAACAAAAAGAAAGAAAGCTTAATCAAGAAAACTGGCTATTCATTCGCCTCTATGACTATTCATTAGGATGGTAGAAATCTAATAGTGGAATCCACTTTTTTAAACCTCTAGAACTTTTCCTTTTACTGACATTCTGTGTATATTTTTTCCAAGAAAATTCAAACCAGAAAGACAAAGGACATTAGTGAAAACCTAATACCATTTGACCTTGTCACATTAGCCCAGGGCATAAAAAAGATATAAATTTCAAAGACGACAAAAAGCAAAAAATTTGTACAATGAACAGCCAATGGGTAATAGTTTCCACTTTCTGCTCCTACTTAGGGTCTCACTGGAAGTAGAAAGGCTTCTGAAGCCAGAGAGTCTTCCAGTTAGAACTCCACTGAGTCAAACTTAAAACAGTCACATGTCCTAATGAAAATTTAAAACAGAAGTCAGGATGAAACAAATATTTCAAACAATATGTACTGAGTATCATTCTTTATATGTATTTCATTTGTTGGGAAAAAGCATATGGAATCATAATTTCTTCCTTGTGATGAAAATATTTATCAAAAATTTCAAAATGTATATGTATATAATTTAAAAGACCTACTAACCACACTCAAATATCACATTTATAAAGTTATTCTCAGTTTTAAAAATGTATTGACATACATTTTCCTTTTGTTGTCATTATTAAAATCCCATAGAGTAGCTAAGTAGGTATTTCTATTTGAACTTTTCATATGGGAAAAAACACCAACTAAAAGCTGAGATCCAGTAGTCATTAATGTAAAATGATTACTTTCTACAGTCAATACCATTAGTTTTTTGTAAAAGAAATCCCATGATGAAAATTCTTTAGACTATGATTTTAGGAAATAATTTTTAATATTTAATAAATGCAGCATTTCTATCAATCACATTTTCCTAGTGTGCTCAAACTTTCTCCATTTTCTCTAAAAATGGCAGAAGGTAACATGCACAGAGAGGTTTGGTGGACCCTCAAGTAATGTATTTAAAAGTGACAGTGTTATCAAAAAATTCAAAACATTATAGAGTATATATTAATTGTCCTTGTAAAAACATAGTTTAATAAAGATTAAGTTATTTTATATCTAAGAGATTTTTGAGGTTAAGGGAATGTATTACTCAGTTTTGTGTGTGCCAAATAGCAATCACAGCTTAGGTATTGAAATAGAAAACATACCTTTGGTACAAGTACACTGAAAAAAAAATTATGAAACAGTATTGTTTACATTAAGTACACTGTATTGTGATCAACTCTATCCATTCCTAATGGTTAATTTACTTATTTTCTAGTCATATCAATAAGAGAAACAAGTCACATTTACATTGCTAGTGGAAAATATCTATAGCTAGCATTGATTTTAATATTCAAAGGTAGAATAATTCCCTGATGATCAAAAGTATTCAAATAAATTAAATTTTTTAAATTGTGCTGATGTAAACATTTTAATCTTTCTAAATATCAGTGTTCATGTGACCTGAGATCCATTTCTATAAAATATGCTGGATACATCAGTTAGTGAGTGATTTATTGTATATATGTGAAGATAGTTTAGTATTTCTATTGAATATGCATTACTTACCAGGAATGCATAAAAGATTTAGTGCATTATGAATGGCCCAAATCACTAAAATTGTGTTAACTGAGAGTTAATGCTTAAATAGCTGTCTTCATGACAACCCAACTTTCATAACTTAGATCTGACTTTAGACTATTTGAAGGAATTTTTAATATAGATATAGTTTTGATGTGTCAAATAGTTAATTTAGGACATATGTTCAAAAAATGAGCTCTACTGTGGCAGAGAGTAAGAAATTTTTTTTTTTTTGAGAAAACCAGGTGAGTGAGACTCTGTGTGTGTGTGCGTGTGTGTGTGTGTGCGTTTGTCTGTGAGCACACACATGTGGGCATGCATATAAATTAAGCTGTCCTTATTCACTTTTTACCAAAAACTATATGAATCAAAGAAGCAATTTCTTGTAAAAGGTGCATCCTTTCCCCTATTCCATATGCCTTTGATGAGCAAATTAATCATATTAGAGTAAATAGGAGTCAATGAAATATTAAGTAGAGGAAGACATACAGGTATTGTGCTCCTGTTTCAGTTTTAGACAGTTTTTCTCTGCAAAGATCCAGATGTCTGGTGGTTTCAAATGTATCTTCTGTGGCAGGTACCCATTTCAATTTAACGTTAAGGTATTTTTTTTAAGTGTTACTTTATATCCTTAGGGAAATCGAATTTAAATCAATCTTAACAGTTACAAAAAAGACATGCAAGTTGAGAGCAGATTAAAAATCGTTCTTCCAGAACTTAATAAGTACCATTTGAGAGAATGAGACATCTTTCTGAATTAAATTAACTACCTCCCCTATTTTCCAAGGACTATATTCTTTACAAATATAAACAAACCTGCCCTGAGAGATTTCTACAAGTGCATGTTTGAGATGAAACAAAACGAACAGTATAAGTTGACAATTAAAATGCTATTTGAATTTGAGTGTTGATATACTATATTTTAAAATTCTACAAAATTATCAAATATATATAGACTTACTGTGATACATTTTAGCTAAATTAATGGAAAAACCTAAGAGCTTACATGAAGATCAATCATTTACTTTTAGTAACCAATGCCTTTATTTATTGCTTATGAAAAAAAAATGTCATTACCTGTTTTGAGAGATAGTAAGGTTTTGCAGTAAAGGCAACCAATACGAAGAAAAATTTTCCACCGTTGAAATGCTGTTATCATCCAAATGTAATTCTCTTAAAAGAACATGATTCTCCAAAGATGGAAGCTACATTCAAATTTATCTAAAATGAGTTATTTAGCTCATTTTAAGCAAAATATTTTTACTGTGTAAGCAGATATAAAACCTACCCAAACTAAAAAGAGATATAAAGTTAAACTGCATATAATATTAAATCAAAGCATGTCATAAAAATTTTAGTATGAATAAAATTTCCAATTATTAACTTTATAGTGAGAATTTTTAAGCTTATTTTATGAAGAACTCTATTAGAATTTCATGATCGCTAAAGTTGGTCACACAAACTGAACTATAACTGGAACATAGTTAACTGTTGAACAATTTTTAAATAGAGAAAAGCATGCAATCGAAACAAATAAGAAAATCGAATAGTTGATAAGCAAATGAGAAAAGGTAACATTAATCAAAACTGGCTTTTAAAATGTGTGGCTGATATTAAAAAGTTACATTAATCACAGAAATTACTTAATTCAAAACAATTACCTCACTTAGATAATTTCCTTGTAAATTCAATATTTGGAGCAAGCCACAGTTTTCAATTCCTTCTACTTCAGTAAGATGATTATGTGAGCAATCCAGGTATATAATGGTAGGAGTATCACAAAGACCTTTTGTACTAATTAACTGATTGTGGTCCACAATTAGTTGTTGAAGATTTCTCAAAGATTCTAAACCACCTGGATGGAAGAAAAATTTTCCAAGATTTGTATCATATAGTCTTAAAACCTCTAAAGGACAGTTTCAACTTTCTTCTAAATATTCACACCTTTCTACTTCCCAATACATATAATTACAAGTAAAAGTTTAATTCAAATTTACTGGTGAGACTTATCTTTTATGTTGTATTATTTAAACTTGCAACTGGAAGATGTATTTTTGGATGACCTAATACTTACCAATTGAAAGTTAAACAAAATACTAAAAGGTTTACATCTAGCACTGAATATTTCATTTTCAACTGACAATAAAGCAAAAGAGAGACAGAAGGATTTATTTACAAACATATTTCAACTCAAGTTTAGGACTTTGGGACTTTTAAACTCTGCTTTAGTTGACATTATGGCATTTTTCTACTATTGAGAAATCCATCATAAAATCCCAAATGAAGGATGTGATATTATTAAAAGAGATATTTTCTTTTTTTAAAGAAAAAATATTTTTTTAAAAAATACATTCTTTGGATACTTCAAGATTGCCCAAAGTGACATTTTTGCTGTTTAGAGAAAATTAAATTATGATACTACCCCAAAAATATTAGGAGAGGTTTAGACTATCTATAACTCAGTGGTCATAAAAGAAAAACTAAAAGAGTTTCAAAAGCTTTCAGGAATAAAGTATCTGTAATTGCATTTCATGGGGCTGGGTGTGGACTGATTCATAAGCAAGTGATAACAGCGGTTGTCCTGCAAAATAAGAGGGAGCAGAGAGAGAAAATTAATCCTTTTTATGACCAGCAACAACAACAACAATAAAAATGCTGTTGAATTTAAGAAAACTTGGGAAAACCTGAAGATGTCATCCACGATAATAAGGCTTTGTTATATTGGCAAAGTGGGAGAACACTGCACACTAACACATGGGCACATGTCTTAGATTTTAAGATGAAAGAATTAAAGGGAATTTAGTAAAATGGTAAAAATGAGACTTAATGGTGAAGGAAGATGTGGTTTAAAAAGTAAACATTGATTAACCTAAAAAACTACCTAATGAAAAAAAGGAAAGGAAATTATCTAAAAATATATGCAGCTGAGGTCTGCCAATAGTCTTAACCAGATCTTTCCGAATGACAGCAAGTGATGCTGATGAGATGACAACCATCTGTATGAGAGAACTTTAGGTAAAAACACCCATCTAAGCCAATCTTAGATTCCTAATTTGGACGAAATATGAAATAATAAATCAATGTGGTTTTTAATTGCTAGGTTTTTGTGTACCTTGAGTCACAGCAAAACAAAAGGAATCCATTCTGAAGAAAATATAAGAATGAGAAAATGTTGAAAATGCCTTGAAGTGTGAAAGGACATTTAAAGAAATGTAATGTATAAGATTTAAAGGTATTAAAACAATGGATGCTAGTAAATAAAAATACCATGAGAGATTTAATAACTAATTTAGAACATTATACAGAACAGAGGGTTAAAGATCAAGTTGCCCACAAAAAGGAAGCATGCAGGGTAAAATTCAAAGCATAGGTTAAAAACAGATAGAGATTAAATTAATAATAATATATATGTAAGACAGACACTTTTGGCTCAACATGGATCACCTATGACCAAAAAAAAAAAAAAAGGTCAAATCAAAAGTGTACTCAAAACAAGTGACAAGCAAAATATTTTAGAAATGCAGGAATAATTCAACATGTAGTTTGAAGACAACATTCTAAGAAAAATTTATACTAGCTTATTGATAGGAAGCTATTTCTTGGTTAAGCCACTGAAGTACAAAGAACATGCTCTTCATGTATCTAGGAAGAAATTAGTTATGAAGAGAGAAAAGTCATGTTAAACTAGGCATGCCACAGCAACATACAGTATTATATGTACAATGGAAAGATGTCTATTAAGAAGTGGAAGCAAGACATAAAAGCAAAATTCACAGCTATATTATTAAGTATGAAGGCAACTGACAGTTATTGCCAAAAATGCAAGAATTTAGGGATTGTAGCATCCTCAACCCTTCTTTAAAAAGACTGAAAAATTACAAACTATATAATCCAGACAAGCAAAAGATAAAAGCAGCCGCTGCCATAAAAAGGACTTGTACCGAACCATTTCCTCCTGACATAATATTGCCAAGGGACATGAGAGCATCAAATGTGATGTCAAATTCTATGGACACTAAAAGCTGTGAGGAGGAGAATGAATGTAGAAAGGTACAGATTTCTCCTTCTCATGTCTTACTTAGAGTTAACAATGTCAAAAATAGGTTGGCCAAAAATCATATTTCAATAAATTGTAGAACAAAACTTACTACTAACGAATTTAGACCTAAGTTAAAAATAAGATATCATTCTTAGCATGAGGAAGCCAATAGGGTACAATCCGAGATTGTGAAGCTAAAACATTTTCATATAAAGTTCTGCTTTATTGTGTAACAATCCTTCAATGAGCTATATGTCTCATCCTGGAAAATGTTGGTTGAAAATAAATGTTTTCAACAAATAATTTACATGAGGAAACAATTTTTGTGCATGAACAGATTATTTTATCACAATACCTTTGTATATTTTAAGAATCATTTAGTTACAAATCGATGTAATTTTTTTTTTAATTTTTGAATTGCTGCTCTAATTTAGTAGTAGCAAATTTCTGGCTGCATTATCTGAAAAGAAATATTAAATGTTGCATGGTTTTACTTATATGGGAAATAATATAAATAAAAGATGATCAAAACAAAACTGAAAACAAACATTAGGAATCTGACTATAAAACAGAGTGTACAGGAGAAAATAGAGAAAAGGGGGAGAAGGAAGCAGCAGTGAACTATGGTGAACTGTCGGTGCCTTAGTGGTGGGTGTGGTGTAGAGGTATACTCAAGAGACAGATTACTGTATTTCAGAATTGTATGCAGTGTTGTAAACCAATGTCACTTTAATTTAAAAAAAGAAAGTACTTAGTCACAAGGAAGTGCTACTAATGTTAATTTTTAAAGTGCAAAATAGTATACAACATAATCTAAATAAAAGACATTAACTTCAAATTTAAAATATAAAATATGTGCCTAGAGTACATTGGTTAAATAATAAACTAATAACCAGGTATAATTAGATATTTTCCAATGTTTTATTACACTTTTCTTAATGACATCCCTTCTGAAGTTAATCTTTACCATATCTACAATATGTTTCTATAGAAAAATAGGTTTTATTGGCTGAATCATTACAAACAATATTCAAGTGATTTTTCAATTTTGGTCAGTCTTTTTCACATGAGTGCCAACTTCAAACAGAAGGACATGTCATTTCACATTTTATATCTGTTATTCCTCAAAAAGTTTTGAACTCCTATGCAAGTCTTTGCTTAACTTGTGGTTAAGTGTATAAGTAAACTGCAAAGCAACATTGCAGTAGTGATTAAAAAAATATACATCTGTTTTATTTTACATCCTTACCTACTCCAGAGTTCTTCCTCCACCTTATTACTATGAATCACCTGTTAGTCTTGTGTGCCACTCCCATTCCCTCTCCCCCTTCCCCCCTAAAGCTTCAATTTTGCTGAGTTAGTTTAAATGTTTCTTGTTTGTTTGTTTTCCCTATATAAGTGAGATCATCCTGTATTTCTCTTTTTTCTTTCCAGCTTATTTCTGCTAGCATGATTCCTTCCAGCTCCATCCATGCTGCAGAGCTATTTACAATAGTCAGGATATGGAAGCAATCCAAATGCCCCAAAACAGACGAATAGTACAGAAAGCTGTAGTATATGTACACAATGGAATATTATTCATCAATCAAAAAAAAGACAAGCTTACAGGGCTAGTGATTTTTTTTAAATATAAAACAACCTGGAAAGTTTATCAGTATTTGCTGTGTCTGGAAGATGGAATTGTTGATGCTTATTTTATCATTTTACACTGTAGTTTTAATTGATAGGCATATAATAGCATAGAATAAAATTTACTCTTCAGAAAAGTACAAAAATCACATTTCCAGAAATTTCTGGTCATACAGTTTTTACCTCTTATAATAACTAAAAAGTCATTTTAACCTCTCATAATAACTAAAAAGTCATTAACATTTTACTTATATTTCCAAATTTTATTTTTAGCCATTCAGGTGTGCTATAGTTTTTAGCATTTTAATGAAGTTAAAAGAGTTTGATTTTGTCTAAAATCAAAATAAGTATGGTACACAGAGAAGTAACCATTGTTGGTAAGCCAGTTTCAGTATGAGAAAATTAATTAAATATGAAGATCAGTTTCTATTGTCTCAAAATTTGAGAAAAAAACTTTAAATTCACCTAATGTAGGTAACTATAATAGATAATTCCACATAAACCTCAACAGAATACCAAGCAAAAGATCAGAAACTTGCTTGTCACAAATTTCAGTTTTAAATAAAGAGGCAAATCTCCATTTTAAAATAATAAACACAAATTAATTCTTTGATATTAACTCAAATAGTCTCTAATGGTGATCAGAAAAATCCACCAAGAAGGTAACACAAATAATTCTAAATGTCCCCTAGCACTTGAAAATTCTACTCTAAAGACTGACCCTTCATCCCCAATATAAGAATAATAACAAAACCTATATTCTCTGGGAAATAAACAGCTGAAGAAAAAAAAATCACACAACAATCATAATAAGGCAACACAAATCAGAGTGAGCAAAAATCCAGCAAACCAGAACATAAAAATTTGAACTAATTGTAATTAAAAATGATCAGGATTAATAGTAAATTGAAATATGTCAACTTGTATGTATATATACACACATATATACATATATGTATACATATATATGCATATAAATATAATTTATCTTGAAGTAGCAAAGAGAGGCAAAAGAAACATAGGAAATATGGAGTTTAGTGTCAGAACATCTAACGTATAAGATATCAAGGGAAGGAACAAAATGAGGTAGGAAAACATTTGAAGAAATGGTGACTGATATAATGCCAAAGAAAATCTTTTAAAAATTAAATCACATGTTAAATATTGTATTAAAGTCCCAAAGAACAATCAAAAAGAAACCCATGCATAGAATAAATTCACCTAGTAATAACATCAAAGAAAATTTTGATACCAAAAAAAAAGTAGGAAATACCCTCAAAATTACAGAGATTAAACTGACAGCTGACATTTTAACAGCAACAGTGGAAGTAAAAAAGTAATGGAATGACACCTGTAAATTATTAAAAGAAAATTAACTTCAAGTAAGAAAAATATACCCAGTCAAATTATAACAAATTAAATGAATGTTTAGTGAAGATTTTTACAGTCAAACACAACTTAGCTATCTTGAGAAAATTTTAAAACTATTTTTGGGAGAAAGAAAGTGATCTAGAAGCATAAATAAAAGAGTAAGGAGTATGAAAACAATAGAAAACAATAGAAATAGGTAAATAATCAAACCATAATGCATTCCTTAAAAAATTAAATAAAAACACATTAAAATTCCAAACAACTAAACATTTAAGGCAGGAAAACGGAGGTAAAGATATGAATTGAGATAAATTGTGTGTATTTTAAAATTTCCATATTACCACTGAATTAGTAAAATAGATAGTCAAGTGAATTGGAACAAAAAGATGAAATGGGAGAGAAATTAGAACCAACAAAAGTTATCCCAAAAGGAGACATGAGATGAGAAATTTTTAAAAAAATGTAGCATACATTCTGTATACAGAAACTAATGAAATACATAACAAGAAACATTTACTCTACTCTTATACTGCTGGTGGGAATGTAACCTGGTCCAACCACAATGGAAAGCTGTGTGGAGGACCCTCAAATTAATGAAAATGGAACTACCATTTGACCCAGCAATTGCTCTCTTGGGACTCTACCCAAAAGAGACCTCAGTGTGGTTACAAAAGGAAACCTGTGCCCAGATGTTTATTGCAGCACTATTAATAATTGCAAGGACTTGGATGCAACCTAAATGCCCCAAAACAGATGACTGGATGAAAAAAATGTGGTATATCACAATGGAATATTACTCATCAATTAAAAATGACAAATTTGATGATTTTATGATAACATGGCTGTACTTAGAAGAAATCATATTAGCAGAAACAAGTCAAAAGAAAAAAAATGGTTTCACTAATATATGGGGTATAGGAAAAAAATAAAGCCATGAGGAAAAGTCAAAATAAGCTAACCACCAAACTGAAGCACACAACTTTGAGCAGGGGGGGAAAGGGGGGAACGGTGGGGAGGGTGGGGGGTGAATCCTTGGGATTACAAAGATGTGAAATTTATATATAAATAACTTAAAAATACTAATAATAAAAATTAACAGCAAAAAAATAAACACTTTTTTGGTCTATGGGAAGCAATGATAAAACAAATATGTCTTTAGAGTATTAAATAATAGCAATGGTGTTGCAGAGTAAGAGAACTAAGTTCTAGAAGAAGTAAGAAGGCACAAGACTCAGGAAATCTATTAATTCTTTTAAAGGGCAGTTTATAACACGACAGAGTCAAAATTTGAGCTCTAGAATTTTCCTCAAAGGAGGCCTTATGTATCCCAACCTAACTTTTGGTTGGGAATACCATGTACTGCTCTTAAATGTAAACCTACCATGGCTCCAACTATATACTGAAGTTTTAAATGATATCAATATCAAAACAGGGATTTCGCTCTAAATAAGAAATTTTTATGAGAAAACAAAACCATCAAAGCCTCAAATTGATGATGCAGATTTGTTTTTCCTTTGCATTATCTGACTGCCAAATAATAAAGATTATTATAATGAGAAAATACTATATGAACAAAAATCAAGAGAAGCAACAGGGATAGAAACCATGCATAGAGAATGGAGGCAATGAAATTAAAAAGACAGAAATTAACAAAATTTTGTTGAACTTAAGAAAGTAAAAGTCAAAATAAGTCAAATTTTAAAATATTAGACATTACAGAATATAACAAATACTAAACAATAAAAATAAATGATGCAAACAAAAATGCAAAACTGTATTACAAATATTGCATTGAGTGGTTTGGACATTTTATTAGACTCAAAAATTAGTAAACGTAATTCATTGCAAGATAATATTCAGTGATGCACAGAGATGTAAAATTATATGATAGTTATAAGACTATAGTAGAATTATAGGCTACATTAGGATTATATATCTAGATTTAGAGCTAGAATAGACATCTAGATATAAGTCTATATATAGACCTTTATACATCACATTATCTACCTATCTCTACATAGATATAGATCTCCACAGACAGACATGATGACTCTAAATTTTTCAATACTGAATAAAATGGCCAAGCTATAAATTTAAGAAGCAAAGTGAACTTAACCAGAGTATATACTAAGGCAACCACAAATAGTAGCACCAGAGAAAATTGATGAAAAACAATGGACATGAAAATTCTTAGGGAGAAAGAAAATTATCTTGCAAGGATCAGCAATTAGGTTGACTTATAACAACCTAAAAGCAACATTAAAATAAAATATGCATGTCAAATGGTAATTGACTGTGTTTATGTGTGTAGTTAGAAACATACTTGTTAGCCAAACAAAGGCATTCCAAACACATGTACACTACACACACACACACACACACACACAGACACACACACAGACACACACAATTTTAATACCCAACAACTAAGGCATGTTAAGCTAGGAGGGAGTAAGCCAGGTTAAGTTTTCTAAGATCCAAACATTCTCTCAGTAAAAGAGGAAAGCAGTAAGCAAATGCAGATTTGGTAAATCCAAAAGACAGCATATAATATCTACAGTAGAACAAAAGTGTAGTAAAAAATATATACAATTAGTAATATTATAGAAATTGGACATGGTAAAATATTAAATCTCATCTACACCAAAAGAAGTCAAGAAAAAAAATAAAAAACACAAGTCAAGTAGAAGCAAACCACAAGATAGAAGACTTAAAAGCAAATATATCACTAACTGTACTTACTGATTATACATGTTACTAGGAACTAATTGATTAGAAAGAAAAGCAAGAATTGGTCAAACAATTTAGATAACACAATAACCAAAATAAATTTTCTTCTTTCAAAAAGATGCATACCAATATTAGAACTTGTAGAGATACTATAAAAAAGAATAGAAAAAGATACCTTGTGAAACTTAAAACAATGATTCTCAGTGTAATGCAGAGATCTCTCAGAGAGGCTTTTAATGTTTCCATGTAATCAAAAATATTTTCATACTAATTCTTAGATGTTATTTGCCTTTTTTCACTCTCAATCGCTCAAGTGTATAATGGAATTTCTCAGCAGCTATATGAGGTGTGATATTGTAGTAAATTGAATGCAGAAGGAAACAGAAGAATCCAGCTGTCTTGTGTTAAAGAGATTTGCAAATAAGTTAAAAATATCCATTTCTCACTATCTTTTGTCTAAAAAAATAAAACTTATAAAAGGAGGACCTTTATTATCTTAAACTCTAATTAATGTATAAAACATTTCTTTATTCTTTTCTAATATGGTAATAACTGATAAGATATTAATTCATAGAAAGAAAGCTGTTTGAGGAAGTATGTAAGGAACATTTAAAAATAATAAAATTTAAATTTAACAAAAAATGTATCACCACGTAGATATATATATATACATATACATATATATATATACATATATAGTATTCATGCAGCAAATAGCATGGCTTCAAAGACATACAAAGCATATTCACAACTGATTAAATGGTAACTTGATCCTGACAATGCATTTGGATCAAAAGGAAGACTAGATGGGAAGAAAGTTATAGCAACTTACTATCCTTTTAATCTTAAAAAGTGTTTGCTATCAAATAAAGGATGGGAACTAAATAATACTTAAAGCAAGCATTACCTTACACTACCATTACCTCAACATTTATAAGAAAATGAATCTCTCCTAGTCAAAATGCCTATTTTTTCCACTTTCTCATCACAAAACATAAATAAGACAAAAACTACAAAAATATTTAAGAGTCCTTTTCAAAGGACTTAAATATAATAATAATAAAGGGTTGCTTAAATATTCTTGAGTTTACTGCTTCAATATATTCTTTATTAGCTCTTTGAAAGTTTCCAAGGTCCCACAAAATAAAACCGAAGCCAAGTGTGTTTATCCCTCAAAGGGCCCTTGCCTATGGCAAAATTAGCATTTGGCTATACTTGCTCCAAATATCTATTTCAAAGAATTCCTCCCACAGAAATGAGCCATTGGTCTATAAAACATTCCTGCAATGCAACTTGGGGCCTGGGGAGCCCTCCTATATGGAACAGCAAGACGAAAGATGCTCGGTTAGGCTAGAGGATTTTACTAAGTAAATATTCTGTTAAAGGTCTACCTCCCTCAACTGCTCATGCCTGGCAATTAGAACATACAAAGTCGCATTTAAGATGTCAGGATTGAACATGTATGGAAAAGGAATACTGAAAACAGGAATCAGAATACTTGGATTCTAGCCTCACCTTTGCCAGGAGTTGGATGAAAATTATGTGGATCTGTTGCTTTCATTGGTAAACCAAGACTGGCAGATCTGCAAATTCCTCTAAACTTTGTACTAAGCATTGTGTTGTACTTGAAAATTCAAAGAGTAAACTAGCACCATCTAGTGGAACCAAAGGAATTCAACACGTACATAACAGTGAAAAGCATTTCTACAAACAAAATAGCCAGAATTTTATTCTATTTTTTAAAATTTTTGCTTCTTTAATCCTAAAATCCCAAACACATTTGGGACAAGAATTCTCCTAAGCACAATACAATATAGTAATTCAAATCTATGTAAAAATAGAATCATTTCAATCTTCATTATAAGATTAGAGTCACTTTCTCAAAGCAGTGTTACTTGAAAGTAGAAAAGAGAAAACAACAACACAAACATATCTTACTATTTTCACCCATTAAAATGATTCTTGGAATATACTACCTAAAATTCATAAATCAACAAATTAACTGTTGACATTGAAAGTATTTTTCCAGATTAAAGCTTTAATATACTCTGTTTATCACAGTAGTATTTACAACAGCAAGGTTATGAATACAAATGCCCCAAAGCAGACAAATGGATGAAAAAGCTGTGGTATATTTACATCATGGAGTATTTATTATTCATCAATCAAAAATAATATGATCATGCCATTTGCAGCAACATGAATGGAGCTGGACGGGATTATTCTAGCTGAAACTGGTCAAAAGGAAAAGAAAAATACCTACTGATCTCATTTATATGTGAAATTTAGATAAATCAAACAAAACACAAGAAATGGTGAAAGATAACAAGAATATTACAGAAATGAAACATCCAGCAAAGGAGACAGAAGGGGGTGAAACAGGGGAGGAAAAAAAGGAAGGGAAAATGGTGATGGGTCAAGGGTGATATGATAGTAGGAAAACTATGGAGACTACAACATTGTAAAACAAATTAAGTAAGTTTAAAAAAACCAAGAATTTCCAAACATATAAGAATTAAAAAAAATGTCTTCTTAATCTATCAGAGACAAAAATATAAATGAGAAAACAGAAACAATTATTTTTTTTCTACATTCCCATCATATTTATTGTCATTTTAATTGATAGCCAACAAATGAAATACAGCAACTTACTCCCAGTACACATATATAGTGATAGAGGGTAAAAGTAAGGAGAATTTACTGTTTTGTTTATTGTTGTATTACAGTGCATTCCAGCGTGTGGAAAAGAACTCATTACATACCTGGGGCTTAATAAAATTGCTAATTAATAAATTTACTAGTGACTATATCCCAAAATAATAATTTTCAGTATAGATAGTTGAAATATAATTACAAAAGCAGTACTACTCTTAATTGTAAATAAATATATATTTATCAGACAGCAGAATGAGGAAATTTAAACATTAGGTACTAATGGTAGGTTGTGGAGTTTCAAATTCTTGTTCTATCATTTAATAACTGTGTGATCTTAGACAATTTACTTGATGTCTCTCTACCTCACTTTTCTTACCTGTAAAAAAAAATTACTAATTCACAGAACTTATGTGAAAAAGCAAATGAGTTAATAAACATAATATTATAAAGCATAAAATATAACCTACTTGTTAAAAAAAAGTTAACATGCCATTACATAGTCATTTATTTCTACAAATAAATTGTATAAGAGCATTTTTGTCCTACATACAGCATAATTTTTTTCAAAAATTGAGTTTTATGTTTCTTCTAGAAATAAAAAAATCCAACATAAAAATGGAAGGAACAAAAGAAAACTAGATTATAAATTATAAATCACCAATTTTATGAAATTTGACTATTAGTCAAAAAATTTAATTAAAAATATCAAGATACAAAAAAAATCACCACAGACTAATTTATAAACTTAAATGATCACTGTGACATTCATTTAGGAATATTCCCCATTATTATTAGAAAACAAAATGTTTTATCAAATTTTTAATAAATAAATTTCAGGCAAAAGAAAGCATGAAAATAATGATCCTAAAAAACTCATTTAATATAACAATGCACAAGAACTGAAGTTATGAAACATAAAGACTTAAAATAATAAGACCAAACATTTCAATTAATAAAATGCATAAAGTCACATCTGATTAAAATAAATCCATCTTTCATATCATCAGCCTAAAGAGAACTTGCATTCCTAAACATATAAGAATAACTTTAGAGCAAGAAAAAAATTCTATAGTGAAAAATTTCCTACCAAAATAGACTAATTACAGAAAATATACAAATATATAAAAATGTAAATTACCACAAAATTTATATGAAGATATATTTCCTATTGTAATTGTCTGATTTTTGCTACGTTTGGCTGAAAATAATTTTCTTTTCAATATGTAATAATCTTAGAGTCCGATTAGAATTTCATTCTGAATTTATATTTTATTTATGATTATTGATAATGAAAGCCATCACTTCCATAATTATAGCAGAAAATACACTCAGAAGCAAAGGTAATAATAAAAATATACTATTCACTTTGTAATTTATAGAATTAAATTTTAAAGTATTACTTTTCTTTAAAAAGTATATCCCGCACTACATTTTTAATTCTGTAATGAAGCAGTTAATTTTTTATTAGAAAGAATATTTACTTGGCATGCGCATGTAAATCAGAAGAAATTACAAACTTTAAAAGGCTATTACAAAATCCAGAGGAACATTTTTATTAATGAACGACTGACTTAGCTGTAGGCTACTGCTATATTTCTGGCCATATAATTTTTGATTGCCTGTTCATATGACACTTTAACACAATTTTAATGGAGATAAGCAGAGGGATAATTCAATCTTGCTTTTAGCCTTGTTGATTATATTTTTATGATGGATAGTTGGAAGGCATCAAATGTTGTTTGGCACATAGCTGTGGCTTATAGATTGCTATTTGTGCCCTCAAAGCCCAGCAATTCTGGTTTGCATCATTGTTAACATAAAGAAAATAGTTACGGCTCATTGATAATGATACATACATGGGATTATAGAATACATTCTTTTAATACCAAATTTTTCTTAAATGTGATATTAGGATACCCCTATCAGGTATTGCCAATACAGTGCACCTACCATTAAAATATCATAATCCATTGTGCTTCCTTCTTGCTTTGTTCCTACCCTCTTCCACCTCTCCCTGCTTGGTGCTTCAATAGTGTAGTCAAATTTGAAAGGTTCATTTTTAAGCAAATTTTGATGTGACTTTTAATTTATTCACTCAGCATGGAATATATTCTTAACAAGAGAAAAATTATTTTTCTATTCAATATCCTCTAAGAGCTATAATTAATGATAAGAATAACTATATTTTTCTGACTTATTTTACTAAGGTAACATTAACATTAATTTATAACAATTTATATATTCAGAACGATAGGATCTCACCTTTCAGGTGTATATTTCTACACCACATTCACCATCGCACCCACAACCTTTCCCATAGTCCATTGTTCCCACTTTAGTTTAATTAGAATGGAAGACATCCAGGAAACTAATTTCAAATGAATTGCATTGAAGAGATTAACATTCACTATTTTCATTCAACTACACTCAAAGAAAATCAAATAAATAAATGCATTAATATTTTCTATTAGAGCTAACATTACATATTTACTTCTGTAATACCTATAGCTTAGTAAGAATTAGGAACAAAGTAAGTTTGAACTACAAACTTAAGTATTGTGTCCAATTTTATTTCACCTCCCTAAGAAATATAGTATGGCATAGAAACTTATTAACTTATAAACACAAATCTATCTTTGTGTCCTTTCATATGAGTTCTTAGCATCAATATATCACTGAAAGACAAAATCTATGCTGTTCACTTAGCCCAAGCAGAATCTCTTGTTCCTGAAGATGAAAAACAGACTCCAAAACAAACTCCAAATGGTCTTTAGAAGATTTACTTTCTCATGTATACTCTTCTCACACTCAATAAATACAGTGTTTTCATTGTGCTCAAAAGACAGAGAAGACATTTTTTACCTTGTTTACCCTGTATTACATGGAGATACCTCAGGTACATCAATTAATACTATGGCAGTTATCCCATAAATCCTGTAGATATACTATCCCAGAAAATCCACAGCCTATACAAAAACCCATACACATTGCTGACAATGGAGATGGAGTGAATGGGAATGCAAGCATTTCTTCTTACAAGCAATCTTTTTATTTTTAAAAAACTGGCTTTGGTGTATGCCAGCATAGTAAGATATGTTATCAGTGTGCTTCATTCCAACAAGAGAAAAATTACTTCTATATGTGTTTTATGCTAACTTTTTTTAAATGAAAAATTTGTGCCCAAAGTATTAACATTTCCATATGGAGGAAGTAATGAATGTATAAATCCAAAACAGTCAGCATATTCTGGTATGATACTAATGACTTGCAAGTTGGAAACACCCATCTTCTCTGTTCTGCATCATTAGCATATTTTTTATCGTGTTTGTTTTCAATTACCATATCATTCCCTTTCCATGACTCCTTTCTATCCTATTATGTGGGTTGACAATAGTTTATTCCATTCTCAAGTTGATGACTATTAGTCAAAAAATTTAATTAAAAATATCAAGATACAAAAAAAAATCACCACAGACTAATTTATAAACTTAAATGATCACTGTGACATTCATTTAGGAATTTTCCCCATTATTATTAGAAAACAAAATGTTTTATCAAATTTTTAATAAATAAATTTCAGGCAAAAGAAAGCATGAAAATAATGATCCTAAAAAACTCATTTAATATAACAATGCACAAGAACTGAAGTTATGAAACATAAAGACTTAAAATAATAAGACCAAACATTTCAATTAATAAAATGCACAAAGTCACATCTGATTAAAATAAATCCATCTTTCATATCATCAGCCTAAAGAGAACTTGCATTCCTAAACATATAAGAATAACTTTAGAGCAAGAAAAAAATTCTATAGTGAAAAATTTCCTACCAAAATAGACTAATTACAGAAAATATACAAATATATAAAAATGTAAATTACCACAAATATATTAAAGAATATTACACATTATAATTTTCTGTTCTTTATTTTGGGAAGATATCTCTCAAGAAGGATTTTGGTGACCCCCCCAACTCACATATCCCATGCTGCATAGCACATATATAATAGTGCAGCCAGATCTGCCTCCTTTCTAAGGAACCCCCACCCCTCAACTCACTGTAAGGAGGATGAAGAAAGAACTGGATTCAAACCAAAATTCAAAAATAGAGAACAGCATAGGTACAGAAGAATCTGGATAGTGCATATTAATGGTGGAAAATGGTAAAACTCATATTAAGAGAGTCTAGCACTATCTTTCCAAGTAACAGATGTTCTTTATTCCAACAATAAATACTGCAGGAAAAGAAATTATGTCATTTTTTAAAAGCTCCTGATTTGCAGGAATTTATAAAAAAGTAATTTGTTTTTATTTCAGGTAACACTGACTTACAGTGATATTGGAGGAACAGGGTTTCCCCACCCTCTAGCTTAGGTATCACCACTGCACCCACCACCAAGTGACCCATAGTTCACCACAGTCCACTGTGCTCCTTTCTCTCTTTGTTGTTCCTTACCATGTGCTACAGTTTTATAATCAGCTTTCAATGATTAGTTTTTAAGCTTGGTTCTATCTGACCTTTGGCTTGGTTTCTCTAAATGCCACAGGCAATTAACCTAAGAATATGTCTGAAATTACACAGTTATCAGGTTCGCTATTATGACAATGCCCAGCGATGAGATGCCACCCAATGTTCATCAACTTGGGAATGGAATAAACTATAGTCAACACACATAATAGGATAGAAAGGAGTCATGGAAAGGGAATGATATGGTAATTGAAAACAAACACGATAAAAAATATGCTAATGATTGCATAACAGAGAAGATGGGTGTTTCCAACTTGCAAGTCATTAGTATCATACCAGAATAATTTTTTAAACCCTGTTCCTGATGGTTTTTGGTAATCCCTGAATTTTCAATCCTTGCATATTATTTAAGTTCCTATTAAGTCCCTTGAGAATGTTACAAGCTAATTCACCAAAAAATTAAAATTAAAATGTATTGTAAACCATGTAATCAAAACGCAAGATTTTTATAGTATAGTTATCACAGAGGAACCAGAATTGAAATAAGTTTTAGCTGAATTGCAGTGGGTTGAAGAGGGAACTTGATAAGACATAAGAGTAAGAACAAAATTCTCTTTCACAAACCTTGACAGTAAGAAGTAAGAAATGGAGCAGTGATAGATGTGTCTGGTAATACGAATAACTTGACACAAGTGGTAAATGGAATGGTGAATGGTAAATATACCAAGAGGCATATTTGTAGAAAACAGGACTGGTTTCAAACAGGAGAAACCACTTTTGTTGCTTAATTATGAATGGAATTATGAGAATGGAATTATACAATATTTTAGTGATGTATCATTAAAGGGAAGAAATAATGCAAAATATAATGATAAATATATCTTGAAGTTCTACTGTTCTTACCAATTCGAGTGATTTTATTATATGAAAGTTCAAGATTTTGAATATTAGTGCAGCCATCCAAACCATGAAAAGAAGTCAGTTGATTTTTATTAAGAAGAAGAACACAAAGATTTTCCAAATTTTCACAGTTGATACTCTCAATACGGTTTTCCTAAAATAAAAAACAAATGTAATTACCTTTATCTCAAAATCTTATTAATGACATGTTTAAAACTTATAAAAAGGATGAAATATAATCTCCAAATGAATGCATGAATCTTTAAATTTAAAATGTTAATTGTTATACTATCTAAAGGAACATATTATATAGCCCAATACAGAATTACTGACTTTGTATTCATCATATTAAAAAAAAATAGAAGAAATAGAGAATCATATAATGAAATGTATCAAACACTATAAAAGAACAAGAATGAACATTTGGTCATAGTTCCCATAGAACTATTATTTTAAATAAACCAAATACAGAAAAATTTGAAATCTCCCAACCTACCCTCAATTCCTTCTATTTCTTCATCTCCAAAGAATATCAAAGTCATAAATTAGGCAAAGGATAAGTTTATATTTTTACTACACATAGACACATCTCAGTACATAACATTGGTCTCAGTGTCAAGATCACGTGTCACGGATGAAAAAGCAACTCTCTTTTTTTAAGGCCAGGAATATAAAGAGACTTTATTAGACTCTGAACTGTGTAATCCTATAGAGTCCATCTCAAAAATATGAATGAACATATTGTCTAGAATGAACTTAATAAGAAACACAGAAAACCGACTAAGTTTTAAAAGAAAATGGCATTGGTAGAATCAGTCAGTTTGTACCAAAAAGACTATAATTCAATATGAAAAGAAGCCTCTGATCCTCCATTCCTCCCCCCACCCAATCTTTTATGAGAAGGGAAAAGGCAGAGAAAAAAAATCTCAGCTTCAAAACAGGACATGTGTTATGGGAAAGGAAGAATGCCTTGAGCATGGTGTCAAAAGCAGAGCCAAGAGTAACAGAGAACCATTCCTATGAAGTGGGACTTAATCTTTATTAGTGATAGGTGATAAATGCTTAGCTGTGGACCACGAGTGACATGAACTTCTTGTCTTTCCCCAATGGGAGAATGGGAATGCCTATGTGGTACACAAGTCCTCCTCACCATGTATGTTGATTTGTTGGGGACGGGGCAGGAAAGGTAACATTTCATTTTACCTTACAGATACCTGAGTTGAGAGAACACTACAAAAACATGAACACTACATGAATAGTACATGAACTACATGAACAGATTATGTCTACTTGGAGCTGATTAAATGATAAGATTTTGTGTTTTAAGTCTGAGTCTGATGTCACAGGTTCATGAAACTTCTGGGTCTTTGAACATCAGTATATTTTTCACTGGAAAGGATGTGTATCATGGGATCCAGAGGGTAGACTGATTATTACTTTGCTAGCCCTCAATAAACCTCACAACCCAATTTTCAGATATCTACACTACACAGTACCCTTGCCATATGAATTCAAAGTTTGAACAATAGGAAGATTATCTTATTAGCAAAGGTTAGGAAGGTTATCTTTTTAGCAAAGTCATTCTTGGGATATTGACACCTATAAAGAATTTGAAAATAATTAAGAATAAGAAAGCAAGAGAGCATGAGAAAAATTGAGAAACTGCATTTTCACCCTCCCAAGGCACCAGACATATGAGAGAAGATACCCTTTTGGACAATCTAGATGCAGTTATAATTACATAAGGAACAAAGTCAACATAACATGACAAAGGAAAAGTCTAGTCTCAATTTATGTCCCACAGAATTGTGAGCAAAGAAAATGGTTGCTGTTTTATTAAGCAATTTTTTATGCAGCCAAAAGTAACAAAAATATTATCTGCAAATAATTGACACCAGACATAACACCTAATCATCTTTCTTCTGATAATCTCCCCTGTTTCTCTTAAGATTGTGTTTCATCTCTTTAAGACCTTGCATTACAGGGGTTATTTTAGTAAATTTTCTTTGAAATTGTCCATTTCTGAGCTACAAATCTGAATCTATTTTATATTTTAAGATAAATGATGCAGCCGGGCATGGTGGCACATGTCTGTAAGTGGCAGCCTAGGCAGCCGCGACCGGGGCTAAGGACTGTGGTTTGAGTCCCACCGGGGGCAAGTAGTGAGACCTAGTTCCAAAAATATATAGGTGGATATGGTGGCACACACCTGTAATCCTAGCTCCCTGGGAAGCTGAAGCTGGGGATTGCTTGAGTCTGTGGTACCCCCAGCAATGTGTGCCTGTGGTTCCACAGGCAAAAAGATAAATGAGGCTACTGGAGGCAGTGAGGTGAAGGACAAAGGAGAGAGTGGGCACAATGGACTATCATAGAGAATTGTGGGTCCTCCGTGGTGTCTGTGGTGTGACAACATGCATCTTAAGGTGGAAGCTGTACCTGTGAAGGACATACAGTGTTGTAAACCGATGTTATCTCAATTGAAAAATAATAAAACAACATACCTGTGCATCAATGTACTTTAGCTTTTTACAGTTACTCAGGCTCTGTAAATTAGTTAACCCACAGCGTTGAAGAGACAGAAACTGAAGATTTGCACACTCGGCCAGCGTGGAAAGACTACAACCTGGCAAATCTTGAAATGTAACTGTTGTAACCTAGAGAAGTTAAATACATTGAAGGGTGTAATACTATCTGACAACAATGAAGTTCAACATCATCAGCCTTATAACGTTATTTGAAAAATTCAACTAGGAAAAGTAATTTGACATCTTTAACCCACATTTATTAACGAATTCATTTCATTGAAGCTGTCTGATTTCTTTTGCTCTCCAACAGAAAGGCAAAGTCACTGACAACCAACAGTAATTTGCATAGAAATAATAAAGTGCCCAGCTATCATTTCATTCCCTGATTTTCTATCAAATTCCCTCCCCTTGTCTTTTCAAGCTCTTCACATTCTTTTTCAAGACTTCATTATATAAATGTTTAGGATTTGTGTTAGACAGTATCCTGAGGCTCCCTGTGTAGGCCCAGGAAACTGGTCAGTGGAGAGGTTTCTGTTTCCACACTGCTGTGCTTCAACTAGAGTCCAGGAAAGAAGCAAGAAGAAACAACATTCAACATATAAACAACATTCTGTTAGAAGTTTTTGTATTAAAAACGTACATCATCCCTTACTATTGATTAATGAATATTTTGAGTTGTCAGGTAAAAAAAAATCATGAATAAGTTTTCAAATTTTTTGAAAACCAAACATCAACATTTTTATTATTGCTGTATTACTATGCACTCAAAACTTCCTAAAGTTTTTCTTTAGGAACTTTCCTGTTATTTCTTTTTAATAAGGAAAATTCAATGTCAAATAATGCATTTAACTTTAGAATTTAATGAGTACATAGGTCTATAGGTCTATAAAAATAAGCTAGATAACAGCTATTTTCAGACCACTGAAAAAGCACTATATTCATTAAGCTAAAGAGCTCTCACTTAAATAAAATGGAGGAATAATGCAGCAGCAATATGTTAGTCCACTATAATTGAATCCATACAGTGAAATAACTGTATATGTTAAATCACGTTATAGCAAGAATACTTCCAAATTGCCACATCAAAAATACTAAGGTCAGGTTTCCCCTTGTACTGAATAAGCATTTAAAAATATTGGCTTTATAGCAAGAGTGCAGTGTATATTATTTAAACCAAAATTTCCAAAAATGATCTATTGAAATTGAAAGGTTCCTTCTGAAAAAAAGTATAAAATTCTTAAGTGCAGTAACTCTTCTTCACATGGAATGTTTCCTGTGCATTAAATTAAACCAAGAGTTTTAAATTTACATATTTATGTAAGTGAATGAGAAGACCATATGTTCATGGAGATATAAAGAAGGGATTTATTCTATTCCTTGATTTAAGTAACAAATGTAATAATCAATATTTTTAAAACTGTAATAATCAATATTTTAAATAAAAATTTCCAGCCTCACAATTATTTTCAGAATTTATCAATTATTCATAACCTAAAACAACTATTGAAGCATGCATCTTTTTATAATCTTTCAGAAAGATAAACATTTATCCATTTGAGTTGAGATAACTTCTGGTGACCACTTAATTTGTCCACAAAGAGATACTACAAGTTCTGTAGTTGAAAAACTTGCTCTGTGCTAAAATATGAACACACTATTTAGAACCCATCATTAAAAGTCAATTTCATGACACAAACCCTATACTTCCCTATAATTTATATTATCACTCATGTTTAAAATCTGTATTGCTTAAATCAACTGCAAAAGCACAATTAAATTCTAATGATGTGACAATTTCTACATCTACTTGTGTGTGCATGTGCATGTATGTTTCGTGGTTTTGTTTATTATTTTGTGGGGTAGGTGTCTGCTAATTTAAAATTTACATGTTACATTTACAGAATATAAACTTGACAGTGGAAACAAAAAGTTTCTCATTCTTTTCATAAGAACCTAGCCAGGTTCAGTCACATATTATCTCAGGTAAACATATCAATGTCTTTTTTCCCCTTTATACAGAGTTGAAGATTAGAATACAATCACAATCTTAGGGGTGTTTATTTAAATTTGCACACTGAACATATTGGTGTCTGTTTTTGACCAGGAGGCACTTTATAATCCCTCTTCCCCCTTTTACTAAACACTTTAAAAATATTCCTATTATATAGCAATTTATTCTTTACACTAGACATTTGTAGTCATATGAGATCAAAATAAATATATTAATCATTATTGATAAATGCATGACAGTGACACAAATAAAACTGCTTTATAGTCCAAAACTTACAATCAGTATAGAATTTGTACTCATGAATGCTCATCACTGCCTTATTAGCCTGAAAAACAATTGGTGTATAGCCAATGTTCACTAAATGTTTCTTAAATAAATGAATATACTGCTCTAGCTTTGTGGAAAAACTGAAATATTTTTAGTGTTCATAGTTTCTTCCCCTTGTAAAGAGTAATATAAAAAAATTCTAAAAATTTTATTTTTCACAATTACCAGACTTGAAAATGAACTGTTCCATTTAGAGAATCTATGATTCATTCATTATTTGAAAATAAATGATCAAAAATCATTGTTCTACTGTGTCATCTATATTTTCCCAAACCCTTAACAGCTAATTGTATTATAATAAGACCTAGAATAGCTGTACAAGTTCAGAGAGTTCACTCCATTATTCTTAAGTTCAATGCATGGAGAGTCAATCTTTTGTAAATAATTTTAAAAGTAGCAAAAGCAATGACTCTGTTTCCCTTTTTGCTGAGCATATGTTTAGTGCCACAATCTTAAATCTGTTCAATCCAGAAAAAGAATATTGTTTAAAAAATGAACTGCATAGAGACTGAATCTACAGTTTTATTATGGCTTAAGTGAAAGAGAATCTAAATTCAAGGGAGTCATTTAACATCACACCATCAGTTTACTACAATTTTGTATGAGAGGCATTTTAATCTAAAAGATCAGCTTAAATTATAATTTTTAAGCTGTGTTAATCAAAATTAGTACCACTGTTCCTTAAAACAAGTCATCATATATAGTAACAGAATACCAAACAAAAAAAAAATGAATTAGTTAAAACATTAAAATGAAGAAAATATATTAACTATCAATAATCACTTTTTTTCAGGCATATCCTTTTACGGTATTATTTATGATGGATGGCATACATTTTCAGTTTTAAAATTCTTTCTTGAAACATGCTATTAAGAAGCCCTCAAAAATCTTTCTTTTCAGATGCATGAGAGCAATTTTTTACAATGACTATTATAAATATTAGGGGTTCTAGGACATATTCTTCACATACAATATTGTAAATCTCAAAAATCCTATAAAATAGACATCACTCTTTTCTAGCTTATAGAAAAAAAAACAAAGACTCAAAAGTATTCAGCACCTTAACACAAAGTAATACAACCAGTAAATAAAAATAGGGCCTTGACTGTACTTGACACAGGATCTATTATTACATTTAAACTATATTCATTTCCTTTATAACCAACACAATTATCTAAACAGTAATGCTGGTAATAATATGGAAATAAATTAACATTCAGTTAGACTTTTTATCTATCCTCCCACTCACCTATTCCACATTTATATACTGAAAACCACTATTTATCTGTCAACAGGTACAAAAATATGGACAAGTGGCAGACCTGATTCATATCTAGACGACTCAGAGCAAATTCATCTGCTGAGAGCAAAATGAATTCATGACTGTGTGAAATTCCAGAAGAGCAAAACTCTTCTCTTCTAAAGGTCCTTTCCAGAATGACCTTCCAAAGATGGCAATGGGTGATCAAGATAAGAACAAATATATGCAGCCAAGAGGTTAGAAAATCAAAGTAAAGAAGTGATTCATGGGTTAGTGGCACTGGTGAAGGAAGACCCTAGGATAAACCAATTGAAAATGACATAATAAAAACATTAAAAAAACAGGGAATATATATATATATATATATATATAAATGATAAATTCTTTCTAGTTCTGTATATAGAAGATATCATTCCCTGTTCTGCATATTTGTTCCTATATGAATTTTGATTGAAAATATGGGCTCCATAAACACAGAAAATTAGTAGCATCTGGGACCATTATGAATTCCATGCATATATGCACTAGTTTTACATAGTTCAATAGCGAGCTAATTATATTTCTATATAAAATTCTGGAACCTTCTGTTTTAAACTCATACCCTTTGTCAAATACAGAGAAATTCACTTTATCCCATAAATCACCACTAGGGGGTGTTGGGCTCAAGAGAAAAGCAAACCCCTAACAATATCAAGGTAAGAGGTTTCCTACTCCAATTCAACCCAAAATCAGCATGAACTTCCACCCCTAGAAGACTGATGGTAGCTATGAGACCGTGTACACAGGCTTCAAGATATAAATCGAAGCTCTTTACAGTGCTCCAATGAGAGAGAAGACCCAGAGTAATCTGAGACCTTTAAAGTGCATTTCCCTGTCACATGGGGCAATATTGCATTTAGAAATCCCATTAACTAATAAAATTCTTGAATAAAATTATGCCTCCTACTAAGATCTTTTTAAATTAAATTTTAGAGAAAATTTGTCACTAAGTATGAAAAAGTATTGTAAAATACCTGTTGTAATGTATTCCAAGGACCACCCTGAAGAATTTCTAATGCATTCAAAGGAGGCATCCTGTCGACTAAGTATTTTATAGGTCTCTTTTTCTTAACAAGTTTCTTTTGCTGATTTTGCTTGGAAATTTCACACCAAGGTTTAAATGATTTCATCCAAGCTTGTCTCTTTTCCTCAATAGAAGCTGTAAGTGTTGGCTCTGAGATGGAACAGATCACAGAGCATTCACATTCAGGTCCATTTCCCAGACATGCCTTGGTAATTTCTTTACCCTGAGACATAAGAGAATTTACTTCTGCAAAACCCAAAGCATTTTTTGCATTATAGCTAGCAAAATCTTCACAAGGAGCATTTTTATCTAAAATATCATCTTTCCTGTTTATTTTGTCTTCTAAATTTTTTATAGCATCCCGGGTGTTAAAAATAACATTGCTATTCACAACATTGCCTTTTGGGTTCTCCTCGGTTCCTTTGGATTTTAAAATAATTTCTCCTTCTTTTGATTTTTTCACATTTTCCTCTATATTCTCAATTTTTTCTAATTTTAGAGGCAGAAGTTCTTGTTTCTTTGGAATCACTGAAATAGGCTCTTCGTATAATGTTCCATTTGGTTCTGATAGCTCTTCTTCTATTTTTTGTATCTTACTCTGTTCATTATCTTTACTTAATTTTTGTGCTTCGTTGTTTTCCTCCTCTTTAATTTCCTGATTACCTATTAATATTATTTGGTCTTCTCGTCGCATATTTTCATTTATAGCAATTGTCATCGTTTCCTCCTTTTGTATTTGATATTTTAATTCTTGCAGTTGAGGCTGCTCTGTCACATTTTCTTTGACATCTGGATTTTCCAGTTTAAACTTTTTGTCCATATTTTCATATTTTCTTTGTTGCTTGACCAATTTTTCTGAACATTGTGGTTTTGCTAGGTTTTCATTTTTTTCTTCCATTTTAAATTCTGCCCAAGTCTGGCTTGCTATAGAGTCTTTTAATTTAACTTGTATTGATTGTTCTAATACAAGCTGTTTACCTGTATGTTCTTTCTTTGAATCTTCAAGCGGACAAATGGGAACATGTTCAGACTTCTTAGATTTTTCATAGCCTAGTTTTTTGGCTATCTTGTCCTTATTCTTTGGTGAGTCTTCAGCAGCTAAATATTTGGCATTATATTCTCCCTGCATAAAGGCTCTACTTATTATTAGCTGTTTACTTGCGTGTTCTTTTAATTTTAATTTTTCCTTTTTCAGTAGTTGCTCTTTTTCTTGTCTCAGGATGTTCTTTTTTTCTTCATAGTCTTTTACTCTCCTTTTCTTTTCCTCTTGCTTCTGCTTTTTAACCTCTTCGTCTATCTTTTTTTCCTCCTCTAATTGTCTTTGTCTTTCTTCTTCAATTTGTCGTATTCTGGCTTCCTTTTCTTTCCATTCTTGTGCTTTCCTTTTCTTATTTTCTATTTGTTCTCTTATAATTGGGCTATATTTTTGGTAGACAACAAATGCTTTATACTTAGCTTGAATTTTTATAGCTGCATTATGCTGTATTTTTAATAAACGCATTTTTTCTTTTTCCTGGAGGTCTTTAAATCTTGTTCTTTCTTCTTCCATTTGTAAATGCAAGTTTCTAATAAACTCCTACAGTAAGATACAAAATAGCATGAAATAAATGTCATATGATCATCAAAATGCCACTGAAAATATAGACTGAAAATAAATAATAAAAATGCAGTCATAATGAAGTTATGACAAAATTCACTTAACCAGAATGACAGAGATAAAGCAAGAAAAATTACAAACCAAAATCTGTGTAGGGAAATTATGTTAGATCTTCTAAGATGGGACTTCTGATACAGGATACTCTTACAGCCAACAAGGGCACTCTGGAAACAGGGAATATTAACTTATGATCCCAGGTTGGTCAGGTAGAATACACATATGAAGAACAAACAAATAAAATGAAGAACTAGTCTCACATATCTTATCCTTTATCAACTACCAGGATAGTTGATAAACACATATTGTACTAGATGATGTAATTTGGTGCTAAGTGAGATAATGTCAGTCTCTAGAGACTTAAAAAAAGGTAAACAGACCAACAAAATTCAGGAGACATTTAAGAAATTAATTTAAGAATTAATGCAATGGAGGTACAGCAAGGAAAATACTTCAACAAGCAGAAGAATAATTCCTTAAAAAAGGGAGATGTGAAACTCCATAAAAATTAAAATGAAAATATTTTTAGAAAAATACATCTAAACAAATATTTAGGTATAACTACTAGGAAACATAAACTAACTGCAGAAAGTAGGAGAAAACTCAGTATTCAAAAGCTCTAGTAATCAGTGAAATCATTAGAACTTATTTTTTTATTCTACTCCTTTTTTATTCATTCATTTCACTTAAAGAAATCTGCTGTTAGCTTACTGTTGCCTATTGTTACTGTTAAGATAATATAGCTTCTTTCCTCTAACTGCTTTGAAAGTACTTCCTCTTGTCTTGAATTTCAATCACATTACTAAATTCCCAGATCTGATTATATTTCTATTGATTCTGCTTGGGAATCATCAATTATATTTGAATGTTCACACTGAGGCTTTAAAAACAGTTGAATTCAATTGAATTATTATCTCTTTATCCATTTTCTGCTCTATTTATTTTCTCCTTTCTTTACTATTATACACATTTTAAAATCTTTATATTTTATATTAAAATATTTTATAAACACAGCTCATATTTCTTGAGCTGCATTTTAATTTTCCTACTTATCCTTATTGTGTTTTAACTTGGATAATTTTGAATGGGCTTACCTCAGTTTTATTAATAATTTCAGTGCTGAGTCTTAAATATCAACAAATTTATTTACTGAATTTCTATTTTTATATGTTGACTTCTTCAACAACTCAATAACAAATATTTGATATTTCATTGTAGATTCAGATTTCAATTTCACATCACCTGTGTGTGGAAGCATTTTCCTACTATATGATACCTAGACGTATTTAATGGCTCTTTTAACTACAACATTTGGCTTATCTGCAGGTGAACTGCCTCTTCTCATGCCTAATCAACTTTATAACTTAAACATGGACAGTAAATATATAGATATATTTCAATACATATTGCATCAAACAAATATGTTGAACACCTAAATTTATATAAGATGATTATTATATTTTATTAATAAAAGATGGACATTAGAAACCTATCATTTTAGGAGTGTGTTTATATAAAAAAAGATTTGAGGGAATACATAGCTTTTCATAGCAATCGTCAATCATAACGAGAAGTTTGTAATAGCATGCTTTTTCAACCCCTGAAAGAAATGTTTGAATAAGAATTCATAAAGACCTATCTATACACTAAAGCCCTGTTTATTTTGTTTATTTTTCACTTTCAGGGCATTCTACTTCAAGGAAAGCTAATGATTACAAATAATACATTTAATGCTTTACTAAATTAAATAATACATTAGCTCATTAGCTAGGCAATATTATTTTAATTTTTTTTTAGTTTAAACAGGAATTTATTTTAAAAACAACATAGATACCTCATGCTGTTTAACTTTCTCTTTCCATATTTTTTCTTCTTTATGGAGTTCATCATTCAATTTGTCTTCTTCTTGCTGAACATATGATAACAAAAATATTATACTCATCTATATTACTCTTACAGTATATACATATGAATAATGGGTAAAGAAAACGACTCATCTCACAGTCCTCACTTAATATCACTGGCACTGGGATAATAACCAATCTCAATCTATAGTATTATATAAATGATATCTAAGTTTTCCACTTTGATCACATAATTGTTTGCAACCAGGGAAATAGTTTAATTTATTTGAGTATATTATATAATAAATAGTATGTTTACAAGATGGTTTGTCATTAATTTTTGTCTTTCTATACCATCCCATTTAATGTATAAACCATCTCAGTGAGTAAAGATTGTCTCTTTACTAGTACCTGTTTGTTAAGGCTATTCAGAATAACAATAATTAAGATCAGTAAAATATACTCCCTTCCATCTAAAACTTTACCTTTAATATGGGAATGTTATAAGTTTACACACTACCCCAAACTTAGCAGAATAAATTTATCAAAGTGTAAGAATATAAAGGAACACAATAAATGTTACAATTGGAAGTTTGTGAAAGGTTTCAAACATGCTATTATAATCAAAATGACTAGGCTTTCAAGAGGTTAACCAGAGGTTTTAGTCATTTACTGAATTTTATAGACTAGAGAAACAATTGCAGTTATCTTTACAGGAAAATCATAAAGATGCATTGAAAAAAATCAGAGCTAGACAACTACAGGGACACTAGAAGAGATCAGAGAGGAAATGTTCAAATGAGAATCAGCAAGGGCTCTTGTAGAGTGGCAGGAGTAAGAACAGACACAGAGACAACATAAACATAAAATTATCACAAATTACAATAGACTGGATAGCTGAGAGAAAATTTTCTTTGTCCATTATCTTATGTGAGTTATGGAGCATTTTGTTGGGCTGTAAGTTGGATAACAAATATTCTTCTGACAACTATAGTAGAAGACTTTGTTGAATAAAAGCTAAAATTAGAAACAGCAAAGAGTATAGTGAATACTCCAAGCTAGACATTACATGATGCTGAACTTTCAAGGATGACTAATACAAATACCAAAAGAAAGAAGATAATGAAAGAGATAGAAGAGTAAAAATGATTCTGTCTTTCTCAGTTGAACTATGATCATAACATAGCTTGTCAAAATCTGGAATACCAGAAGACTAGCATGATTCAGAAAGAAAGACAATACACTCCATTTAATATACAATGATTTTTTGAGCATAGAATATCTGTATAAAAGTTATAGTTTATAGAATATTATAGAATAGTTTATAGAATATAGTTTATAGAATATTTGTATAAAAGTTATAGTTTAATTTAATATTTCCTTGTAAATCTAAATTTGTTTTTGAAAAGTCATGGCCGAGCATGAGATAGATCAAGAGAGAAGGATATGGAATAAGAAAAGAAAGGATAGAAAATGAGATCATTGGCATTAGCGCATTCAAGGAGAAGAAAAAAAAGTTTGAAATAGATATCAAGGATGAGATGTCAAATATGTGAGAAGAGAATCAGTGCAATGTGGTGTTATTGAAGTCAAGGGAAAGAGAAATGGCCAACAATCAATTTTTTTCTTATCATAATATGCTACAAGAGGTTAAAATAAGCATAACAGACACATGAACACAGTAATTTAGAAATCTTTCATTTCATTTGGCAAGAGCAGCTTCATTAGTGGGGTGGTGGTTTGAGATAATTAGCAGGTTGAATGAGAGATGAGAAAGTGGTTAGAGCAAAAATTACTAATCCTTGAGAAGTGCCTTTTATGGTTAAGTAGAGCTAAACAGCACCTAAAGCAAGATATATGAACAAAAGAGAACTAACACCATGATTTTTGTTTTGCTTTGTTTCTAGGATTGGAAGACTTGAACATGATTACAAACAATGAGAATACAGGAAACCAGCAGTGGAGTTTCATGTGTTTATATGGTGTTTATATATATGTGTGTATATATATATGTTTATATATATACACACATATATATAAATATATATATATATATATATATAAAGCAATTGGTAAACTGGAAAATGATGTAATATAAAGCAGAGAAGGAAAAGTTAACCTTTGGTGGAAGAAATCTTTCTTTTTGAGATATGAACAAAGGCAAAAAAAATGAATATCAAGATTGATGCTAACTAAAAATAAGATTAGAAAAAAATATGAAGATTAGTGATTCATAAAAATGCTAAGTGCTCAACTGCAAAAATGAGGACTTAGAACCCCCAAGGTAAGAGATTTACAATAGTATTTTTGGGGAATCAGAGAGGAAATTAACAAAGGGCTAGAAAAAAATGAATGAATGTAACATATGCAATGAAAGTATGTACTGAATGCAGATGACAAATTAGAATCTATTATTACAAAATTATGGAAATGGTCACATTGGAAAACTTTAAACCCTGAAACAAAATAAAGCACACTTAGGAATTTATTAAATTGTCTAATATCAAATATTTCTGACATAATTTTATGATAAAGTAATAATTACTTTCAAAATCTAAGCTATAGGTCTTTGAGAGCAGTGTCCAAGTGTTAGATCTCTTTTGTATCATACATGCACCTAGCTGAATACTTTGCCATCGCAGTAGACAGTAAATTTTTGTTATAAAACAAATATGACAATGAAACTGAACAATATTTAAAAATCAGATGTTATATATAAATCTGAAAGTTCCAGCAATGATTGAGAGTGATGATACATTTCAGTACAAGACTGTAAACACTATTTTAGCAGTCTACACCATATTCAATTCTGTCCTGAAATTAAAAAACTTCTGATGTTTTGAAGTGATCACATCAATTTGGCCCAAAAATTAAAAACCTCTCATCTATTATTAGGAAAAGTCATGACCAAACAAGGCTTACAATAGTATAATTGCCTTTAATCTATTTTCTACATAATCAGAAGATGTAAAGTACCCAAAACAGAGGGCCAGATGTTGAAATAACTATATGCTAACATCCCCTGCACAGACGACTCACAGCTAACAAGATTTGATGACAAGTCAACTTTAGTAATGTATGAAACAAAAGTCAGTGCTATCTGTTGCTCAAACATTTTAAGCATCCTACTGGCCCACGAACACGGTCCTAAAATCCACCATTTTCTCAATATGCCAGTAGAAGGGCCTGAGGTAGTGACAGAGGAACAACATAAAACAATACGGAACTCCTTTATACCCCAAAATCTCTAACCCAAGGAATTAGCTGAATTATGGAAGTGATGCACAGGTTATGACCTGTAAGGAGGAAGTACTTCAACCTGAATATGTCTTACATAGTGTGATAAATGCATTAGATCAATAGATCTGAAGCACACAGCAGAAGAGAGAGAGAAAAGGGGGTCAACTCAGGGGAGAGAAGAGCAGACGGAATTATTCTAAGAGCTCACAGAGGATATGGTGTTGGAAGATTCACATGGTGAGTTCATATGGTGGTGAAGGGAGAAATCAAATACTATACAAAATGAACAACCATGCAAGAAAAAATATATTTGATTAATAAAATAAAATGTACAGATTATACAGTGAGGGTATTGCATGATCAAGAAGACTGTATCACTTTTTCCAGTTTTAGAAGGGAATAAAAAGACAACAGTTGATGTTGTACATGTCGTCTTGTGAGGACAGTCATCAAAAGTTTGTAGACTCTAGGGGCCCCCAGGATCCCAACAAATACTTGAAAGTTGAATAAATTTCAATGAAAATTAATCAAGTTATTAATCTAGTCAATTTTTCCATGATTAGCAGATCAAAAGTCGCAAAATACAGCTCAACAATATCAGACAACTAAGACATTAATACTTTTCAGAAGTAGCAATTGATTCAGTCATGAATCTAAAACAAAACAAAAAAAACCCAAAAACTTACCTTCTGAATATTCTCTAATTTCTTCTTTTCAATTTCAAATTGTTTCATCCACCAATGTCTCTTTTCCTCTTCTTCTTGAAACTCCTTTTCTTCTTTATCCCTCTGAGCTTTAAGAGTTTCTTTCTTTTGTTCTTCTAGTTCTTTCTGTTTGTCTTGCCAAGCCTCAAAAGACTGTCTACATCTTTCTTCCACTTCACGATATCCAAAATTTATATCAAAGTCATCTGCACATAAAGAGAAATAGTATTATTCTTAGGATCAAACCTGTTAAAAGACATCCCAAGTATAAAATCAATTCTAAAATGAAAAATAATACTAACACAGTAACAAGATAAAAGTAATTATACATAAAAGGAAAATCTATTTTCAAATATACAGAAATTCTATTTCACTTAATAAGGATATTATATAATTTACCATAAACAATTCCACAAAACTTAAAATAAAAATTCAATATGTATGTGCATGTGCAATGTGAGTCAAGGAGTAGGTAAAAGATACTAAGGATATTAATTATTAATTAATTCAGTGTATTGTGATCAGCTACTATATGGAAAGATTTAAATATATTTAAATAAAGATAATTTAGGAGGCATAAGGGAAACTATGAGGAAACAAACAAGCATAGTGAAATGCATAATAATTTTAAGATATTGTGGTTATATTTTTCTAAATGAAAAGGAGAATAAACTGCACATATATATAGTCATAAAAATATGATCAAGCATACAAAAGTCATCAATGGGGGGTTTGGTCTACCTGGAAAAGTGTGTTCATTCACAGGCAAGTAATGAGGACCAGGCTCTGGCACAGATTGAGGACTGCCACAACAGGTTCTACTTCTTAGAAATTCTTCTTTTTCTATTTCTGATAATATCTAACAAGTGAAAAAGGGTACCAGTGACTAAATAAAACTAGAGAGTAAAGCTATCATCTAATAAAATGCTAAGTAAATACATGCAGAATTTTAGTTACCTCAAATATACAGCACTGTGTTTTTTTCTCTTTTAGTGAACAAATATCTTCTTTTCATTTTTAATAAAAATATATTATATTTATGAAACAATATTTTAACTAGATTTTAAATCAGTGAACTTTAAATCAGTGAACTATCATCCTAAATTAAAGTGCAATATAAATTTTCAAGGTATAATATGAAGCACATCAGTCAAATACTAAATGAATACCTTTATTAATGGCTCTGGGTTTTCTTTGTATTCTGTTGATAACCCTATCCTTAAAGGCAAATGATCATTAGAAAATGCTCCATAACCACGGTCTACAGAAAGAAAAAAAAAATTACTATTTTAAGTATTAGAATAAGGCATAGCATACTAAAACCCCCAAAACTTTCATCATCCTTTAATTTGAAATTCTATCAGCATTAAAAAAAAATTTTACCATACATACTTAATCAGTAACCCAAAATGATAGAAAATAAATGAAGAGGGGGATTCTGTAATCTCTATTCTAAAAATAAAAGTAACACAATTTTAAAGCACTCTAACACTTTATTGTTTTTCATATTTTAGACTGCAATCTATTTTCCATGTACACAAATAGGCTTTGTTTGATATTATAATAACACTTCATGAGAAGTCAACAAATGCTCAATTCTACCTGACAAAAATCAGCAATACTACCTTGCACAAGATGTTGAAGATTTAATAAAAACATTAGCTTAAATGTTAAAATTACTAACATGTGGACTGAATTTTCACTCATTATTTTATGACTTTTGTCGAATTTTATAAAGTCTGTTATCTATGTGAACGTAAATGTGTTTCCCACCATTATTTCAATTACTGTGGTAATGTTTCCTAACAACAACTACTTTTACAAGTGGTAATTTTGCTGGTAAACTGACTACTCAAACAAATTTTAGTGGATATTAAGATATGCTTCAACACTTAGTTACATTTTTTTGTCATGTTTTCCTATGGAGACTGAAAAATGAAAATAACATCCTCTATTCTCTTTATATTAGGATCATAAGGGTGATTTAGATTCTTCCATTGATATATTTTATAGTCTTTGTATTCATAAAAAATGTGTGAAAAGACAGAGACCAATTGTTTCATTTTTCTAATCCAGACCATGATACCAGAAATTCTACAAGTGTATATTAGAGAATTAGTGTCTGTAAATATCTTAAGTATATAAAGCAGCCACTTATGCTACAATCAAGTCTATGACGTATGTGTGTGTTTTTTACACTCTGACTCCAGATATAACCTAGAGTCTGTTTTTTTTTTTTTTCAATTCTATTAACAACTGTTATTTATTAGTAGCTAGTTTCCAAAGGTGTCTCTCCCACACTTCTCAGTATGTATACCATGTGTTATTCTCTGCAGCACAGAACATGAGTTGACCCTTTGCAGCCATCAGGATGTGGTACAAATGACAATGCATGGCTTCTGAGGATACATCATAAAAAACCTTATAAGATCCCACCTCTATATCTTAATATTTTGTTCATAGAATGTGTCTTCTCAGTATCCATATGCCATCAGAGTCAGTTGCTAGGTGAAACTAAACTCCCAGCCAACACTTAGCATCAACTGCCAGTCATTTGAGTGAGTCATCCTGAAATTCCAATCTAGTAAAGATTTCAGCCTTAATCAACACCTAACGGTAAATGCCTAAGAGTCCTAGCAATAATTGTCTAGCTAATACCAGTCAATGGGCAGAAATATCAGTTAATAACATCAGTTAATCCTACTCAATGGGCAGAAATATCAGTTAATAACAAATTATTATTTTAAAATACTAAGTCTGTTTTGTAGCAATAACTAGAAAATCTAATCTACCCATAAAAATTCACAAATGCACCCCAGAAAACTTACTGCTTAAGTTAAAATGCTTTGTATTGTCTACTATGGAGGTTCCCTATCATTACAGTTATATTCATAAATAAAATTAGCCCCTAGTGTCTTTTATTAGCCCAAGTCATGGTTAATACCAGTTACATCTCTGATTGTTCTATTTTTGCTAGAATAATTCCAAGCAGCTACTTTTGCTCAGTTGAGAGCAATAGAGATTATTATGATTTTGATATACTGTTGAGTTTATAAAAGATAAAAAAAATGGATGCTTCTAAAGTATTTCCATAATTAATTTTCTTTTATTTGATGTTATACAACAGACTATGTCATCTTCAGTAAGCCAGCTAAAACACAATGTTGGTGGCCAGTATTATGGAAAACACAGAAGGGTAATAAAGAAAACAAATAACCTAAATAAACAGTACAAAGTAGTATAAATATTGTATTAAAGATACATGTGTATTCATATAAAAAAGAGATAGAACTTTTAGTGGTTTAGTGTTGTAAGTATAAACTGTTCATACGTAGAGAAAATTTATCTGCCAAGTAGATGAAAACTGTACTTACCTAAAACATCAGTTTCTTCCATATCCTGAAGGATGAGCTCTTCAGCAGTTTTACTTTTACTCTTTATGATGTCAATACAATGAAGAACCGATTCTGGCAATTCATCTAGATCCTAAAAATTGGAATAGTAAGAAACTAAAGACTTGTATGTAAGATATGAAACCATAAAACAGACGAAAACATGGGCAAAACAGTCCATGAAATTTGGTTTCAGTGACATATTTTTGGACTCCATGCCTATGTTAAGGAAAACAAAGAAAATTAAATAAATGAGACTATATTAAAATAAAATATTCATGCACAGTGAAGGAAACAATCATTACAACTAAAAGACAACATACTGATTGGAAGAAAATATTTGTCCAAACATTTATGAAAAGGGACTAATATCCAAGATCTACAAAGAACTCATACAACTCAATAAAAAGGAAAACAACTACTTAAAATAAAAAAATAGATAGATGATAGACAGACAGACAGACAGACAGACAGACAGACAGACAGACAGACAGACAGACAGACAGACAGACAGACAGACAGACAGATAGATAGATAGATAGATAGATAGATAGAGGGGTTTGGAGAAAAAGGAACACTAATATAATTTTGATGAGACTGTAGACTGGTCCAGCCCCTATGTAAAACAATACAGAGGTTTCTCAAAATAGTAAAAATAGACCTGCATATGATTCAGGAAGTCCACTCCTAAGTATCCACCCAAAGATACCCAAAACATTAATTCAAAGGGACATATGCACCTCTGTGTTCATTATAGCACTATTTACAATAGCTAAGTTATAGAAACTAAGTATGAGACAGCTGAATGAATAAAGATATAGCACATGACAATTAAATATCACTCATTATGCCAAAAGTGCTAACTCAGAAGGAGAAAGGCAAATATTGAATGATCACACTCACATGTGTAACATAAAGAAATAATTAAAAAAAAGGAATATGCATAACAACCCCCTGGATATCCAACTGCAGAATTGAGGCTATTAGAAGAGATTAGGATAGGGGAAGATGTAAAACATACAAAACATACAAAGAAAAGTATTATTTCACCTGATACTCCAAAGATACTCCAGTTTAGAGACATGAAAACCTAACACTTACTGCATCACTAGCATCACTCTGGGTTTCTGATTTTGAATCACTATCAACATCTTTCTCCAAAGAAGATATGCTGATTTTATTTAATTCAGCTTCTATTTCTTCTTTGAGCTTTGCATCAACATCATCCTTGTCTTCCATCATCCTTTAAAAAAAAATGAAGGGGCTAATATTCTGGTAAAATTTTTGAGTTCTCGTAAGGTGTCATATTTATCTAACATGATCTATGGAACATGATTTAGCTTAACAAACTTTCATCACATCTTATTATGGCTGCACTACATCATAGAACATTGTTTTGTCTCACTATCCTTTAATATTTAACTGCAAAACAATCAATTCACTATATATTTTTAATTCTCTAAGGGAAAAGTCAAGCAGACTCCCTTACCTTCCTGAACAAAGAAACTTCATAGTAATCATCATCATCATGGGAATAATTAACAGCAAAATCCCTGTGAACAGCTTGACTCTTCAAATTATAATACTCATAAGGGAGTAATCTGAGTTTACGTATGGGGAAACATTGGGCTTGTATCAATTTTTTTTAATTTCACCATAGACAGTCACATGTTTTTACCTACAACAATACACTGTATTGATTGATCATATAGAGCAGATAAGATTAATATTTATTGTATTTAATATGTAATGTTTGTAGTAGATATGGGAGAAAAATAAGCATGCTTGACATAATCATCACATCATCATCAGTACCAGGAATCTTCATCATATCCTTAATCTTAGCCTCATTGTTTTTAAGTAACAGTGATGACCTGCAATAGAAGATACTCATGTGATGGAGTGTCTTTTAACTGAACAAGTTAAAGTTTGTCTCATTTTAAGATGAGAAAGACAAACATTTGACAGGATAACTTAACTGTCCATCGTCAGTATACTAATAAGTAATGGAAGAGTAGGATCTTATTTCAGAGAATCTGAATTCAAAGCCCTTCCCACTAATCAATGTTCTGAAAACACAATCAAGCTCTCCAGCTAAACAGCAATCCCTCTGTAAATCCACTGATCCATTATTCATCAAACTACAGATCATTATCCATTAGTGAATCAAAAAATTCATTTAGTGGCTCTTGATCAACTAGTTTTGACGGCAGGAAAGGGCAGGAAGAGACAGGCTAAGTTGGAAAGAACTATATATGCATTCAAGAAATGCTTCAAAAGACATTTTAGTCGCAACATGTATATAAACAGGTTTGCATGACTTGCAATGTGTTTTTTCAAATTTAATTTGTTGAAGTTATTAGTGTGAAAAAGGTTGAAAAATATTCTATGAATTAAGTATTATTTCATTTTTCAGACTTTCTTGCCTCAAGTCCTGACCTTTCCACCTGTGTCCCTTTGGTCCTTCTTCATGCCTTTTCCCTCCCTTCCTCCATTTCTGCCTTCTGTCCTTCTCATCCTTCTCTCCCTTTTACTTCTTTTTAAATTCATCTCAAGACAAACTTTTTTTGTGAGTACCAGGTACACTCATAATAGTGGTATGCCGTACAAATATACTGATTAAAAGAAGTAACAACATATTCTGCAACTTATATTCAACAATGAAGCACACTAACTTTTCATGAAACATCTTCCTACCTATTTTACTAGGAGAAGAAAGCTCTTCTTAATAAAGTGTAATCCTCTGTCTATGATCTGAGTCTGGCAATTTCTCATCTACTGAACTGCACTCAGTTCACTATTATTTCTGTTTACTTCCTCGCCAGATGTTCTTATTTCATGGGTCCCCATTCTCCATAACCAAAATCAGTTCACTCCTATTAAGAAAATAGAACATGTGCCCATCTTTCCTTTAGCACATTTAGAAAGTTATCACATACCTTTCTTTCAATATTTTTAAAATTAAGCTGATCTCTATATATTACCTATATTCATATACAATTATTCTAGAAGAAATGAAAATAAGTATTTATACCAAAACATGTACATGAATGTTCATAACAGTTTTATCCATAATAGTTACTAAACTGGAAACTAAAAAATGTCCCCAATAAATGAATGATTAAACAAACTCTAGTACATCATACCATGAATACTACTCAGCAATAAAAAAAAAAAAAAAAAAAATTACCTCTTACTGACAGCTGGCACAATCCTGACTCTCTAGAGACTCTAGACTAGTACAAAACTCATCAAAAGTCAACCTACTGTAAAGTGCTGTATAACTGTATGCATATAACATCTTACAATGACATGCATTATAAATGGAGGGCAACTTAGTGGTTTCTAGCAATTGGAGTGGCTAGGTTGGTGGAAATCGGGTATGTTTATAAAAGGGCCCTGGATTGCTGAAAATATTCAGGATCTTGTTTGTGGTGTTGGGTAAGTGAACATATATCAGTGATAAAAATTGTGTAGAGTATGGGACACATACACACATAAAGATAAGAAAAACTGAGAGAATATAAATAGGATTAGCAAATTGTATCAACATCGTTGTGGTGGTGTACTATAGTTTACAAAACATTAGGGATGGGGTGACTGAGCAAAAGGTAGACCTGATCATTTTGTATTGTTAAAATTGTACGTGACTCGACAAACCCGTGAAAAAAATTTAATTAAAGACAGATATCCAGTAAGGAAACAGTTCAGTATATGATGATGGATTCATGGAATGAAATACAAGTCCTTTAAAAACGGTTCATTCACTCTTCTGCCATGGAAAGGTAGCCAAGACACGATAATTGAAAAAAGGCAGAAAAGCAGTCAAAAACATTCTGTAAGAAATTAGGGAAATTTTTTACTTTAATTTCCAACTTTGTGTTGAATGGCATAAGACCAAGTACTACTTCTTTATTTTTTTAAAAACTCAATTTTATCCACGAGTCTTTAATCAAAAGGAAAAGCAACAAAACAATCAAGAACAAGAGCAAAATTTTGCGGGGTAGTCAAAATTCAAATGCAATTCAATAGCTTTCTTAGGTGGAAAATTAGGTAATTTTAACGTGACTAGAAAGCAGAATGCACAGGTAGACAAAATTTAATGTGAAAAGTTAAAAAAAAAAACTAAAAACCAAAGGCGGGGGACAGGATAAAGAGTTATTGAGTTATTCCTGTTCACCTACTGACTCTCCCGATCCATTACCTATCTGAACACAGAGGTAATTTTAAATTTTCCCGCTGTAACATTTTAAAAAGTAAACAGAAAAGGTCTAATTCATCTCAATATTTTTACTTTGCACATACAGTTTTGCTTACAACGGAAGGAAATCTACTTTGGATGATGACCGTGGAGGGAGGAAGGGGGGAGAAAAGCAGGAACGAAGATGGGGGAACCCAGACCAAGAAAACTGAACAGGTTCCTGAAAGCCTCCACGGTGCACCTTGAATGGGTGAACTTCCACCGGCTCTAATTTTCAAGGACTGAACTCTGCGGCGCAGCCACGCCCTCCGCCCGAGGCTTCCTCTTAGCGCCGAAGCTCCACCCCAGCGGGAGCGGACGGAGACCGCGATGCAGCCGTCGGCACCCCCAGTTCCGCCTCACCCCCCAAAACACGGACCCCCGCAGCGAGGGGCATCCGCTCACCCACCTGCAGCTAACTCCGTCCGCAGGGTTAGGAAGACAGCGCCCAGAGCTCCCAAACACAGTGTAACCATGCCAACAGCCAATCGCGAGGAAGTAGGTGCGGCTTTCTTTCTTTTTTTTTTTTTTACAGGTGCCCCAGTAGGACAAACTATCTTCATTCTTTCTATTCGAAAATCGACTCTAGATGTTAAAGTTGAATGGGTGTTTACGATTTTTCAGGTAGATTTTTAGTATTTGGATGATTTGGGAAACTACTTAATAAAGAAGAAACATGTTACAATTACCAAGAAGAGGTAACGTGACCTTTATACTGTTTTTGGATTATGTGGATTTATTACTTAACTCCAATGTAGGTTGAATTGCAGCTAGTCCACAAAATCTTCGTTTGAATAGTGATTTGTAGAACCTGACAGAATGAAAGAGAAGCCAGTAAGTTGCTTGCTTCCCATGACAACAGTTTCTTTTTCAAAAGAAAAGGAAAAAATAATCAATTATCACTTAATGTCTCTAAAAAATTCTCTAAGTGAAGAACTGTGTGAGATATCTAAGGAAATATTTTCTGAAACACGATTTAATATAAACTATTGACAGTGACACCCAATGTTTTAATGTAAAGTTTGAATTCCCAAGTATATATTATGCTTTTTTAATATTAACTTAAAATTCATAAATTTATTTTTCTTTTCTTTCTTTTTACTTTTCTGGAGCCGAGTATACAAAGAGTGAAATTTCATTTTCGTTAATAACATACTCCCAGTTTTAATTTTTTAAAGTAAATTTTGTAAACAATTCAGTAAAGTAATTTGTGTAATTGCAGAAGCTATCTGATATACAAAAGATTAAAAGCAAACATTGAGATCTTTGGGCAAAAAAAAAACAAAAACAAAAACCTGATATTTCCTGGTAACTATAAACTTGTATCAATATAATATAAGAATTAGTAACTTTAAATGAGAAATAGATATTTGATATTTGCAAAGCACGTTTAGTGTCTCATTCAGGAAAGATATTTTCAAAAGTAAACTACTTCTGATTTCAGATCTAATTCAATTGAGGATGTTTTTATTATCAAAACTAAATCTCAAATTCAATTTTTTACTGTATTAAATTTATTGCTGATTTTTAAACTACTGATTTAAAATGCTCTGATTACCATTATCATTTTATGTTGAAATTCATATGTAAAAATCTTAAGATATATTTTTTTTATTTGTAATTATGAAACTATTCAGGCTTTTGCGAAAAACTACTACTAATTAATTTCTAGCACTATTTTTAAAAGCTAATATAGAAACTCATTTGGAGTTTTTCTTTTTTCTGTATTCTAATTTTTTAGTAATTATCTCACTTTAAGACGACATAAATTGCTTTACTTCTGAAAGTTTATCTTGTCTAATTACATTGATAACAAGATGGAATTTTATTGAAAGGTTTTTTTTCTACTGTAGTAGAAATTACCATTAATTGTGGCAAATGGTACAATATCTTCTATAATTTCATGTTATTTTTTGCTTTGAAATAATACTGACATCTCTAGCAATTAGTCATTCCCATAATTAATCACTATCTCTAAGGAAGAAGCACAATGATCACAAATAATTATAGATTCTAAATCTATTTAACATAAAACTCTTGGATAACTTTGTAGCATTTAGCAAAAGTCTTTTCAATTGCAATATTGCTAGAAATGCCCAGAATTTTAGTAGTAGAATCCTTACTATTTCATGTCCTGTTTTGTTCCACAGCCATCTTGTAGTGGAGACCATAATTTCTAAAGAACCAGTGAGCTGGGCACGGTGGCGCGTGCCTGTAAGCGGCAGTCTAGGAAGCGGCTAGGGCTAGGAATCGCGGTTTGAGTCCCGCCTGGGGCAACACAGCGAGACCTGTCCCCCAAAAATTAACTGGGCGTGGTGGTGCACACCAGTAATCCCAGCTACCTGGGAAGCTAAGGCTGGGGATTGCTTGAGTCTGTGGAACCCCGGGTAACGTGACCTGCGGTTCCACGTGCAAAAATAGTGAGGCAGGCATAGTCTTAAAAAAAAACAAAAACAAAACAAAACAAAAAAAAAAACAACTAGTGTAGTGCATGAGTGTTGTAATATCTCCTTATTTTTAGACTTCTTTTCTAATATGGCTTCTGCACTGATGATTGAACTATAGTTTTCTGTTAACCTTCAGGAAAATAAGACAAATTTCCTAGCAAAGCATATATGATCCTTTACAATCTTTACTGAACCTATTTCTCTAGTTCTAAATTTCATCTCTGTCTCTTACCTTACACACTTCACTGTAAAGCTTGTGAACAGTTTTCCATCTGTCTTGAAAACATTCTACCTCTATGCCATTTTTTACTGATTAGGGCATTCTTAATAATCCTGCAAGAATTGCCTCAACATCATGGTACTATTTAGTTAAAAATAACACTCATGAATAGGTGAATTGCCCTTTCCTATAATATACTGTTGAGGTAAAATCTGCTATTGGGCCATTAATTAAAGAATCAGAAAATGAGTAAAAAGAATGGTCACCCCAGAATTTTATTTGACTGAATTACAAAAAAATATTTTTTTGTAGAGAGAGATATAAACCTTCCACAATGTATTTAAATAGAAATTACTCTCACTTGTGTATCCTTGTTTTAGCATATCTTATTTGAGGTTGTTTCCAGTATGTGTGACTTGGGACTGCAATGACCAGCATGACTGACCCATCTCTTCTTACCATTCTTTGTAAACATGAAGGTGCCCTGCTTTGATTTGTTGCTTAGATACCCTTGTTTGTTGTGTTCTAACTTTTAACTTGAGCTGCTTGCTGTGATCTGAATGCTTGTGTCTTCCTAAAATTCACAGGTTAGAATCCTTAAACCCAAAGTAAACTAGAGTTAGAAAGTGGGACATTTAAGAGCTCATTAGATCATGAGGGTGGAGCCCTCAATAAGGGCATTAGTGGTCTTACAAAAGAGATTATGTGAACTCTCTAGACCCTGTGGCCACATAAGAATACAAGAAGACAAGAAGCTGAAACCTGGAAGAAGATCCTAGCTTAGCCATGCTGACACCCTAATCTCAGACACTCTACCTCCAGAACTGTGAGAAATAATTTTCTGTTGTTTTTTAAAGGTACCAGTCTAGGTATTTTGTTTCAGGAGCTCTGATGGACCAAAACACTCATCTTGCAGTTTGGGTGAATATATTCCTTTCAAATTACTGATTTTGAGAATATTTATGTTTTTACTTTATTACATGCAAAGCCACATTAGTGACTTCTTCCTCTACTGTTTCCATGAGATTATGCTATGATCATATAAAGCATGAGATTAAGATTTATACCATTCTTCACCATAAAGCCTCTGTTGTTTTCTCTCTTGTCAACCCTTTTCCACCATTCATTTCCATCACATCGACTATCTATGGATGATACTCCAGTTTGCCTAACCATTTATCCATTTATCTGTCCATCTCCAGTGCTTAATGATGTAGATATATGCTACAACTTCGAACTAAATTATTAAATATATTTAAAATTTGTTGAATATTTTCCAAAACTTTCCCAATTTTCCTATTTCCAGTGATCATCAATTTTCTTTTATTCTCTCATTGTGTAGAGTTCCTTCTGAGAGGCTTTCATTCTTTGTTTTCCATAATGAAGCAGATTAAAACTATAGCGAAGTCTTCTTTTCCTCCCTTTAATTATATTTTATAATTGCCCTATCTTAGTTTTTAAACAGTTTGCCTGTCTCTCCACATAATTCACTTCTTCATCCTAAGCACATAGTTGTTTCTAACTCCAACTACCTATTATCATATGACTAAATCTTTGTCAGTGGAATTTGAGCAGAAGAGAAATGTGCAACTTCTGATGGCTTGCTTAAAAGATACTTTCTTTAGCTTATTCATGTTTCTTTCTGTTTCTTATAAAGGATACCATCTTGTGAGTTATATATCAACAGACAAGAGCAAGTCCCAAATTCCCAAGGTGATATCATAGAAGTGAACCCACTACCTAGCTTGGACTGAAAGAGAAATAAACTTCAGTTTACTTTTGAATTTGGACCGTTGGATAAAGCATAGCTTTGATGGACCTGCCAGTTAGAGTATTACCAAATCAAAAGTCACACCTGTGTCCTTACCATTTCACACCAGTGTTACTACAGAGTGTTTATGTTCATTCTTTCTCATTCACAGAGATCAGGACTTTGGAGCTAAATTCTCAATCAGATTGTGGCAGAAGCTCACAATCTTTTTATATGCTACAGTAAAGACTGTTTCTGCAGCATCTTGAGGAGAAACAAATGAAACTCAAATAGACAACCATAGAGTTTAAAGCAAAGGATGGAAGACAAAGCCTGGAAAAATTCTTTTAGCTGGAAAAAAAAGCTTGAGGATTTTGTGGAGGACTATGGCTGCAGATCAAATTAGGGAAGGAAGAGCATGGGCTCTAACTTAAACATTTTTTATTTCTCCACCTTCAAGGCATCCTTAAGTTCAACAGATTGTTCTCTTCCTAATTAGAAGCAGTTAACTTCAAATTAGTCTTATTTAAGCCTGTTTTCATGCACTAAAATAGTATAGACTCCAGTACTTAAAAAAAAATATATGATGCTAGCTAGAATTGGACAATGAAAGCAAAATAAAAGTTAAAAACATACCTAAAGAAATTCAAAACTTAATACCTAACCATGAAAGCACCAAATATCAAGATGTATAAATGTTGATTTAAAAAAAAAACTTTAGAAATATAAACTATCTACAAAATACTTTTTATTAAAATGATCTTGTTATTCCCTTTTCTTATATTGTGTACCAAACTAAATTACAAAGTAATTAAACAATATGTTTCATTTATTTGTTCAACAAATATATATTAGGGATATTTAGTATGTACTATACGTAGTAGACATACTCTTGCTACTTAAAAAATCTCAGAGCCTCTTTGAGAAGGAAGACAGAAGAGGTAGTAAATTGAGGTTACACTAAAACTTCAAAGTTAGAGTCAATGTGGAACTGATAGCATTTTTGGAAGATAGATAAGTTAGGTAGAAGTAAAATAAAACTACCCAGCGAGGAGAACAATGTATGATAAGATTCAATACTTTCTGGAAACTGCAAGAAACTAATAAGAAAGCTATTGATACACCATATGTATCATTGCCGTTTGGTGTCAACTAGCTAGTTGAAAAATTCCGACAGAAAAGGACAAAATACAGACAGAAACCAAGAGTTTCAAAAGATCTTCAATATGTCCTTATATTCAGGAATGTAGTGGGGGACATTATACTGACAAATGGTGTAAAAAGAAAACTATCCAAATAAAATTCACAAGTATGCCTGAATTATTTAAAGTTGTTATTGTGGTGTTGATAGTAAAAATTGTAGTTATCTTTTCAGAATCATCAAAGAATGTTAATGGAGAAAAACAAGATATTGATTTTTAAATACTGTCTTAATTTGATGAACGGAATTTTCTTGGTAAGAATCTTTGTAATTATTTTGTAAAGAAAATGTAATGCGATTTTATCGACAACTGCTAAAAAAACATTCTTTTTTAGGCTCTTGGACTTTTACTCATGGGCTTTGGCATATGGCTTTTTTTAGACAGAGAAAATTTTCTCACAGCTTTTGGTAAGTCTATTTTTCTGAAAGGCATTTTTAAGCAATTGAGTTCCTGATTTATTCAGCAGGTGGCAGTATTTCTCTAAAATTCATTAAGCATTGTCCAATTTTCCTTCCATTCTTTGTCAGTTGGTTTTAAAAATGACTTATTAAATAATAAAGTGAAATCCAATCATAAACGAGGAGATATTTGGGGAGAGAGAGCTAGGAACTTTTTCTGGATGAGAAGAATGAGATAAAGGGAGATGGCAAGAGAAATGGAGATACTGTTCTGTTATATTCTGGATATTTACAGATTCAGATTTGAAAAGGTAATGGTATCATCTTAATTTTACTGCCCAAGTTAAGTATTTTCTCTTAAACTTAGTTATCACCTACTATAACCATCATATAGTTGCAAGGAAAATATTTTCCCATATATTAATAAAATAATTGAATGCACTGAGCTACATAAAGAAAAAAAATAAAACTGTATACCACAATGCTGCACACCCACAATATTTCTTATTGGATTTTAAGTAAGAAAAATCCACAGGAAAAAGAAAGCTAGATAAAATTATGTAGTTTATAATAATACCCTACAAAGTATTGAATAATTTTGCAAAACTGCAGCTATACCTAATCGCCTGGCATCTATACTCTTCTTTTCCTGCTTTGCTCATGCAAAAGTGCTTAGTTTGTTGATTGCATTGGTGATTTACTCAGAGTAAATGGATGTGTGAGGAACTTATGAATGTCTTTCATATCTTCTTAAGAATGACAGTCATCACTTCTACTTTTTTGATGTTGACTATGTGCCAAGCACTGGGCTAAGCACTTTCCACTCAGCATCTAATTTTATAAAGTGGTAATTAGTTTAGAACAAAGGGTATTAGATGTTTTTTTCTATAAGCACTTGATAATTATTGCCTTAACTGTTCTTGCCTGTATGAAATCTCTCCAAAGACCATCTATAATGTATCCATTATATTCTGTTTTAGAAAGTCATGAATTTAAAACAATCCAATTTCTATTAAGTTTCCTGGATGTGGAGTTGAGATAAACAGTTGAAGGCAAGAAACATGGGATCTCCCTCTCTTCTTCATCTGGAGCTGTTGAATAATTTACCATGTTTTAAGTCATTCTTTCCTCACCTTTACTTTCATAAGAACACCATTCATAAAGTCCTGATCTACTTCTATTACTGTAATAGCCTCCAGTAGCCATTTACTTTAGTGTTCTTTCTTAACCATTTTCGAAAACCATTGACATGATACATTTAAGAAATAATTTTTGCCATCTAACATTAAATATTTTTCCCTGGGCCCCCATTGCCATTGTTTACTCATGACAAAATTTTATAGAGTATCATCCATATTAGCTATTATTGCTTGAACTGAGGAGACCGTAATTGGTAAGAAAGACAAAGTATCTGTTCTTATAGCACTTAATTCCTGTAAGCAAGGCTGAAAACAGCAGAGTAAGTGGCCCTAATTTGACCCTAGCAAATATTTCCGTTCTCATATACTGTAAATGCCAGCAAGGCTGACACTCTATACACACTAACACTTTTGTCTCAGAATGCTTTCACCATTCTAACTTTAATTTTCAGTCATGATTTAAGGCTTAAATACAGGTTATTATCCCTTTCAGGATTCCTTTTGCTTATCTACATCCTCCAACCTCCTCCCCCATTAGATGAGGTCCTCTGATACCCAGTGATGTTCTGGAAAATCTTCAACTGGTTCAGTGAAGGGGTCTTAATGTATGATGTTTGCTAATTAGTTTAATTCACAATAGTTGAATTCACAATAGTTGAATTCATTGTGTCAATATGCATTGAGTGGTTTACAAATTTTGTAAAACTTTAACAATTTTAGGAGTCAGAACATGCTGTCTCTAGCACAACCTGGTTCAGTGTCTTCCCATAAAACAAATGCATATTTACTCTTCTTTTTTTTTTTCAACTATTTGCTGAGTTTTTAGTATCATACAATATATATTTAAAAACTAAGCAGTTAGTTTGTTGACTATATAATTATGTATAATCTTTGGTACAAAGTAATTACTCAAGATAGGGACATAATTAAACATAGTTTTAATGGGATCATATTAACAATAAATTTAGGGTTTCATACAAAGGGAACTTAGCCCACATGTTAGATACTTGAAACATTTTGCAGTGAATAAGTTCGTAAATATTTGTAAGTATATTACTCATAGAAGGGTTCACCCCAGAAAAAAAAATGTATTTTTTCTAGAAGATAATTAAGATAAGTAAAGGTGAACAGGTATTGTATGGTTGAAGAACAGCTTTATCAAGTCATTAAAGGAAGAGAAGTTTTTACTAGGAGTAAGAGATGCAAGAATGATGTTTAAAAAGAGGGAGAATGAAAATACTAGTGGTCTGAAAACAGCTGCTTACAGAAAACTTGATTCCTGAATCTATTATTAAAAATAAAACATATCATTTGATAAATGTTTTTTTTGGTTTCACAGATGAAAAATATGTCATAGCACGCTGCTCCCTAATTTTGATTGGAACTGGATCTGCAATTGTACTTCTTTGTCTTTTGGGTTTTTGGGGAATTCACCGTGAAATCAGATGTCTCCTCTTTCTGGTATGTATTTTATTTGAATAGCCTAAATTTTGAGTGTCAATATCAAGAAAACTTGATTATTTATGGCACCAAACATAATAAGATAGTGTGCCCACTCAAGAATGCAAATGAAACACCCCTTCCCCAATACTTATATATATAATATATATGTGTGTGTATATATATATATATGTGTGTGTGTGTATGTGTGTGTGTATATATATATATATATATACACACATATACACACACATACATATGTGTGTGTGAATTTGCCATGGATCAAATCTGGATCTCATAACTTAGACACTTCAGTATTAATTTTCAATAGTCAGTTGGAACCTCCTCCTAGGGTTAACTATGAATGTAATTTGAAGATAGAATCAGAATGAAGTGTATTTAAAGTCGCTGAGTAATGTAGCTCAATCAACAGAGAAAAAGAAGCATGTTCTATAGTCAGTGCATTTCCCCCTGTGGTCATCAGTTGAAAAGCTCTTAACTGAGATCCCAATTCATTATTTAACAAAGAAAAATGGAACTGCTGAGAGGACCAGGCTCTGGCATCTGGCAAGGTCTCCCTAGGCAAGTAACATGAAAAAAAAAAATCTATCTATCTATCTATCTATCTATCTATCTATCTATCTATCTATCTATCTATCTATCTATCTATCTATCTATCTATCTATCATCTATAATTAGGTCTCTAAATCTGATCCTGAATCTCTGCCCATACATATGGCAGGTAAGGCACTCAAATGAAATTTAACTTTTAGATTCTTTAAATTGAATCCGTTTAAAATCACACTCTCCTGAATGAAGAAATATTTTCCTGTGCTTCTGCAAGTCTGGGTAATCTATTTGGATATTGGTTAGCTAAAAGTTATTATCAAGCAGTCTACCATGAGAGTGCTTGTTATCCCAGCTCACATGGTTCCTTCTGATACAGTCATCTCTTCTTCAAATGATGTAGGATGACAAAGGCAGAGACAATTCCTGTTCTAGAATATTCCAAAATAGACCTTATCAGTGAAAGCCTTTTGTAAGGAATTGATAAACAGTCATTACATCTGTTCCATTCTCTAAGGAGACACTCAACCCTGCACCTCCATCCTCTGACACAACAATTAAAGGAGTCAAGCTTTATTTGATGTCTGTCATTGATAGTCACTACCTTTTCGTAATTGAATGCTGTCCTTGGCAGAGGAGTTTTAGACAAAACTTGAAACTGCAACCTCATTTCCTTCCTGGATCTTGCACCCCACCAGGGCAATGCCAGGAGTCAAGATACTAGCTGCTTTTAATCTGGAAACCCACAGTCCTCTAAATCAGTTTCAGAATTTACTTAGTCCTGTAAGAGACCTCACTCACTTCTTACTTTTCTAATTGGGTTTCTGATGTTAGGTATGAAAACCAAGAAATGACTTTAAGGAAAAATTTGATTTTCTCCTTGTCACCAATTTCCACGTAAGCAATGGAGACCCAGAATGTAATATTAGAATAAAATTTAGGATGGGAAATTGGAGAGGAAAACTAGAAGGAGAAAAACACAAATATAATTTTTGGCTCATAGGATTCAAGTATTAATAGTTCTCTCTTAAGAAAGTCTGATAGATCACACTGTAAGGAATGCATATTGTATCAGGACCTGACAACTAAAATCCTGGATCTAAGACACTTCTCACCTTTCTAGACCTCCATGAATGGGCACTGCTACTTTTTGCAATCTGGATACTTTTACTCTTTGCCTCAGACCTTACCGATATATCTCTAATGAACATATTTTCCCTTTAAGCCATGTTTATTGGTAGAATCAAATTATGGTTAAATCTTTATAGCCTACACGATATTTTATGGCTTACATATGGTTTTGAATACTCCTAGAACAACATTAATTTTGTAGTTTAACTCCTCAGGGAAATTTCTATTAAAATATTTTATCTATTTTGAGTTAATTTTTGTATATGGTGTGAGGGAGATATCTTGTTTCATTTGTTTGCATGTCTTGGTAAAGTTCTCCCAACACCATCTATTGAAGAGACCGTCCTTGTTCCAATGTAAGTTTTTCACTCCTTTGTCAAAGAGTAGTTGACTATATATATGTGGCTTTATTTCAGGGGATTCAGTTCTGTTCCATTGGTCTGATTGTCTTTTTTTTTTTTTTTTTTAACCAGTACCAAGCTATTTTAATTACTATGGCTTTGTAGTATAGTTTGAAGTCTGGAATAGTAATACTTCCATTCACTCTTTTTCTGGTTAGGAAGGTTTTTCGATAATCGAGGTCTTTTGTTATTCCATGTGAATTTCAGTGATTTTGTTCTATATCTTTGAAAAATGTCATTGGAATTTTTATAGGGATTGTATTGAATCTGTAGATTGCTTTTGGTAGGATGGCCATTTTGATGATATTAATTCCTCCAATCCATGAGCAGGGAATGTCTTCCCATTTCCTAATGTCTTCTATCTCTTTTAGAAATGTTTTAAGTTTTCTTTGTATAGGTCTTTCACGTGTTTTGTTAGGTTTATCCCCAGGTGTTTTGATAAATGGGATGTTTTTAAAGATTTCATCTTCTGCTGCTTGACTTTTTGTGTATAGGAAATCTACTGTCTTCTGTATGTTGATTTTGTAACTGGCTACTTTACTGAACTGGTTTATTGATTCAAGAAGTTTTTCTGTGGATTTTTTGGATTCTCTACATAAAGAATCATATCAGATCTGCATATAATGAGAGTTTCAGTTCTTCTTCCCCTATTTGTACTCCCTTTATGTCTTTCTCTTATCTTACTGCCCTTGATAGAACTTCCAGTACAAGATGTAAGACCTGAAACCATAAAGTACATAGAGGAAAACCTGGGCAAAACCCTTCATGAGTTACAATTCAGAAATCCATTTTTGACACATCTATAGCTGGCAAAAACATAAACAGCTGGGACTACATCAAACTAAAAAGCTTCTGTACAGCAAAGGAGACAACAGAAAAAACAAAAAGAATCTCAAACTAGTGGGGAAAAAATTTTTGCCCTCCATACAAGTGATAAGGGTGTGATGACAAAGATACACAAAGAACTCACACAACTTAACAAAATCAAAGCAAAATGCCAAGTTAAAAAATGGGGAGAAGATCTAAAAAGACACTTCTCCAAAGAGGAAATCCGAATGACCAACAGGCACATGAAAAACTGTTCAATGTCACTAGCAATTAGGGAAATGTAAATCAAAACCTCCTTACACCAGTAAGGATAGCCCACATCCAGTAGCAGACAACAACAACCACTGGCGTGGATGTGGAGAGAAAGGAACACTTTCACACTCCTGGTGGCAATGTAAACTGGTCCAGCCATTATGGAAAGCAGGGTGGAGAACCCTCAAACTAATGAAAATAGAACTACCATTTTACTCAGCAATTGCTCTTCTGAGAACCTACCCAAAGGAGACCTCAATGTAGGTACAAAGGGATACCTGTGCTTGAATGTTTATTGTAGCACTATTTATAGTTGCAAGGACATGGAAACAACCCAAATACCCCAAGACAGATGACTGGATGAAAAATATGTGGTATTTATACACAATGGAATATTACACATCAATTAAAAATGACAAATTTGACAATTTTTTGGTAACATGGATATACCTAGAAGAAATCATATTGGCAGAAACAAATCGGAAGGAAAAAAAGACAGAAACCAAATGGTTTCACTAATATATGGACAACCAAACAAAAGTACATAACTGGGGGAGGGGACCAGCTGGACTGGCCAGGGAGAGGAGGTGGTAGGTGACCCCAGGGATCATAATGATGTGAAATATATAGCTATATAAATTATTGAAAATAAATAAATAAATATTTTAAGTTCCTGGGCTATATTTTTCTGTGCTCTCTATGTTCTAACAGTATAAATGCACTAATTTTTCATATTACTGTAAATATCTCTTTGAGATAATTTTTAAAGGTAAAATCATGACTCATTTATATGTAAATGAACATGTGTGAAAGATTTTAAATAATTAATGAGGGACCCAGTAAGAATTAATAACTGGCTGAAATAGGAATTAGATTTGTGATGACTTATATTCTCTATAGACTGTATTCATTTCCATTTCGATGAATAGGAATCATATGCATTGCTAATGACAGCAAGACCTTGCTTTCTATCAATTTTTTTAAGTTAATATTGTGTGACTGGTCTACCCAAAAATATTTAAGCAGCCTTTTTCTAAGATGTCCAGAGTAGACATTTCTTAATATGTGTTGTTTTGATATATGTAGAATTAAAGTCAATCAAGGTTTTTTGAACCTTGGGAGAAGCTATTTTACTTAAAGAATGTAGATTACCTGAATTAGGGCTAGCTCCCATAATAACCTTTTTATCAGAAAAACCTATCTTAGGGGTAGGCAGACATCTACAGGCAAGATTTCATTATATGAAGTCATCCCCTCCTCCTTATATGAATCCCCATCCTCTTTCCTTGATCTCTCAGGCCTCTTAGCATGAGGACACAAATCCCTAGTTTGCCTCATTTACATTAGCATTTATTGTTATGTTAATTTTCCACTTGGGTCTAATTCAGCCTATTTCTCTTACCTGTCTGATATTAATGTGTTTGTTCCTCTGGTCACAGAAGAAGATGGGGGAATTTTTCTCTGTGGCATAGCTATTCTCTACAGAGTTGAGTAATAGCTTAGTTGAAGGGCAAAATTTTTATATCTCCCGTTCGTTCAGAGGCTGAGAGGAATCATTAAACAACAACCAGTTTGGCAGACAAAAGAAACACAATATTGTTTATATCATATTATACTATTTGTTTTGCCTCTACCAATTTCATATTAATGCAGATTAAGTGACTGATTATAAGTAGCATAAATATAAACTTATAAACTGTCCTCAGGACCATAATTTTCTGCAATTTTTGTTTTTGAAGATAGAAAATATGATTTCTGTTAATTATTCTGTTTATTTAAAGATGTATTTTTTCTGAAATCTTAAAATATGTGCAAATGAGTACTGCCAGTTAAGCTATTCTTAAACTTTAGTTAGTAAAATACTGGACTGTTAATTTTTGAAATTTTATAGATTCTAAATAAAATAAGTAATATATTATAAGTAATAGATAAGTAGTATATTAAATAATATATAAGCTATATATTCTAAATAATATGTATTCTAAATAATATATAGTAATTATAATTATATATATATATATAAAACTGCTATGATGAAGATGGAGGTGCCCATGTGTTTTAAAACAGCAAAATAATCAAATAAATTTGAAAATTTTATTTAACATTGAATAGAACTATTTTCAACTTTCAAAGAAATAGTCTGTGTACAGACTTTACTGTTATAGTCATTTCTTTCTATTTTGTTTTTGTTAACTTTGAACTTGATGGAATAATTTATATTATATAATAAAGTGCAAAGTTAGCATGTTCCCTAGTTTTAGCAAAATACTGTGTTAATTGGCAGACCAGATTATTGAATTTTCCTTGATGGTGGTTTCAGATCTAATTAGGAAGGACATCATCATCAACTTCACTGCAGCAAGTCATCTGCTAGGATTCTCATGAAATGTTATCACTTCCATCTTCGTTTTATCTAAATGTTCATTGTATTTTTTGCCTTTTATTTCAATAGATTTCACTCTTGCATGTGAAGGAAAAAAGTTCAGCAATACCAATGGGTATTTTAAGATCATATATTTCATATATTGTGTATGTTATCATCATTGTAATATATATATAACTATATTTTGTAGATATTATCATTTCTATTTTTCTTTTGTTGTAGTATGCAGTTCTGTTATTCTGGGTCATTGGTGTTCAGGTTTTACTTTCAGCATTTATCTTCACAAGGAAAGAAGAGGTATGGGAAGAATATCTCTTTATTGGAAATCTGGGGGGAAAATGTGATACCTTCAATCATAAATACCTAGGAGCATATAGTAAAAATTAAAGGCAACCTTCTTTGGAGGAAAAAAAAGATCCAGTAGATGTTGGATAGTCATGTACTTTTCTCTTCTGCCCCTATGAGGATTTATTTTGTTACTGAATCATCTCATAAGCAATTCGGTTCTCAACTAATAGTTTGGAGGTTAAAAGAAGACATAAATCTCCTTACCCAACATAAAATAAAAACATCATTTTCTATTCTAACTAAAATTGTTTTAGACAATAAATTAGATAACTTACAGTTGTAACTAGTACTTTTATTATTCTAATCTTCTTAAAGGTATTAAAATATAGATGTCTGAATATCTGCATGAGTTTGATTGTATGCATTTTATTATTATAGTATTTTTATTTTTATTAAACATTTATTTGTTATTTAAAGAATGCCATAATGCAATAAAAAATTCCTTTGACTAGAATTTAATGGAACTATCTTTAAAATTCTCATCTCCCTTGTTAATATCCAAAGCAAATAATTAAATTCTTTCCTTGTTCATAAAATGGGACTAGTATCTATTCTTCCTAATTTTGGTATTTCTGAGACCCAAATTAAGAATTCATTATGAAGAGCATATAAACTTAATGCTCAAGTAAGTTACTCATAAAGTATATCTAACTCTACAATATCTAGATTTTGAAATAATACTTTCCCTGCTGCGAAGTTTTTGATCTGATTTTTTGGTTTAGTATTGTGAAACAATAATTTTTAAAAATGTGAGCATCATGATTTTTGTAAAAATATACAATAGACACAGGTAGGTGATTTTATTTAACATCTTATTTAATGCAGAAATCAGTAATATATAAAAACCAATTCATAGGCGAATCCAGAGACGATGCTTGTAGGTTGTCTCTTAATAGATACAAAACAAGCTTGGAAGGAGAAGGAACCAATCATAATCACTTACATATACACACAGATCATATCTCTGGCAAAGAATCACTTTGTTTTCTACAATTCACATAGTGTAAAGTAAGTTTTGAAAAGCTACAAAGGCTATGGAATTATAGACCTCACAGAATATGAGGACCCTGGATTATGCTAAGGAAAACCTACTTTCCATTAAATAGTCTCAGTGATCTCTCTTTTTAAATCAGTTTCAAAGTCTTTCATGAGTTTTTCTGAAGACACAAGAAGCAATATAGAGCCCTGTGACACTCAGGAGCATAATTTATCCCTAATCATAAAATATGTCTGATTTATTCCTATGCAGACCACATGTGAAAGATCAAATGCCCCCCCAATGTGAAAGACCAAATGCCTCAACACTCAACTTACATTGCTCCAAACAGTTACAAGGAAGGAAAATGAACCACTTTGGTAGAAACAGATAGCAGCAAACTGCCTGTGAATATTTGTTTTTGACAAATGATTGGGGAAATTTCTGTCAAATTTTCAAATGAGAATACAATTTTCAACAGGTTCTGAAATTATGGCACGACAGAGTCAACTTGATCATCTCTGAATATGGTGCTAAAGACAGACCTGGAGACATACCTAAGTGGATTCTTCTGAGCACTTTACAGAAAACTGTAAGATAAAATTTGATTAAAACTAAAAATTAGATGTCAAAGGTGACCTCAGTGTGGAGGGGGAGGCAGGGAAGGAGAGCAGACAGACGTAGAGGAAGGAGAAATTCCTGGATCTGCCAAAACCTGTGGGTGGAACAGCATTGTCTTCCCTTCACAGATCTTGAGCTTTATCCTCCTTCTCTGACGTACATCGCCTTTCCTCTGTGATTGATGTGCATTTTAATCTGCCTTCACTTGTGAAAGTGATGATGGTCCTTTGCCAAGTGAGGCCATCTGCCTGCTACACATGTGGAAGCCAAGTTCAACACAGTTCCTGCTGGAAGCAGAGTGCGTAGGCGCTTGAGCCTGAATGTCAGGATCACCCCACCAAAATTTTGGGCCCCCTGACAAATAATCTTTGTAACTTCAAAATGCCCATATTCATAAAACAGGCAAAATCAGTTCTACCTCTGATTGGCAGGAATAAATGAAGTCATACAGAATATACAAAAAACCTTGGAGCTGGGACATATGAGCAACAAATATTTGTTAACTAATATTATTGGGGTTATTATTTCACAGTTCATATTTTTCTGGGCAGGGAAAGGGATTTGGTATTGTCAGCCAAGGAGGTTGCAGCATAGATCAGTACCTATACAACAGTAACTGTCTGACAAAGAAAAAAAACACATTAATCTGCCAGGTCCTTTTGTAAATGTTTTGCATATATTAATTCACTTAATCCTCGCAACCTAATGAGGTAAGAAATATTTTTCTCATTTTATAGTAGATAGAGAAATTTAATTAATTAGCTAGTAACATGCTGATAATAAGCAGCGGAGCCAAGATTCAATCCCTGATAATATAGCACTTTATTTTGTAATCTTGCAGTAAAGCTGATGTCTCATTTTAATTTTAGAAAGTAGAAATGATCTGAATTTCCTCATGTGTGCATGTGTATATATAGTATATAACTATATATAATATATACACATATAATGTGCATGGTATATAACATGTATTATGTAATTATATATAAACACATAGGTATTAAATACATATGGCAGCATAGTCTTTATTCAGAAGAAATGATTGTGGTGATTCTGTCCTCTATGTTTGACCCAGAACATAATTTATAACTTTCATTCATTTAGTATGTCTTCTATTCTAGTTTGATAGTGGATAAATTCATATGAGTAGAGATATTTAGTATCAACAATAGTTGCAATGAAATAATGAATTAGATGAACAAAATGTATACTTATTTATTTAACATATTTCAGTGAATGAGCATTTATATTCAGCACAAAAACCAATTTAATAAGCATGGAAGCCATATAATTATCTACATTTTTAATATGACACCATATTGTATCAGATAATCTATTTTTTTTTCCAGTTACAGTGCTGTGGCCAACACAATTTCACAGACTGGATAAAGAATCAGCATAAAGAAAATTCACATCAGGTTCCCTGTTCTTGTACAAATTCCACATTGAAACAATGGTTTTGTGATACTCCTCTGAATGCAACTTACCTAGAGGTAAAGATAAGGCTTCTTCAACTGTTCATCATGTCTTTTTGTGAAAATGAACTCAGAAGCATGAGAAAATTTTTATATGTAAGCAGCTATTCATGGTACTTATACTCTTAAGCTCCAACTCAAAATTGAACCCATAATTAGGCAAACTGAAATACTATTTTAGGTATATAATAAATTAGTTACATAAATTTTCTGAGAATATGTAATACAAGTACTTCTAGAAATTAGGATACCATTGGTATTTGTCCCAAACCTCCTTTTGAAATCCTTACAAAGAGTATAGGTGCTTTAGGCAAATCTCTGGTGCATAGAATTGGTAAGGAAGCTGACTTACCAAAGTAGAAAGGTATGAGGGTTGGCATAACTGAAGGGAACAATGACAACAGTGGTGTTCAGGTAAATGTGGCAGATGTCCATAGTAACTGCTATTTATAGGTATGACATATTGAAAACCTAGGGGTTTGTAAGCCAAAATGTTCTAATACTTTGTATTCTTCATATACTGATTGTTTTCCTAATTTTAAGATATGTCTTTCAATTACCTAATTCATAGGTGGGAATTATATATTATGAGTCCACGATTCACAGGTAGAATATTATGTCTACTTGGGAAATCATCATTTTAGGTTATAACATATAACAGAAGTTTGTGCCCTGTCAGAGCAGAAAATCATATCCCACTCAAAACAATACATTTCTGGTTTTAATCGCATAGCAACCTTTTGGCAATTTTAAAAGTAGTAACTACCACCAGTTTGTAGTTAGACTTTGATTATCTTTTATAGACTTTGGTAAATTACTAATATCTATGTCTCTTTTTTACAGTAGAATCATGCATAAGACCTTGGCAATTTTATGTCAATCTAAGTAACTTCTTTCCCTCAGGGATGCGAAAATAAGATCCACTCTTGGTATTTTGCGAATTCATTAACATTAATTGGAATTAATGTTGGACTCTTGGTTTCAGAGGTAAGTTTTTTTTTTCATATTTAAAGATAAAAAATATTCAATGTGAGCTATATACAGAATAATATGCAGAAAAAAAACAGAGATCTAATTAGATAAGATAATCCAAGAGAAATCAGACCTTTGAGACTATTCATACTCGGGAGTTGCAAGTCCCAGGTGAAGGTAATACCTTCAACCTCCCTACCTCCTTGGTGAAGTAGGTAGAGTATGTCAATAAATGATGTCCTAGCATATAATGATTTCATTGCTTTTCTGTATTAAGTAAAAATCAAACAAATGATTCACTTCTTGTTAGTGGGAGCACCACCATTATTCAAGCTCACAAATTCTGAAATTTAGGTAGATGTTTTGTTTAATAAATAAATCTATACATTCATATGACCATTCACTCACTCATTCATTAATCTAAATACAAAATAAATTTGAAAAGGGGAGAGCATTGACTGTGTCAGGCGCTGTATTAGATGTTAGACATACAATGGGAAACAAAATAGGTGTATTTCATGATCTACAGGGTACCAATGGCAGAACTGTGTTTCTAAGGTAGCATTTCATATGCTAGCCATTGTGAAGACTGATGAAGTAAAAAAAAAAAAAAACACAAAAAAAACAAAATCTATGAATTTAAAAGAGCTATGAGGGTTAGATAGATTATTATATAGACTATGACATTTCTATAACATGTAAGCTATAAAATTGCTATAAAATTAGACTGGAATTTAATGCATGGCTTGGCTGGAATAGGATAGTGAATTTTGTTTTATGTTAATTCACAAGGTACTGACCTAAGGTTGCATAAATTCTCTTCAGCTGGTAATAGTTTTCATTTAGAATGGTAGTTAGCGAAATCATACTTTTCAGCATTTACATTGTTCTCTTGAAATGTTCTCTACTGTGTTTGTACTGGTATGTTTAAGTCTAAAGGGGGAATAATATCTCTGCTCCCTTTATTTCCTATCTTTACACATCACTTCTCATGGTCCTATGACAAACAGAGGCATTTTATAGATTGGGTGATATAGAATGAAGAATGAAAAACTGATCAGCAGTTCATCAAGGCATGTAGCCCACTGATAGTCCATGTAATTAAAATCCAACTCTTTTCCTTAGTCACCTCTTTAAGAGATTTTGGTCATAGCTTGGTCTCCTTAAAAGTCTCATTCTATAAACTTATTCACATACTTGAAGACCTTAGTCTTATTTTTTTCACCCTCTTTGGTCTTTTTTTCCTACTCAGTACGCACTCTGTTGATTATATCATACATAGTATATAAAGTTTGCAAATTATTATTGTAGGTTACATTTTGATTTCTTATGGTTTCCTTTCTTCCAGATTTTTCAAGTTACATTGACTATTACTTTCTTCAGATACGCCAAGAATAGAATACATGTAGAAAAGTGATTTTGGGATTTTATCTTTCAAGAAGAACCTACTTTCATCTAAAAATAATCACATTGTATTATTTTACTGGAAAAAAGTCTTGTAAATAATCATATTAATTAACATTTGGACACCTTCAGGTTGAATAATGTATAACAGACTTATTGAATACTACAGTATTCAATAAGTATACAGTAAATCACTCTGTAAAGATTTTATTAATTTACTTTCAAAATATTAAATTTTGGAGTTCATGATTTTACCTTGACTTATAAATTACAAAGATGTGAAATTTATATTTAAATAAATTATTTGATGTTTTTTAAAAAAAGAAGTCAAAGGATATTAGCATATAGACTCAATTCAAAATGTGGTGAACTAGTACCATATGTTTTGCAGTTTCTTATATGTAAAAGCTACATTTATATGATCAGAAAGTAATTAGAATATATCTTACATTTGCAAGTCTTAAGAAAACATCACTGCTTTCCAGAAACTTTAAAGATTGAAAATCTCTATGATACTAACTTATAGACTGAATTTATATTTTATATCTCTCTTCTGATAATTCTCACAATTGAATAATAAATTATAATTATAAAGACTTTGATATATGACTAGATAAAATATTAGGTAAATGAACTTTTAACTGAAGCAAAAATGTGCTAAATAATCACTAAATTCCCATCCCTTTAATTGTAATTCAATGTTTTCTCTTTTTCTTTAAATTTTGATCAATAATAATTACATAGTTCTCCAAAGGGTAGAAAAATAACCACCCTGTCCTATTTTCCTGATAATTATACTCTGAGAACAGATAAAAAATGTATTTTGAAAAATAAAGGGCTATACAGGTGTGAAGAGTTATATCATTGTTTCTTTTTATAACAAAAGGCAACCTTGACCTTGGGGAGATAAAAAAAAAGGATAAACTAAAGATCCTGCATTGTTCTTCAATTAAATTCTCACTTTCAATTACTAATTCAATCATATCTCTTTTCACCCATCTACTCAATACATGGCAAAGACTTATGTACTTTTTTTTAAGTCAAAAAAAAAAAAAAAGAAAATACAAGAATAATTTTCTCTAAAGTGACCTGTAAATAGATATACCCTCTATTCTTTAAGGAAAATTCCTTTGAGATTGAAAGTTCATATCACAGAAGATATCTCCCATTTGGGAATTGAAAAGCATCTTATTAGTAATCAAATAAATAGTATATATCATTTTATTACATATATTCAACTTTGCATCAAGGATACTAAAAATAAAACAAAAAACCCTCTAGATACTAAATTGTGCATTTTCAGTTAATACAGGAAATTCATTAAATATAAAAAAACCCAACACACTGAGATAACATCTTACACCAGTAAGAATGGCCCATATAAAAAAAACAAAAAACAAACAACAACAAAAGAAAACAGGCAACAGAAGTGTTGGCACAGATGTGGAGAAAAAGGAGCTCTCTTACACTGATGGTGGGAGTGCAAACTGGTCCAGTCACTACAGAAGACTGTGTGGAGGACCCTCAAACAATTGAATGTGGAATTACCACTCGACCCAGCAATCCCACTACTGGTAATATACTCAGAGGACATGAAAACACTAATTAAAAAGGATACCTGTACACGCATGTTTATTGCAGATCTGTTTACAATTGCCAAAATAAGGAAACAACCCAAATGCCCCCAAACCAATGAATGGCTTAAAAAATGTGGTATATGTACATGATGGAATACTATGCATCAACCAAGGAGGACAAACATACGTCATTTGCAGCAACATGGATGGAGCTAGAAGGACTCATATTAGCAGAAATAAGCCGGAAAGAAAAAGAGAAATACAGTGTGGTCTAACTTACATGAAGGATATAGGAAAAAACAAACGAATAAGAAAAGTTAGAAACAACCAAGAGAACTGAATGATAGAGCGACAGAGGTGGGGGGAAGAAAATGGAGGAAGCACAGGGCACAAAAGAATAGGATGATTAACAGGTGTTAAGAAATAGGAAAACCCTGGGATATACATATATGTAATATATAAATAGATATTGCAAAATTAAAAAAAATTAAAAAAATACATGTACCCCTGATGCTAGGAAATACTGTCTTGAAGGCTGTTCCTTTATACCTTAAATGAAATAGACATACTTGGTAAGTCTTATTTTTTATTAATATTTTTATTAATCAGTTTTGTTTACATATTTATGTACATATATGTATATGTGTGTATATATATACATATATATCACCCTGTGAACGTTCAGCT
>PVHY01000823.1:0-191780 GCA_004024945.1 Uropsilus gracilis
GAGGGATGAGGAAGGGGGATATAGAGGGGGGATATGGAGGGAGGAGGAGGGATCAATTAATTCACAATTATGATAAATCAATAAAATGAATTAAAAAAAGTTTTTATCCTAAGGAAAAAAAATAAAATAAAATGGTTATGACACTATCTCACCTCCCATGTGTTTTTCTTAATATGTGACTTGGGTAAACTTGCTGCTCCCCCATCAAGAGGTAGTTCACTCCTTCCTTCCCTTCAGCTTGTTGGAACTATGTGACTGTCTTGGTCACAGGTCAACACAACAAAGAAGTGATTCTTCATGATTTTCTACACTCCATCATGAAAGATGATATAACTTCTACCTCCTTCATTCAGTTAGGTATGCTTGCTCTTAGAAGTCAGTCACTGAGCTGTGAGGAAGACAAGGCCACATAAAGAGGCCATGTGCTGATGTTACAGTGGAGCATCTCAGCTGAGACACCAACCAAAGGCAGCATCTCACACTAGATGTGTGAATGAGAAAATCTTTGAGGTGACTACGTTTAAATCTTTGAGGTGACTCTAGTTTAGCAGTCTGACTGCAACAATGTGACAGATCAAAACAAGAAATATGACATTGAGCTCAGTCAATCTCCATAACCATGAGAGATATAATAAATTATGATTATTCTGTAGCACAATGCCCGGACTATTATAAATACAGCAATGGATACTACAGAGAAATATACAACATTGAAGTTTATTAAGCAGTGTTACTTTCACTTTTCCTACAACCCTTACAATCCTATAGGATGTAGACAATAAGGACTTTTTTTTTTTTTTTTGAATAGAGGAACTGGGGCTTTGATAGGGAGGAGTCTGGGAAAAATAAATATCAAAGGAGACATGGGTTTAAGTCCTATTTAGGTTTATGATCTTAAATATTTTACTTGACTTTTCAAAGATTTATTTTCCTAATCTATAAAACAGGTATAAAAATATCATCTGTCTCACAGTGCCAAATAGTGGATGATCCGGTGCTGATATGAATCAGCACTATGTGTCTCCATAAAGTGCTTTCAGTTTTCACATCCAACATTTTGGAGGTATCTTCCACTCCTTTTATCCCTCACATGCAACCATCAGGCATTTTCTAATAATCCAGTTCCAAGCCCCAGATAGAACCCCACTACTGTTCCCAGTCTCCACTGGTCCAACATACAGCTATCATTGCCGTACTTTAAGGTTGCAGAGCCCCTATCATGGTCTGGCCTCCACACAAGTCTACTTGCCATACTGTTGCAGACGTGATCCTGCAACCATGGAATCACATTACATCTTGCCTCGTCTCAAAATCCACAGTCTACTTTGAGCAAAAGTCTAAATCCTTACAGTGGACAGTCTGCTTTGTGTGCATGATCTGCTTTGTGTGCCTCTGTTATTCCTCCTAAGCCTTTTACTTCAACCCTTTACTCTGTTCACTCCCCTTTTGACTTGCTAACCTATTTACTCACACTCCAGTACAGATTCTTTGCATTTGCTTGTTCTGTCTATTTGGAAGATATTCTCTGGTGTCTACCAGACTCACTCCCTCTCTTCTTTGAAGACAGCTTAAGTAGTAGCTTTCATAAAACTTCCCTGGTCCACTGGCCATTTCCTGGGCTAAAACTCCACCCTTCACAAGTACCAGCATTTTTATCTACCTCTCCTAATTTACATCCTCTGTAGTGTTCATCAACATCAGGCATACCATGTACTTCAATTTATTATTTGTCTTACCAGATCCCCTCATAGAGCTAGCCTTCATGACTACAGACATTTCTGCCAGCTATCTTTACTACTGAATGATATAAATGTTCAATATATATTTTTTGATGATGACTAAATCACTATCAACTGCTAAAAATTGTTTAAGCATAGACTTTAAAGCATATTACTAGTTGGAATTAAAACCCAAACTTTCTGACTTCTATATTCATATACAAGTGGGTTGAATGTGGCATCCCAGAACTATGACAGTGAACTTACTTGGTAGAAGGATCTTTACAGATGTAATTAAGAATCTCAAAATGAGGTAATCCTAAATTTAAAGTGGCCCCTAAATCCAATCACAGGTATTCTTATAAAAACAGGGTACAAAAAGAGTGAAGCAAAGTCCAGGAACAACAAGGACTATGCTGCAGTCACCAGAAACTAGGTGAGAGACATGGATCAGATTCTCCCCCAGAGCCTCTTGAAGGAACCAATCCTATCAAAACCTTGATCTCAGAGTTTTAGCTTCTGGAACTCTAAGAGATAAGATGTCGATTATAAGATATCAAGTCTATTTTATGGTTGCTCTGAGAAACTAACACATCTACTATACCGTGACACAAAACCAGTCTTCACTTTACCCAAGCAATCTGGACATGACCATTTTTGTCAGCAGGTCTCATCACAAATACTCTTTCCTCTGTGTGCACAGGCTTCCTGGACAAACTTGACTCTAGCCTACATACTGCTGGGGCTATGTCCTTTCTCCTGACAGGTCTCTGGTCCTGACACTTCCTTGACTGCCCAGAGTGCTGCTGTGAGTGGCTGATAAAGGTCTTTGGTTCTGTTTCTGTCTGCATTTCCAACGGCTGTCTCTAGACCTAAATAAGCTGGATATGATATAGTATCTGGAGCCAAAACAACTGCCCTCTAAGCCCCAGGCTGTCTGCAGGGCTGACTGGGACTCATTCGGACTCAATACCTGCTGCTGATCTCACTGCCCTTGGAACCCATTGGCCAGACTGCATTAAGATAGTGCTGGAAGTACCTTAGCTTCCTGTAACTTTTGCAGCCTGATGTCTGCTGTGATGTTTAATTTATGTTGTAAGAGATGAAAGAAGTACATTCCGTCCTGCTTAAAATGTTTACATCAGCTGAGATTTAGCTCATTGTTTCTGTGTCATGGAGACAAAACATCAGGAATATTTTCTGTCTGGATCCAGAAAGGTTTGACAATGCTCTCTTCCCACAAACAGGAGCTGCACAATTCCATATTTCCCAAAACCTCTAAATAAATAACACCTTGTATAGTCAGGTACCCAATTTTCAAACTCCCTTTCTCTTTAACCTTTAAACAGGATTGGCAACTAACAGATGGATTTCAAAACACCTTTTGCTCCCCATTAAGCAAGCTGTCCTGTCCTCTTCACCAAGCTACCCCTAATTTGTCAAATTTTCCTTCAATCCAGGCAGGATGACATAGGGATACTCTCTTCCTTTGAAAATTCTTTTCACTGAGGAGTAAGCCTTCATTTCATAAAAAGAATAATAAATGAGCTGAACACTCATCAGAAGGAGGTCTTTATCTCTTCAAATAAGTAAAGTATAAAAAAAATAGTGCCTGCCTGTCTCTATTAGAAATTTCTCAGTTTGTAAAAAGAATTCCATTCAATAGACCTAAGAAGCATGAGTACTTCAATATCTCTAGAATAGTTCATGTGTGAGCCCGAAGGGTAAAGATATTTATGTTCAAGGAATCCTAGTGCTTAAAACAGCTCTGATACATAACAGATACTCAAAAATGCAAGATGAAGCTGAATCCTTAGGAACGAAGGCGACTAGAAACTCTGGGAGAAACTTCATATGGTTCCCTAAAAATCCAAAGCAATAAGCCTCTTTGTGATCATCTAGTCAATGCCTGAATTTTTACTAGTGACAGGAATAACCAGTACCTATTGCTGAGGGCCAGGCACTAAGTTTATTAAGTACTTTGGATTTATTAACATATCTAACATTATCCTCATTGTTCATATGAGGAAATGATGAATCAGAATGGGTAAAAAGCCTAAGTCATAAAGCCAGTGAAAAACAAAGTTAAGATTTAGAGCCAGTTCTTTGAATCAGCGCTTGCAGTTTTTTATAGTTTAGTATATAGGGGCCAAGAAAGGGGAAGAATCTGCCCTCATCTGCACTATCAAAAAAGGAACATGAAGAACTTAAACTTGGTATTATTGGATCTCTCTCTAACACATTGTTCCTAAAACAACACTACACTGTTTTGTATTCCATTACAATAATGGAAACAGGGAATCTTAGAACTTCCACTGGTCTCATAAAAAATCTCTTTTTATTCATATTCTTCCCTCTGTGTTTAAAATATCTGATGGGTTCATTGAAACAAGACATCTTTTATAAAATTCAAAGGACTCTTGGGATAGGTAACGTGTGATCACCAAAAGAAAAAAAATCACTTTTTTACACATTGAAAAAGTTAGCCTGTTTAAAATATTAATATAGTGTTTATATACTCTCTTCCAGGAACTGAAAGAGTCTAATAGAGCTTATTAATTCTTAGACTCTGAGGAAAGAAAGGAAGCACCATTAACTATATTTTAACACAAGGAAATGGAAGCACAGAATAAACTATAGAGTCAGAAAATGGAGCAAACTCAGATTACAAGCCAAGTAAAAACAGCATGATCATTAAGTCAAACTAAAACTGGAGTGTTTGTTGGATGTGAATTTCTTCTCTGAAGTATGTTGGTCTTTGCTGAATACTAAATTCCTTGAGAAATCCCTGGTGTCCTGGTGTTAATCAGAAATCCGTGTGATTTATAACATTTTTCTTGATGTTAAAATCAAAACAAGTGATTCTTAAATGTGATCATGTGTCAGAAACACCAGGAGAAAGAAAGCACACACAGTAGGTCCCACCTTCAGAGTTTCTGATGTAGTGGATCTGCAGTGGCACCTCAGTGCCTGAGTTACCACTATTTCTGCATTTGGGGATGACCTATAGAGAGTAGTGTGCTGTTGTAGATGCCCCTACAAGATGCTTAGTACACAGATCTGGAAGTAAAGCTGTCCACATTTGAATCTCAGTTCTGCTGCTTACTAGCTATATGACCATTGATTGTTTCTACAATTTATATAATTAATTCTTTTGGAGTTTATTTTTTTCTTTTGAATACCTGGAAATTATTATGATAATTTTACACAGTGTGTGACAAAGACAAAGTACTTGGTTCTACTCTCAGGCTGTATGTGCTTAGCAATCTTCCTTGATGCCACCAAGTCCCGCTAACAAGTTATGAATTAGGAAACATCCCTTTTAAGAACCTGGGCAGTCCCCAAGCATATTAACATCAGGCAGAAATCTTAATTATAGGAGTGATCCTGAGACTCCTAAGTCCTGAAACTTTGATCAATTGCTTTAGGATATGAACTTCCAAGATTTAGTTTAAAAGTCCCATTAGCAAGGGTAGAGACCCTAACTTTGATACATTTCCAGAGAGTTAAGCAGCAAATTATCAAAGTTTAATGATGCTGGCTAGACTACCATGTTTGATGGAAATACTTTTTTTCTTAGACCAGCAGAAGTTCTTAAATTCCCTATTTCCATAATTGTAAGAGGCAGTGTAGTGTTGTTGCAAGAACACTAGTTTATGAAGAGATCCAGTAATACCAAGTATAAGTTCTCTATGTTTCTTTTTGGCAGTGCATGTGGAATAATATTTATCTAAATTTTAATACTTTCCTCCACTGTATCCTATCTAGAAGAATGGAAGCCATCAAAATGCTTAATCAAAATATGAAATTTTTGCCATGTCCACAATTTTTGGAAGAAATTGAGAATTCAGCACCAGGTGCTTGAACCAAACTACAGAAAACCTCCATCTTGTCCCTTTGAAAACTCAGTAAAGGCATCATTTCAATAATTTATGCTAAACATTCATTCAGGTAGTTAGTAGGCCTCATGTTGTTCTTGTACTTTAAACCTGTGAACAGATAATGCTAGTAATTGTTTATAACATTGTCTCAGAACAACCCTAGCTCAGCACCTCAGTAATTATCCAATCTCACACTTCTCCCTACCCTACATCTGCCCCAGACTGCAAGGCTGAGTGCATATCCCTTCCCAAGTCACTATGGACAGGCATCAATTTTACTCCCTTGAACAAAAGTAAAATTCCCACAGCAAAGTTCTTAAATGTATTGTAAATTATAATATACAGAGCTAGTTAGTAAACTTATTGCATGGCCCCTGGTGAATGGTAAATGTGCATACCCAGTGAAACCCCCTTCTTTTCAGTTTGAACCAAATTTAGCACCACCAGAGTACAACAGAAATAAAGTTGTGTCTTATCATGTGCCTGCATCTTAAAGGCCTATAGCTTTTGGTTTTGTACGCTAGAAGTCTATTACAATGTAAGCTCTTAGTGCAGTAAGTTATTTAGCTAAGAAATTCAAGCTGGCTGTGCTGTGAATGGGTGTATATGAAAAAGAAGCCAGACCCTAACCAGATATCCAAGTGGCACTCACAGCTGACAGCCAGCACAGCATTGATCAAGTTGACTGAAGCCAGCTTGGAGGTAGAGTGTCCAGTCCCAGTCAAGTAGTCCCAGCTGCAAATTGGAAAAAATTAAATGATTATTGCTTAAGCAGCTGAGTTTGGTGTATTTCACTAAAGAGCAACAGAGAATCAAGAGAGGAGCCCAAAGCATTTGCTCAGTACTCTTCAGCACCTGTATCTTATATAAAAATTCATCTTTCTAGAGCCTCAAGCAACCCACAATCATTTTCTGGTGCTTCATAAGACATATCTATTATTCTAAATGAGCAAGCTGTGCATTAGTTGATACCACTTTCTATGAAACAGTTTTGTTTCCCCCTTTCCATATTCTCTTCATACCTCTTTTGGTTGGATTGTTTTTTTAAAACAGGAAGAATGCTAAGAGCAGTTGTTTGGTTCTTAATCTGAATCTGAGAGTCCAAATAATCAAAGTCCAAATAATCCAGTTCTGGCATGTACTCCTCACATTAACTTTTTTTTTCAGTACCATCAGGGAAATAACGAATGGTCAAATATACAAAGATGATGCCCCAATTAACCCAATGGTTTTATGTGCACTTAAAAATAGATGTAACTTAGTGCACTGGGGAAGGGTATGAAGGTAGGGAAGGAATAATGATGACTAAAGAAATTGACTGCAGATGATCTAATCCATCCCCTATGTTAACTACCCTGTGGCAACAGTCTAGCAGAATTGTATATCTCTGTAAGTTATGGGAACAACTATACATAGTCAAAAGTTCTAATATTACATTGCTAAAGGTATTATTTTTTTATCACTAGTCTTCCCAAAATGAGAGAAAGCATATGATTTTCAGATGTATTAGATCAGCAGTTCATGTCACTACACAAATATTTTGTAACATCTAATTTTGTGTTTTTGTTCTCTTTTAAACTGTATAGAAAGACATCCAATTGTAACAACCAGAGACTACTTTTAAAAGAGTCTTAGCTCTCTACTGTACATTTTATCCAGAATTTCATATCCCCTTCTTGTCTTTATTCTCTCCAGAGAATGACAAGTGTTCTCATCACCATTTGCTAACTCCGTTTTGCAACTAGGAAGATAGATATGTATTTAGGTTGTGTGTTTACTCTTGCAACAGAGGGAATTTCCAAAACTTCTGCAAATAGATACTTTAACCTCATGAAATGTTTCCTATGAATTGAATTTGAGAGGCATACACCTACAAGGGAAATTAACTGCAATGTTTGCAAAGTACATTCATATTCTTCTGCCTACAGAGAATATGGGAGGAAAGCATGCTGGGAAGAGTTTCAGATGACTTGCACTTGGTTTCCCAGCAATGAATTCCATGGTTTCCTGGTGAATAACTGCATATTGCCGTCTCAGTTTTCTCCCATGTAAAAAGAAAATAGAAATACCTCCCCAATGAATGAGGTAAAATAAACAAAATATTTGAGAATGAATATTGAGATGTGTTCTACAATGAACTGTCATTATTTTTGTTACTATTATATTCTCAATCACCTCTAAATTTTAAAAAGTAACCATTGGGTGAATGTTTGTTTGTTTGTTTGTTTGTTTTTTTCAATTTACCTTGTCATTCCTATCTTTTGAAGTAGTAATTGTGTGATGCTGAACAATTCTTTTTTTTTTTTTTCCTCTTTAAAGTTGTGTTTCTACCCCATCTGATAAGGAGTTGTTGTGAAGATTAAATGAAGTAGCCAAGAACTTCATCACCAACAACTTTAACACTCTAGGTAGCAATGATGACCCAAGAGCCTAAGTTCTTCAATCAGTGCTTTATCACCACAAAAGATGTTCCTACCATGTCTTTCTTTATCTATCTAGTTTGCAACATGGAGCAGTTTCTGTTGATGCTTCACCTGACACAGATTCTCTTGTTTCAATTCCAAGTTGCCTTGCCAGCCAAATTGAGCTTGATTCTCTGCACAGGACAATTCTAGGCACCTTGTCATCTTACCCTTCATGTCTTCTTATTTTGTTACCTGGGACTTTTTGTGATGTTCAGGAAACTTGCTTTGTCTCTGCACTAAGCAAAACCTCAACCAATCATGTATGAAAGTTTGGTGTAAACAGCCTGGTTTCTCATTGAGACATTTCTAACCTCTTCTCTAGAAGATTCTTCAGATGGTGTCAGGAAGATTGAGACTCAAGTATATATACCTGTAACCTGCTCATCAACACTTGCTTTGATGGATTTTCCTCCAACCCATATCACTTTTCCCCGCTTTACTTCTTTACTTGAATTTCTAAGGACTACTTTCCAAGACAATAAGACAAAAACCATGTTTCAAGGTTTACTCTTTGGAAAATTCCAACCTGAGAAATTAAAGAAAGTCCAGAGTGTGGGTACCCTAGCCATTAAGATAGACAAAAAATGAGTACTTGGTGTTTCAGCTTCTATAGAGAAACTAATTACATCAGTTCTATTTCTGTAGCAGACTTACTTTTTATACTTTCTGTACACAAGCTATCTTTTTAGACATACATACTAAAAAAAAAATAAAATCAAATACCAGTTACTAAGCATTTTTTATTAACAAAAGGAAGTATAATCTGCAATATTCTTCTGCCATGTTAGGAAAACATAATTATCTTTGTCCCTATATAGTGGTTTTAAAATTCTATATATGTGCCTTCACAATCCTTAGCTCCCTTATCCTTATAAGGTCATTTTTCCCTGATTTTGAACTCAAAAAGTAGAGTCATATTGTACTAAATAAAAAATTTAGAAGAATGAATAAAACATTGCTTTGGGCCTCAACTAGCCTTCAACCTGGTTAAGAAGACAAACATGTCTAATACATAGCTCTGATTCAAGTGGACTGACTCATGATATAATGCATTCCTGCCTTTTGGAAAATCTTCTCTAGAAGATTTTTCAGATGATGTCAGGAAGATTGAGACTCAATTCAAAAGGCAGGAAAATGGGGAAAGAGAGAATTTGGTTCCAGTGAGAACAACAGGAAAAATTTGGGCATTTAGCCATTTACAGACTGTGACATTTCTCAGGAATGGACAACATGGCCAAAAAAAGCATAAGCAAAATCTGAAAATATGTAGAAAGTAATTCTTGACCCTGAGAATAATATGTAATAGTGAGTATGTTTATGAGGATAAAACAATTTATTAGGTATTTACAGCAGTTCCTCTAGGAAATTGTGCTAAGCCTTTACCCAAATGGTTCTCTGGTTAATGTGAGGTCAGGGCCCATTCAGATAGAGAAATTGGGCCTATACTTAACCCAATGTTAAAAAGCTGCAAGATAAGAAATATATTCAAGAGATCTGCACAGTCACACTCTGTGTATTTTCTTTATGCCTGGGAAGAAGCAGCTTTTTGATTCACCGAGACAGGCCTTGAGTTGTCTCAGGGCAGCATTGCTTTCTCTTTTTTTAATAGCTGCAAATTACAAACACAGAGTCAGGAACCAGTCTCACATAACACTTTGGCAGCCCTTGTAACTGTATTCCCAGATGTAGTACACCATCATGCATTCATGCAGTTGCAAAACCATAGGAATTCTATCCCTCAGTGAGACCTCCTTACATTCTCTCCCAGCTATTGTTTCCTTTACGTCCTTAATGATGATCTACGTCTCCAGTACTGGCAAGTCTGGCCTAACTCCTGTTTGTGTAACAAAGTTTGATTGTAACACAATCACTCCCATCTATTTACATATTATCCACGACTGTTTCTCCACAAGAACAACAGAAGAGTAATAGCATAGCAGAGACTGTATGTCGGGAAAGCCTAAAATATTTATGATCTAGTCCTTATAGCAAGTTTGTCAGTCCCTGGTCTTTATGGCAAAGGTGCTAAAAGAATTAAATATTAAATTAAATATTAAAACATGAAAATAAAACATTTGAGTAGCTGACACATTGTACATGTTAGCAGATGCAAACTATGAACTACCATTATTGTTGCTTTAGGGATGTCCCAATTCACCCAACTAACCAGTGCTCTCCAGACCTTGCATGTGATGTAATGGCTGATGCTCAGGGTACACAAAAATTTCTCAGCAAGTGCATTACTCCTTACCTCAAAAAGTACCTTCTCCCTCTTGGGAGAGACTAGAGAACTATAAAATTTCATCTTTATCTATTCAAGTTTACCCTATATTTCCAGCATCTGCTAGATTCTTCTGCTTCTGTATCCAATCTTTATACACCACAGATTCTAAAGTATATTCTTTTATCTTCCAAATGGGCTTTCCCACCTGAATCCCCAATTTCCGTCAATTCAAGTGCTATTATTAGGATCAAGTTTAAAGATTATAGAATGCAAGAACTCTCAAAATATTACAATTCTGAATTTTTTAAGCATGAAGAGAATTATATGGTTTAGTTAATTAGTTTTATAAATCTAGACTTTTCTCCTTTCATTCAATGCATTCCTTCAAATTCATACTGTATCTATTCTTTTTGTTTCTTCCTCTTATCCATGTATCCACTCCCATCCCTTTGTGCCATTACCATTCCTTTGCGCACTCACTCCATTATAAATTTATCTCTCTGTTATTAGGTGGCAAGTGTTCAAGGAAGCAGTATGTTATGGCAGTGAATGAGACCCAAGATCTAGCCTGCAATTACATAAATATGATGGAGCAATTTCCACTGGGGCAATGAATATAAACTCAAATATCAGTATCAGCCATAGCGCACATTTCCTTTCTAACATAGGGATTGAGTTTTAATTGAATACCAAATGTTTTCTATAGGTTAGGATATATTTCTTTGTCTCTACTAGATGTGACCTAAATGGAGATACACCTCCTACTGAACCATGAACTTTTCACAGCTCAAAAATGCCCACTGTAGTTTAGTTTTATCCAATGGTTTTCAAAAAGTAATCTAGAGATTTTTGGCATTCTGCACAGATATTTTTTTAGTAGTGCCTCAAGTGGAGAGGAAAGGGGTCAATGCATGGGTTTATCCTTACAACAATATCAACTACAATCATTGAATGGATTTTGACAAATTAAAAACTTATATAACTAGAGAAATGAAGTTCTGTGCCTCTCAAAGAATGGTTTAAGTTACTGAATATACTACTTACAGTCAAATCTTCATTTTTCATTCCAAATTTCCCCAGAGATCCAAATCCAATAGATATGATAATAAAAGACCTTTTACAAACACTTATAATGTACTTTTTAATCCCTCCAACAACTACATACACTCCATGTGAACTATGTCTATATATTAAGGTTGAATAAGTTCAGGAATAAAGATGTGCTATGATTTCCCTATGACCCATTAACAGAGGGCAGAAACAAGAAGTAGACCCCAATCTCTTAGACTCAACACCATTGCTTTTAAATATTCTGCTGCAACTTTCCACAATGTAGATAACCTTTGAATATTGCATTATATAGCAGTAAATTTTTTAATTATTTGTGCAACAATTCCTTGATTTGGCTTTTTTCACTTGTTTTGTTTAGTTATCCTGTTTATTGTCTCTTTAACTAATGACTCCAGATACCATTACATTCTTTTTGTTTTTGCTCCAGCCTTCATCAACCTGTTGCACACATTTATTAAATTAATTTATTCAAATGCCATTTTTCCTACTCCTTGTCTATTTTACAATCTTCCAATCCTCCCTACTTCTTAGAGTGTCATTCTCCAAAATGTATTCTTCAAGTTGTCAGTAAGTATTCTACTAAAAAAAAAGAAAGAAATACTCAAGGGAGAACAATTCAAATTTTTTAAATTATAATTCCATAAAATAATTACTTTTGAAAAATGCTTTTGAAAATAACTTTTTCTTTTGAAGTAGCCATATTCCTTTGTCTTTATGACTAGAGTAATATGAAAAACACTTCAAGTAACATTAAAATCAAACATTATAATATCTGTTTTAAATACTTAAGTAATTATAAAGCCTTACATGCTACATAATCAGTGGTAGGCTAGAACTTAAGCATTTTCTTGTTACTTAATTAAATTACGTGGTATCAAATAGAAAGACTACCCCATTATTTTTGAGCTTAAAGCTGTAGTCATCCACTGGGTCAGGAGGAAAACCCTACCAGTAAAGAACAAGTTCAGTGTCAAAAGTGGTTTCCTCATAGATTACTGGTTTTAACCATTAAAAATTTTTTAACTCAAATGGTATTAATATGAGACATTGTGCTAATGATGACAGAACCACAAAGTTGAAAGGTTAGAACCCACCTCCCTGCACCCCCTAGACAGAGGTGAATGGCAACAAACTTTTATAGTGTTAAAGTCACTGAAATTTTGAGATTAATATTGCAGTTCACATTACTTTGACACTGAGACCCAGAATGTGACAGCATGTCCAAGATTCTACAGTGAATTAAAGTCATAGAATTGCTATACACTTTATACCTAAATATACTGGTTTGCTTCATCCTACTTTTTCTTTTCTTTTTAAAAACCAATTTATAAATGGTCCATGTTTGTAAGCATGTTTCCTTTTATAGCTTACCTAACATAAATATAAAAGTTACCCTAAATAGCCATAACATTAAACCAAGTTATTATAAACTAAGGTGGCCATATTTAAACACATTAAAAACACTGCACATTCCAATAAATGAAGTAATATTGCTTAACTTTGTTTTGATTAAGGAATAGGGGAGGACAACCTGACATGACATAAAGTGTTTCATAGTCTCAACATAAGAAGTCTATGTACTTTAGACAACTCTCTCTCCTCCCCCACACCAATTGTTCAGTTCTAAATTTAATTATATAGAAATATTTTATTTAACAAACCCACAATGTAGGGCATAGTGTCTTTAAACACAGTCCTGAATAGAAACCTTAATAAATCAGTGTTTTGGACCAGAGCTATATCTGCAATATAAATTGTAATGGAAGATAAATGATTCTGCAGAGGTATATTCACCTAAATAAGTTTATCTTCAGTAACAATGACAATCCCTTACCTGAGTTTTAGAGCTCTAATGGAATCTCCAGGGAATCTGGGAAGGCATGATATCAATAAAGTGAGGTCAGTTCCTTCCTATTGAGTAACCATAGTGGGTCCAAAAGACTGATGAGGTTGGAGCAGAAAAAGAAAAATGCTACCAATGGTAGAAGAGGCAGAACTTAGGACATGAAAGAAAACTCTAATTTTACTTCAATCAGATTGAAATATAAATATGAGATGGAGAAGAGAGCAAGAAAAAAAGAGAGAGAGTTCTCTTTCTGGGAGGAAAAAATGAGTACAATAACTCTGCCAGCCATTAATGACCATGACAAGGTGCCTAGGGCACTGGACCATTGTCCCTCTAACCTGTGCACCTACTGCAACATATGCTGGACTGTAAGCTTCATGAAGTCAAGAATTTATCTCTCTGATTGATCACTATATTTCCAGTTTCAAGAATAATGCATAAATTATAATACATAAAGGAGATCATAAATATATATTGAGGGAGAGAAGGAGGTAGGGAAAAGAAGGAAAAAGAAATAGTGAGCATCATGAGATACTGTGTGTGCCTCTATTTTTTGGTTGACAATACCCCAAAAAAAGATGCTGTCTACTTTACCAGGTTGAATGAATTCTAACACTTGTGGGAAAACTAACACTGTTGGGTTTTTTTAAAGATATAATTCTCAGGGGTAATATTCATTATGCACAAGTCTCTCCTTATGTACTTTAGAACCCAGCTGCCAACTAAGATGCAACTCTACAGTAATAATAATTGAAAAAATATTTACATAACCTAACTTACTAGTCAAAAAGATTATAGTACAAAATGGCATCCTGCATAACATAGACAAATGCCAAGTAAAAATAATTTGTATTATTATCTGAATTCACCTGTTATTAAAATAATATATCCTCTTGCATTTAACACTGTTATGTAACACAGCTACTTTATATGCTTGTGTAGTAACCAGACAAATTACTGGAGCCAACAGTACCCAAAGGACAAGAAAATTAGCCTAGGAAAGATAGATCTGCTACTCATTTCATCAACCAGCTTAGCCTTGTAGTACTATTGATGTTCTCATCTCAACTCTGTGGCATTTGTCAATAGAGATACAAACAATTAAAAGCTGTTACTACCATTGTTAAGCTTGTAAGCATGTATTCACTACTATTTGTGAAGTGTTTTATAGTCCAATGACAACAAAATTCATCAGTTGTCGTATAGTGTGAGTGAGTGGTTAAGGGAGCCAACTGTATCTTCAGGCAGTCAAGGTTGAGTTTCTACATTAATTTGCTGTACAACTTTTACAGGTCATTTACCCTTTTTGTATTGTCTTTCCCAAGTGAAAAATATGTCCATAATGTATTGCAAATTTGATCTTAATATTCTCCCCTACCACAATGGAGAGACTTTTCCTGTTTCTTGATGACCTCAATATTCCCAATCTCTCAAGAAACACCATGGTCTGTAAATATCTTATCTCTTTAGTAATCTTTTCTCCTACTAGAAAGTAACTATCATGAGATCAAAAACTTTTCATCACTCATTGTCAAGTCTGTAACACATGGAAGGTGCTCAGTGAATATTTCTAACTGATGGACTGAATGGTAGAAGAGAATCAGAAAGAAGAAATTGACTGAGTTGTGCCTTTTGAAGGATGATATTCTCAGTGATAACTCTGAAGACAAAGAAATTTCTCTCTATTTTTTTTAATTTGCATCTCCCTACATAAGATTTAACTTTACTGATATCATATCTATATAACCTAACTTGAGAGACTTACAGGAACTCAACATGTTTAAATTATTTAATAGGCACTTTTGAAAATACCAAGCACTCTGAAAATATTATGTGCAAGTATTTTTTATTAATATCATATTTTGATTCTTGTTTGTATTAATGTTGTAACTGGTCATAATATGAAAAAATGATATTCATGTGAAACTCAGAATGGTTTTGGAGAAAAGGAACAGAAAACATCTCAACCCAACTTAAATTATAGAAAATTACTGGTCCACATTTGAAAAAATCTTTACAAATAAAGCACAGCATTCAAGACCTAGGTCTATTTGTTCATTATCCTCTTATTTATCCTCATTTCTCTCTTATTGATTCATCTTTTACCTGGTAGCAAGAAAGATGCCATAGTCTTCATGACAATGTATTTTGGGAGCCCATCTTTTCCCATTACCTTCTCTTTTCCAATGGTGAGTTCCTACATAAATGATCATCTAGGAGAGGGGGAGACAACTCAGATCCAGCTAGAGCTAGGGACAACCAACTTTGCAGAACAAATAGTGCTACAAGGAGAAAACAACTATATAAGAGTAAATCATCCATGACATGCATGAAAATTCAATGGTTTAAGGCAGGATGAGCACTTAGATAATATCATGGATATGAAAAATGTTCAATCACATTAACTTCTCTTTGTTGGAACTAAAACTAATCTATCTTTCTAAATAAAATTGTAAATGTTTGAGTAACAAATAATTGGAGTCACTCAGGATATATACTGGCCTTATTTAATGATTTTTTAGGTTATTTACTTCACCTGAAATTAGATCTTACTATACATTTTCCAATTAGAATTTGATCCAATTAGAGTTTTGTATCTACACCACGAGACACACAATTAAAAATGCAGACATTAAGTCTAAAATTTAGCTTCTTCTAGGAGCTTAGAAGTGATGTGTCAAATGTTCTGTATCTGTACATAATAACAATTGAAGTACTAAATAAGTAAATAAGAGCTGTATTAACAGGAATTATAAAATAAATTAAATTTAATATGTATAAATAATGTAATTATGTCTACATTATAAACTTCATAATAAAAGAAATGCTGAAAAGCAATTCACTAGACTCAGGAAAAATAGGATTTGAATCCTTGTTCTTGAATTAGTGTCTGGGTGATACTGAATAATTTACAACTACTCTCCTAGTTTTAGTTTCCTCCCCTATAAAACAATACTATCACACTAAATTGTAAGATTTGCACAGCAGTGGTGTCTGCATCTGGCACATCATAAATGTTCTATCAAGGTAAGCTCACCATCCTCATAATTTAGTTTTATAAATTTTGAGGAAAAAGTAATCAATTAAGATATATGGGATTTTGTTTCAGTCTTAACAAAGTAAGTATAAAATTTAAAAAACAGTGTAGGCTATTTCATTATAAGTCACACTTGTGAACTCGGTAAACATGTATGGGGGTGGAGAGAAATTAATTGAAAAACATTGTATTATGCATCATCTCAGAAAGTCATATTTATAACTAAAGTAATTATTATCTATACTCACCTCCATCTCCAAACCAAGGCACATATGCCTTCTTTTAAACAGGCAGGAAAACTGACACTGGTAGTTAAGTACCCCCAAATTCCTTTTCAGAATGAGGTGCATTCCATGAGAGAAGAGACCTCTTCTAATATACTATTAAAATTCAGATAAAGAACACAGTATATAGCATATTAAATTTATTCATGAGTAACAGTACAATGTTCAATGACTGGTAAAAATGAATGAGTTAATAGAGTGGCTGAGAGTTGTCTGTCTAGTAAACCACAGGGATGGAACCAGACTTGGGTCTCCTAATTCTATATCTTTGTTTTTTCTTCAACTTTTTCTACAATACCTGAGTCTTTCCATGAAAAATAATTATGACAAGGAAGGCTGATAAGGAGAATCTCAGGAGAACACAACAGTCAGAAACTTGGTGAATACATTAGCAATTGAACCTTTATGTTCTGTCAGCACTGCATTTTGTTCCAAGTGCCCTGGGGAAGCACCCAGGTCTGGTTAAAACCTCAGTTCTCCCTCTTGCCTGGTAATGTGACTTCAGTTAAGTAACTTTTCTTACTTAACTAAGTCCCCTCATCCATAAAAAGACTATAAAAATAATACTTGTCTAATTGGGTGGTAAAGATGAAAAGAAACAATACATGTAAATAGGTCAAATAGTACTAGGAACACAAAATACTCAATATAACAGCAATTCTTAAGAAGGACATGGAAAGATCTTTATTTCTAAACACTGCTCTTTTTATGTGATCTACTCTCCCCTCAGCTGCAACATCTCTCTCTGTCTCTCTTTCTCTCTCTTTCATTTGGGTCTACGAAGCAGCTTTCTGCTCCCTTGTCAGAACAGTTGATGTCTGCATTTCCAGCTCCAAGGATAACCCAAAGAAGGAAAGAGAGTGGTCTCTGCTTCATTAAACTCATTGCAGGGACCTACCTCATTGTACACAGGGGTCAAACTAGGGAAAATTACTGGTGTTCAATTCTCATGGAACAGACACTCAGAAGAGGCTGGTTTGTGGGGCCCAGTGCATAATGAGACCAGGGTGAGCATGCATACTTATTGTACCTTTATGGCTCCAATCATGCTTATGCTGGAAACATTCTACTCCTCACTTTCCTTTCTTGTTTTGTTGTCTTTTTTCTGCTGCTTTTTCTCCAAATCCCTGACAAGAAGTGTTTCCCTCTCCATTTAATGATTTCTTGTTTTACTTTTACCTTGCAATCCAGTTACCCTGAATCTGAATCCAGATTTTGACACTACCCCTTACTGGCCTGTCTGATGATAGACAGGATGCTTAACTTCTCTTCACCTCTATTTTCTTATCATAAAATTGAAAATAGTGATAATAATAACAACAACATATGTCTAGTATGGGAAATTAATTAATAATTAATATACCTTTATATAGTATCTAACACAGTTGATCTCAATTCTGGCCACACTTGTTAATCACTTGGAAACTGTTAAAATTGCCATTGACTAAACCCTACCCTCAACCAGTTAAATCATTATTTTGTGGTCAGAGCAGCACAATGCTAGTTTAAAGCACCTGTCCAGATTGAATGAACAGTGATTAGGAGTGTTCACTAATAAAGAATAAATATTGCAATAAAAACATGAAACAAATAATGTTGCCTACTTATTCTAATTCAGCTTAGCTAAACAAAGAAGGAAAATGTTCTATATTTCAATTCTTCTCCTGGATCTACTGTACATTTGTCTTCTTTTTTCCACTCTCACCTGCTTTGATCCAGCATGTACCTGCAAACAATACAAATCAATACCAAAGAAGTCTTATGGTGCTCCCACTGAGACAAAGATGCCTTTGAATGCAGATATTCCCGTTAACCCAGAGATGAGAGGGGAAATGTCAAGTTTTCCAACAGGGGTCCACGCTTTGATATCAGGGTGGTATAGGTTCCAAAAGCTTGGCACACTGAGAGTTTGGGGAAGCACGGAGGACTTCATGAAAGTCATCAGAGATTCCTAAATAATGCAAAGCATAGAGATACAAGGTAGCGATGAGAATATTAATCTCTTGATCTTGTATTTCTTTTCCAACAGTAGAGATAATCATCTTTTTGAAATGTCCTTTTGTCTTATTTATGATGGTGACACATCCATTATGAATATAACACCTCATTTGCAACATGATCCGGCAAATATTGAATATTCTAAGCTATGTTTAATTCCAAGGTAACTAAGATCATTTGCTTCTTAATAACAAGAAAATGTTCTGATCATACAAAACTTAAAATAGTAGGCCACTGATGACCCATACTTCACAGTGAATCTACAGCTCAGGTTTCAACTAAGGAGGTGGTGGTGGGAGGAGGTAGTTGGAAGTAGGTCAATTTAGTCAATTTGACCTCAAAGTCAGAAAGCTATCAATGCTGGATTAAGGTTCACAGATACACTTCAGAGGGGACAGATTCACAATTGTATCTTTTTTCCACACTGGTTAATTTCTGACATTTTTTTACTTTTTTTTATAATTGGTGATTTTTAATTGCTCGAAGTTAAGTCACTGTATGATGCTTTGAGTGTGCATTTTAAAGATTACAAATGAGTATATTGGCCCTGGCCCATTTCACATGAACATGTTATATTAGCAAAGTGGCAGTAAAGAAATATAAAATAAAAATGATCATTTCCTTCTGAAAATCCAAATGTGAAACACACATGCTAAAAATATGGTTTTTTAACTGAAATCCACTGACCATATCTTCCAGATAAATCAGGGAATAGGATTATAGACCCAAGGCTGTTGGGACTCAGTATATAAAAACCAAATTGTGGAGGCTCCCAACTCAACATCCAATTGTTGAATATTTATTATGTTTGCTAAGAGAGGGGAGTTGAGAAAAAAAAGCAAATCCTATTTTATATAAATACATTTTGTATAAATGCAAAGTTATTGATATTCTAGTTAGCTCACAATATCCTAAATGTTTGAGAAAGCAACTCTTTAGAAATATTACAAAAGAATACATTTACATGGCAAAAGAATCATTGTAGTCAAATACTTTTTTAATAAAGCTTGCCACCATTGGTTGTCCTGAATTTTTTTTCTAAAATTATAGTTTATTTCAAGCTTAAAATGTATATATAAAAGAAAATTAGGATACAACAAGATATCAATATGCAAATTAGAATTCAACAAGATATCAATATGACAAATATTACAAGTTTTAAAACTTTAAGACAACTTGAAATTTGGATACAATCATAAAAGTAACAAATGGGGATGTTCTCCAATATCCTAGATAGGAAATGTTTCTAAATAATTTTTAAAATTTTTTGTGGGAAGAAAACAAGTTACATAGATAGGTATACATATCACAATACCATAATTACAAAATCATAACCATGTAAAATAATATATTATTTACTAATGTGTGATTTAAAAGATTCAAATACCACTGGAATGGCAAACATAAAATCCAGTGTACTGATTATTATTTCTGGGACTGTATAATGGGGAATAAGATAGAAGCGATATCCACAGAGAATGTCAACTATCTCTGTAATTTTTTTAAATTTTAATTTAAAATTTTTTTAATTTGCATTTATATGTGTATTTATATTTATATTACATTATTGCATTATTGTGTACTCCCAGGGCTTTCCCACTCCGTTAATACCTGTTAATCCTCTTAATCTTGTGCCCTTTGCCTCCCCCACCTTCTTCCCCCCTCCTCTTCTCCCACTCCATTGTTCAGTCCCATTGGTTGTTTTTATTTTTTCTTATTCATTTTTTTGTTTTTCCCTATATCCATCATATAAGTGAGACCATCTTCTATTTCTCTTTTTCTTTTTGGCTTATTTCTGCTAATATGAGTCTTTCTAGTTCCATCCATGTTGCTGTGAATGACATGTGTTTGTCCTCCTTGATTGATGTGTAGTATTCCATCATGTATATACACCACATTTTTTTTAGCCAATCATTGGTTTGGGGGAATTTGGTTTGTTTCCAAATCTTGGAAAATGTAAACAGAGCTGCAATAAACATGCATGTACAGCCGTCCTTTTGAATTAGTGTTTTCATGTCCTCTGGGTAGATTCCCAGTAGTGGGATTGCTGGGTCAAATGGTAAGTCCACTTTCAATTGTTTGAGGGCCCTCCACACAGTCTTCCATAGTGGTTGGACCAGTTTGCACTCCCACCAGCAGTGTAGGAGAGTTCCTTTTTCTCCACATCTGCGTCAACACATGTCTGTTTTATTTAGATGGGCCATTCTTACTGGTGTAAGATGGTATCTCAGTGTAGTTTTAATTTGCATTTCCCTGATTATTAGTGATGTGGAGCATCCTTTCATATGCCTATCAGCCATCTGTATCTCCTCTTTGGTGAAGTGTCTTTTTAGTTATTCTCCCCATTTTTTGACTGGGTTTTTGGCTTTGTTTTTGTTGAACTGTAAGAGCTCTTTGTGGATCTTTGTTATCAGATCCTTGTCACTTGTGTGGAGGGCAAAATTTTTCTCCCAGTCGGTTGGGTTTCTTTTTGTTTTGTTTATTGTCTCTTTTGCTGTACAGAAACTTTTTAGTTTGATATAGTCCCAGCTGTTTATGTTTTCCTTCGAACCTGGCTGAAGGGGGTGGCTCTCCAAGTCTGTGGTTTTCCTGAATTTAGTAGGTCAAGACAAACATTTATTTTTAGAATAGCATAGCAAGATTGAAATAGACTTTAATAGAGTACTTTTCCTTCACTTAGGTAAATTGTTGGTATTAGTGTTGTTCTTAAAAACTCTGTTTCATGTGTGTATATATATATATATATATTCATATGGGTACATATTTAGTTGTGATGTAAAATGGATTTGGGGTGCTATAATTCAAGGTCCACAAGCAGTGGAATTAACTATAATGGGGGACAGAGTCTCCAGGGTAGAGATTACACAAAGCTAAATCACAGGATACACAGATTTGGGGGGTTATTTTACATTTTTGTATTTTGTTTCATAGTTTACAAGAGATTTTGCAAAACATATGAGCTGATAACTAGCAGTTAAAATTCAGAAAGTTTTCTACTTTTAGAATATAGATTTTCCATTTTTCTTCAAATACCAGATCACCTGGAAAAAATGATCCTGCATTCCCATAAGCCAGGATAGTCAAGGTAAATTTTTTCTCCAAAAGGAAAAATCTGATGGGTAAGTCAAGTGAATTTACTTCTGTATTATTTTCTATCCCTGGACACTGTGACTTGACAATGATTTGAACCTAACATATGCTCCTCATTCATTATTTTTGGCTATATCACCCACCTACATTCTATTCTTGCCAAACTAACTTATTCATGAATAATTTTCACTATCTTCTGAATATATGACCCCTCTGCTCACCCCCAGCCTCTCTGCTAGTAAAATAAAACCTTTCCCAAAGCTCAGTTTAATTAAGTAAGGTTCCTAAAAGGTTTTGCCTGTATCTTTCTGTTTCTTAATAGTTCCTACTCTAATTTCTGCTACTATATTGTATCCCTCTACTGACCTTTCAGTAGTCAGAATTCTCTAAATATACATCACTTATATTTATCATTTTGTCTCCTTGAGTAGATTATGAACTCTCTGAATGTAAGAAAGATGTCACATTTGTCTGTTTTCCAATTCCATTGCTCATACGAGTGAATTGCACAGAGCAGATACTCAATAGTTATCTGATTGAATTACAAAGGACTTCAGTATAAGTTTATTCATTACAGTATTATTTGAAATAGCAAAGACTTGAAAACAATCCAACTGCCCAGCAGATGTATTTGAATAAATCGATAATGGCACCTCCCATACAGTGAAATACTGAAAGTATTAGAAATGATTTAGATCTACATTTGGTAATATACAGATATGTTCAGGACACATTACTAAGTAAGGAAACAGTTGACAGAATCACAAAGAGCACTATGCATATAAGTTTTAAATAGATATCTCTATGTATAGAAGAGAACTGAAAAGATATTAATTCATTCACACCAAAGATATTTGCTGAATGACTACTATGAGCCAAGGACTATTCTAAGAACTGCATATATGGGACTAAACAAAGCAAAGTCTCTATGCATATGGAGTTAACTTTCTATTGAGGGGAAGGAGTAGAAAGAAAAACTGCATCTGAGATAACAAATACAAAAGAAAAAAATAAAAGCAAAATAAATTGAATAAATGTTGATAGGGCTCTGTGAGGGACATGATTATGTTATATAAGGTAGCCCGGAAATAACTCTCTGATTAGCAGTTTTCCTCCCAGAACTCTTTAGTTATAGATAACATATACTTATATGGGAAAAGAGGATTTCAGGCAGAGAGGACAGGTAGTATAAAGGTACTGAGGTATACATATAGTGGTTGACAACATGGCATATGTTAAAAGAGAAGATGTAGGAGGTTAATCAGAGAATTAGTGGGAAACCACATTATGTAATGCTCTATAGGTTATTTTGATTTTATTCTGAGTAAAGTGAAGAGACTTATAGGCTTTATAAAAATAATGAAGAGGTATGGGCATGTTAAGCCTGAGATGCCTCTCAGAGTTCCAAATGGGAGGTAGACAGTTACATAATACATGACAGCTACATGAGCTGGAACTCAAGGGTGAAATCTCTGCTGAAATTATATACTTGAAATGATATATAAATGGTATTTAAACCCATTCTCTAGGTAGGTGAGATAACTTAAAAGTGAACATAATGGGCAAAGAGGTCTGACAACTTAGTTCTGTGGCAGTCCATCATTTAGGGTTCTGGAAGATTAGGAGAGTTCAATAAAGGTTACTTAGAAGGAAGAACCACTGAAGAAGAAGGTAAAAAAGTTCATGAAGGAAACCTAATGAACTCTCAAAGAGGAGAATGAGAGTGGATAAGTTCAGCTGAGAGGCTGAGTAAGAGGAAAACGAAAAACTAACAATTGAATTTTAAGACATGAACATCACTGGTGACCTGAGTAAAAGTTATCTTGGGAGAAAGCTAGGGATAAAAGTCAGAATAAATAAGGAACTCAAGAGAGAATGGAAAGATAAGGCTGGCAATTTACAAAATGTTTTAAAGTCCTTTCAAAAATATGAAATATCAGACAAACAGATACATTCAAGAAATCTACTGTCCTTTTTCTTCACAAAAGGGGCAATAATTAGAGGTAAAGATTATGGAAATTCATCAAATTAAAAGAGACTTTCAAATATTTCCTTGAAAGAATACAGTCAATAGATTCTATACATGATTCTTGATTAAAACCTTAAACTAGGAATTAGGATTCAGAGAAAATTAGAAATATTATTGTCTTAATGTGTCTTATTGAAAACTTTGATAAAAATTAAATGTGGAATACATTTTATGAACATATCAATATTAAACTCTCCAAATTTGACCACTGAATTTGGTTATTGAATGACATTGTCTAGTTCTTTTTGTTTTTCAATTGATTGTATATGTATAATCATATTATATTTATATATCTTTTTTTCTTACACTGCTGTATACCCCAAAGTTTTGCCACCACCATATCACATGTGAATTGTCATCATGATTCCTCGCATTCATTCCATGTGAAGGATTTAGGGATAAAACATATGATAATATAGCTTTCACATAAATCATTCAGGAAGAAAATATGTCGATATATGTATTTATGTGGGTATCTATATACACAATAATAGATACTCATATTATTTTAAATAACATTGTGAAAATGTAACATTAGTTATTTCTCAGTAGTGAAATAATGGATTTCCCCGTTTCCTAATCTCTTTTTCCCTTTTCAATAGCAAATAAGAATTAATTATATGAAAGCAAAAGTATTTTTAATGTTGCAAAAATTTATCAATTGATTTTACTGAGCATTCAAAGAGGAAATGTTTCAGTGATCTAGAAAGCAAATTTCATAAATATTTATCAAATGTTTTTAAATTACAGAACAAGATTTATAACATCTTTATTGATGAGACTATACATCCACACCATGATAATTATGGGTCATTGTTCACTTATCAAGGAAAAGTAACTTATTAAATTGGGATATTTAAGTCTTTTATTATTAATTATAATGATTAAGCACCAAATATACTGATAATTTTGAATATTCCTAAACCCAATTGCCAACATTTTCTTTAGAGTTCAATTATTTAGAGTTTATTGTTTAATTATTGTTTCTGTGTTTAGGTGTTAACTTGATCATCCACAGAGGAGAATTAATATAAGCTACTAACTACACTTTCATTATCCCTGAGAAATCCCTATTAGAAAATTTGTGCAAGAAGGACAGGACTAGGAAAATAGCAGAAGATGTGTTTAGTCAGATTCTTACATTGAAGAAAATCTGGTTTAATACCTTGTGGCTAGCAGAATATTTTCTGCTATTATTACAGTAACAGATTTGTGGTAGAAATCCAATATCTACTTGTTGATTATCTGGAAGGAAAGGGTAAAGAGTTTATGTCAGAGACAACTTGACTTTGAAAAATCCAGCAAGGTTAGCATCAACTCTCAGTGTTTCATAATGTACAGTATAAAAGCTGTTATGCTAGAAGGCTGGATGGAATTTTTTAAAATGTCAATCCATCGAATAAGAAGGATAATATAACTTTATTGACCACAATCCTTATTTTATTGACTAACAGCCAAATAAGAAAGAAAAATGGAGTTGGGGGAGAAGGAATCAGTTAAGTAAGGTTAAATTTTGCTACCAAGATTTGTAACTAAGTCACCTAAAATAAAAATAAATGCTAAAATAAGTAGAAAGATATCTCAGAATTATTATAAATATTATTTTTAGGAGCTTAACTATATGTTCTCTAGTATAAGTGCCTCAACTTCAGTTTGTGGCAACTGGTGCACTAAACTAAAACTAAATATAAATAAATATAAATATGAATATCTATTTTACTTTATAGCCAAGTTGGCAAGACAGCAAGAATTCTCCAGAGGTCTGAAATTAAGAGAAAACAGGAATTCTGCATGGAAAGCAAAAGAAAACCATTGAGACCAAATAACTTTAGGCTTCACTTTTCATGAACTCACAGGGAAAAAATGCAAGAGAAAAAGCCTTCAGAACGAAAAGTTTATGAGGATATTCTACATATATAGCAAAACTAAAAAAAAATTATACCCTCAACAAGAAATCTTAAAAATAAAACTGAACCTCTTAGGATTAGAAAACAAAATTAGCTATTGTAACCATATTCATTAGATAGAATCTAGCAGAAAATATCTTTTATCTTTTAAACAAATAGAAAAGTACACAAACAAAAAATTAAAAAAACTTGATATAATAAAGTTAAAATATGTGATTTTTTTAAAAAAGAGCATTTACAATAGCACCAACAGCCTAACCAAGGTGTTTAGAACTAGAACAACATGAAAAATCTGTGAACCTTTATTGAAACATATTAAATAAAAGTAAATAAAGATGTGCTATGTTTCAGATAAGACTTGATATTGTAAAGATGTCATTCTCCATAAATTGATTTATTTAATTCCTATAAGTTTTATTATGAAATTTGACAAGAAAATTGTGTGATTTAAATAGCAAAGCAAAGACATCAATAGCAAAAACAGTGTTTTCATTACAGTCACTACATAGTGGAAATATTTACCTTACCTCAGGTATCAGAAGTTAAAAAATCTAATGTTTAGATATGATGTTGTTGGTCCAGAGATAGATAAATACATGGATCAGTATCAAAAACAATGAAAAATACCCACACATATGGAAATTTTATTAACAGAATAGTAGTAAATATACAATTTTTTAATAGTGCTGAAACAGGCTGATTGCCTCTAACTCAGATAAAGCAATTCCACGTGAGTTGAAAACATAATTGTGACCAGCAAAAGTATAACAATCTTAGAAGGCAATAAAAGATAATCACAATTCCATGAAGTATATAGATCACAGAGAAAGCTTTCTTAAATATAACAGTTAGAAACCATACAAAAAGGGTTCAGTTATAATTTTTTAAAGTTGTTCATTTAAAATACTTATGGAGTAGAAACTCCCAGGTATCATTGTGCTTCTTTATATGTTTTATTCATCCTTTCATTAACTAGGACCTCATGATTACCTGTAGTTTGGACAATTCTATGTCACATGCAGACCTTAGCAGTTAAATAACCTATTCAATCCACTAACTCTCCTGTCTCTATCACAGCAGCTTTGAAGGGCATGTTCAGGATGGAGCAGTTAACATCAGATTTTGTCTTTCCACTTAAATTCAAAGTCTATTTGTTATCCTAGATTATTTGTTATCCTAGTTTCTCCTATACTGACTAGTACAGAGTGAAAATGAGAACTACAAAGTAGAAAAGACATTTTCAAAATATCTAATTGTTAAAAGATTAGCATCCAACTTATGTTTCAAACTTCTATAAGTTAGTAAGGAAAAGAGAAACATTCCAGGGGAAAATTAGACAAGAGATTTGAGTTGTTTCATTCATAATTGTATCTCTTTTCTTCAGTGAGAATAGGTTTATTTCTTCAATGAATGTGAAAATGGTACCTCATCATTTTCACTTCCATCAATATGGCAAAAAATTTTAAAGTCTGACACTATCCAGAGTTAACGTAAAGGTGGAACAAGAATTTTTATCCAATGCTAATGGAAGTATAAATCAATACAACTACTTTGTGAAACATCTTAGCATTGCTTAATAAAAGTTAAGAAGCTCATAATATTAACCCAGCAATTATGCTATCAGGCTTATACTCTCAGCTAGTGCTGCCCAATAGAACTTTGATGGTAATGAACATCCTTACTCTATAATCTGGTGATCCAATGTTATAGTCACTTGCTAAGGTGATTACTGAGCACTGAGCACTGGAAATAGGCTACTATGAAAAAGAAGGTGAAAAATTTGTCCTCCTTCAATTTATTCAAATTTAATTGAAATATTTAAAATGATATTGGGTAGTATATTGGACAGTATATTCTTGGTGAGAATTGAGTTTTCAGGTGGGGATCATTGTTAGATGTGACTTTTTCTATTCTTCCCACTAAGTACAGCTAAAATTCAGGGGATGAGGGATGAGAGATTAAAGTATGTGTAATCCAAACAGTGGAGAGAAGGCAAATTGACTGTGATTGAGCCATTAAAGTAAAATGGTACTAAGTATCCTAGATTTTTCTTTTTGTCTCATATACTCGAGACTTACTGCAGAACCTAGCAATTCAAAAAAATGCAAATGGAGGTAAAGAAAAACTTAAATCTTCCCAAAACTCAGTTCTATCTTGTCAGAGGCTGTGAGCAGATCTCTTATCTGTCTTCAGAACACTGAAGATGGAACGGCCTGATTGATCTCCAGAGGGAATATTCTCCAATCCTCCAATATTTACTTTAAGAAACATTCTTTGGGAGAAACCAACAAATTTATGGGTGAATCCCCTGCCCACTATTATCTCACGGAACTAATATTTTACCCAATTTTATTGTACACTAGCCATTAATTTTCCTTGGTTAATTGGTTGTAAAACATTCTTTCAGGTACTTTTTTCTCCTTGCCCTGGGTTCTATAAAAATCTAGCTATCAGAGTAATAAACCACTACTAGTCATGCTTCTGGTAGCCCACAATCTTCAACTGTATCAATCTCTCTCATTCGTCCTTTCTTGCAATCTGGGACCAGCTCTACACTCTTTCCAAAATGCCAGGAAAAGAGACAATCTAACAAGATAACTTTCAGAAAATATCATCTTTATTTCAGCCAAACACTACAAGATGATATATGGCAGTGGGAGAAGCCCAGGAAATGCAATAATGAAAACAAAAATGAATAAATTAATTTAAAAAACTCATTCCAACTCCATCAACACTATCAAAGGTCAAGTGGTGAGTCTTATTTTGTAGACATCCATGAATGTTGAAATGCCATGATATCTCTGTGAGTATAAACCTTGGCTGATGTCTAAATAGGGAATCTAAACATGCACCCTAAACATAATAAGTGGGTGTCCACTGAGAGTGAATGAGGAATCCTAATTTCTATCTCAATCAAGTTATAACAAGGTCATGTTTAGTTCTTCCCCTGCTGCAGGGGAAGAAAATAGACTGAAATAGAATAGTTTAGCAAGACTCAACCTTTCATATAATAACACAAACTGCCCAATTTTCTAACAAAAAAGTCATTCCAGAAGAACAGGAAGATTGCAAACAGAATTTAAAAAATAATAGATATCAACATCAAGATGAAAAACACCAAGTTATATGACACAAATTATTTATTTATTTGTTTATTTGTTTATTTATTTATTTAATTGTTTGTTTGTTTGTTTTGAGACTAGTTCTTTGTTGCTCAGGGAAGCACAGGTTCACATTGCACAAGGTACCACGGACTCAAGCAATGCCCATCCTCAGCCTCCCAGGTAGCTAGGATTACAGGTATGTACCACCACACCCAGCTGTCTTTTGAGACTATGTCTTGCTATGTTGCCCTGGTTGGGTCTCAGAACCCCAGGCAGGTCTTGAATCTGTGAACTCAAGTTATTCCTAGCCTTAGCCTCATGCTTCGTAGGCTGCGATTAAAGTCACCTTCCATCATGCTCGGCCCATATGACACATATTTTAAAGCAATCAACATAAAAATTTTTCAGGAAGCAATGTTACAAACATGTTTGACGAAAATTTCTTAAAAATGGGCTTCTTCAAGAAAGAAAGAAATTGCGCAAAGAACTCAAAGATATATAACATAAGAAAGCTTTAGAACTAAAAATACCACAGAAAAATGAAAGGTATAGTGAGTTGATTCAATATCAGAAGCAGTAGGAAAAGGAAAGAGTGAATAAATGGAATGATAAAATAATAAATTATCCAGTCTGAACAAGAGATTGAAAAAATACTAAAAATTACAAATGAACAAATCTTTTTTATATATAATTTACTTATATACAAATTTCACATCGTTATAATCCCAGGGATTTACACCAGTGAAAATATCTTTGAGGAGTAGAGGAGAAATCAAGCTACTCTTAAGTGAAGGAAAATGAAAGATGCTCTAAACAGAAATCCAGAATGAAGGGAACTTTTAACAGATGGGAAGAATGAGGGAAGGAATGAGAAAGGAAGGGAAAGAAGGAGGGGGGGGCAGGGTGAGCAAAAACATGAAACTTTAATCTCTCAGTAGATTCCAGTATGTCTTCTAAGTTAAATTTGACCCTTGTGGCAAAAATGATAACATTGTATAAGTGGTCCTAAAAGTATGTAGAGCAAGTATTTAGAAAATTATAAGTGAAGGAGTTTTGAAGAATATGACAGATAAGATTTCTATACATTACTCAAATGATAAAGTAATGGGAATAGAAATAGATACATTCTTTTTTTAAAAAGAAAGTGACAGTAGGAGTGCAGAAGAAAGAAAAGAAAGAAAATTACCACAAGAATAAAGAGAATGACAAAAAGGTTGACCCAACAAACTTATAGGAAAAGAATTGTATTTGAATATTTCAACACTCCAAAAACGTATGGACTAAATAGACAAAAATTTAGTAATTGTATATAAAAGTACAACAATATTATTGACCAATAGGAACCAATTAACATTTACCTCACTCATCAACAGCATAATATGCCTTTTTTTCATGTGTAATTGAATATTTGTTAGATGGATCAAATCCTAAATCATAGGGAATTTTCAATAAATTGAAATCAAGTTAAGTGTTTCACATCAAAATGGAATTAAACTAGAAAGATAATGGGAAAAATATCCAAAGACTTGGAAACTAAACAACATACTTCCAAATAATCTGTCAAAGAAAAAGTTTGAAGGAAAATAAAAATAAACATAGTTGAATTAAAATACAACATATCATAATTTGTTGGACACAATGCAGAGACACACTTTGAGAGACATACTCAGAGAAATTCATCACTCCATATATGAATAGAATAAAAGTCTCAAATCAGAATCTTAGCTCTCAGCTCAAAAAGTTAGAAACAATAAGATAAATCTTGAACAAACAAAAGTAAGGATATAATAATGAAGAGAGTAGAAATTAATGAAATTTAATACATGAAAACAACTGAGGATCTCACTTAAAAATCTTTTTTTTAATTAGTAAAATGGACAAACTTCAAGGAAGAATAAGAAAAATAATATAAAGTTGACAATGTCAATAATTAATGACTCCTTTAAATTTTTTGCAGATATTGAAAGAATAAGGAAATACCAGGAACAGCTCTACTTACATAGTTTGAAAAGGATGAAATGGTCCATATTCTAGAAAAATAGAAAATCCCAATCAAGAATAATTTGAAGTCATATAACTACCAATGAAATTGAAAACATAGTCTAAAAACTCATTACAAAAATAAATGGCAAGGCCCATATACTTCCAAAGAAGAATTGCACCAAATGTTTAAAGACAAATCAGTACCAATTATACCCAATCTCTTTGAGAATATAGACTTGGGATAAATATTTTCAAGTTTATTTTATGAAGCTAATATAAGCTCGTCACATAGTCAAAGAAAGTAAAAGTGTATAAACCTACATGCTACTATTTTTCACTAATACATAGCCAGAATCTTAACAAAATACTAATAAGAGAATTCAGCAGTATATTAAAAGCATTATGCACAATGACCAAATGGAATTTATTCCAAATGTAAAGCGCTTTCAGATTCCAAAATCCACCAATGCAAACCAGCATACTAAGGATAAATAAAAATTATCCACTAATTTTATCAATTACTGTGTAAAAAAACTGACAAAATTCAGCACCCATTTTTGATAAAAGCCTCTCTAAAATAGGAATATAGGTGAAATTCCTCTCAAAACACCTTTAATTCACATAATGATTAACAATAAAAGACTGAATGCTTTACCCCTAGAACTGAAGACAAGGCAAAAATATCCACACTGTCACCTTTCTTATTGTTATAGGAAACCTCAAAGAGGTTTGACAACCCTCAAAAGGGATAACATGAATGTGAACCTTCATCTGCATGCTTAAAAACAAATTAAACTGGAAAAAAAGAAAAAAAGTCAGGACAAGATCGAAGAATAGGTACATAGAGAAGGCTTACTAAAAGTTTCACTTACAAGGGAATTACAAGGAATTAAAGAGAAAAAGAGATTACTTTGTCAAAATGTCCTATTGGTACTGCTGTCAGGATGGGGACCTGAGGTGTGTACTGAAGACAAGGAAAACCAGTCTTACAGGCCCACATTTATATTCAGTTTCTGACTGAACAAGATTGCTTAACTCAATCTTAATTCCTAGCAATTCCCCCTTCAAGAAGTCAGGTGTCCTGGAAGACTCATGGAATGATGGGAGTTGTAATCTTCAGCAACTGTTATCTCATTGGCATGTAGGTCGAGGTATGTTATGTGTAACACCAGTGGGTAGATTCATTCAGGATATACTGTTTCCTGAACATTATTAGGTGTAGTGCTGGAATTTCTAGTCAGTATACTTTATTAAGAAAAGAAAAGAAAAAACACAGGCGTCTGAAAGGAAGTAATAAAACTGTCCATATTATAGATATGACTCATATAGAAAGTCCCAAGAGGTCTATCAAAAAAAAAGTACAAGAGAAATATACAAAATCAACTTAATTTCCATATACTAGCAATAAATACATGAACTCCAAAACTGAAATGACAATATAATTTATAATTGTTCAAACAAAAAGATGAAAAGGTAAGTTTCTTAAGGTGGAGTTAATAAACCATATACAGGATGTATATCCTGAAAACTACTCATCCTAATAAAAGATTTGAAAGATGTATATAAATGAAGATATACTGTACTCCTTCATCAGAAAATTCAAGTTAGTTATGGTGTCAATTCTTCACAAAATATGCAATTCTTATTAAAACCCATCAATATTCCTTGTAGATATAGACAAGTTTACTCTAAAATTTGTATGGTTATAGGAAGACTCTTGAATTGATGTTGGGTTGGAAAGATTCTTTTTTTTTTTCAGAGAGCTGGGTCCTTGGGTTACCTCTAAGATAGACTTCATCAGAGCTCCCCTTGCAGTGGCATGCAGTGAGTTTCCGCAGGCGAGTTTGCCCACGCCTACAAGCCGAGACATTTAGTTATATCCGAAAGAATTGGTTTATTCTAAAAAGGGAAGGGGAGGAAAGGATGCTTGCACAGACACAAGCAGCCAAAAAGAGCTGCCCCTGAAAGAGAGATTTGTTAAGAAATGCCTGCATAGTCATAGGTGGGCATCCTCAGGAAGAGAGCTGCCCATGCTGCTTTGCAAAAGAAGTTTGATGAAGAGAAACACCTGCATAGTCCCAGGCAGAGAGGAAAGCTGCTGCATCTCACTGATGCAGAAATTGAGCTGATGCAGTCATCTATTTTCCCAAAGTGACAAAGACTGTTCTGAGCAGATCTATTTGTTTGACAAGGTTCAGCATTGCTAACTGGATTGGGTTTATAGCTAATCAAAGCTGAGGGTAAAACAGTGCCAGGATATTTAGGTTACCTAAAGTCATTATTTACATGGACTGATTTAATTGCTTTTTTTCCCCTTTAAGATATTCATATAAAAACTTGGTTATGCCATAGATATACTATATTCTGCTTTTTCACTTAGGTTTTTTTTTTTTTTTGGCTTTTGTTTTTATTTGGTTTTATATATACATTCATCTTACAACATCATTTATCCTGAAGTTCTCCCACCACCATATCATCCCTCTCCTGATTTTGTGCTCCTCCTTCCCACTCGTTTGCTGTCTGTGTCTGTTTCAATTCCGTTATCTGCATCCTAGTTTTAATTTTTTCTTATCATTTTGTTTGGTTATGCTACATCTCACATATAAGTGATACAGCCAAAATTAGTTAATTTCTTTTCTTGCTGGATGTCATCAGATTGCTTTTATTTCAAGAGTTAAACAGAATAAAAGCATTAACACCCAACTTTGTAAGCTTCAAGTCATGAATACCTTAAACTGTACCATTAGATTCTGCACTAGCTCTTATTTACCAATTTTTTAGATTGCAATCCTAAATTCATTATTTTCCTATGATTAGAATTTATATAGGTGCAGTTTATAATTAACTCCTGCAGGAAAAGGATACAAATGTCTTTAGTTTTTATTTAAATCGTTGGTCATTAATAACTGGCAGTGAAAGAAGAGATGGAGTGGCCAGAGTGGGGGAACACGTGAAAGGGGAGAGGGGAGGAACACCCAAAAGGGAAGAAAACAAAGAAATGTAAACAAATCTTATGTAAGGAAATAAAATAAGATACATAAAGGCAGAACTGAGTAGTTCCAATAGAGACCTGTACCTACATAGTGGAAAATATATACTATTTGGCTCTTCCAAGAAAATGCTTGCTAACCTCTGTTAGAGGTCTATAATGTACTATATAATCTATAACATCTATAATGTACTAATGAACATGAAAAATAAGAGTAAAGAAAATGTGCCCAAAGCCAATAAAATAAATCAATATTTGTTCATGCACTGATTTTATTATTTATATATTTATTTGTAATGCTCATACAGTTTATTGAACCTCTGTTCCACTGTCATTTTCCCCAAAAATGTTATAATTTTCACACCAGGTGGAAATATATCTTTTTTTATTAGTTTCTTCCCTTTTATTAATTTTATTATTAACTGATGTCATGTGCACGCATGTGCGAGCGCGCGCACACCCACACATATTTTACATAGCTGTCTGTCCCGAGATTCTCCCACCACCTTGTTACCTGTGAGCCATCATCTTCATCTCTTAGCCCATTCTCCCCTTCTCTTGCTCTATGCTTCAGTTCTAATAGTTTTAAATTTTCCTTGTACTTTTGTTTATTTTCCCTATATCCAGCATATAGGTGAGATCATCCAGCATTTATCTTTTTCTTTCCAGCTTATTTCCGCTAATATGATTCATTCTAGATTCATTCATGTTATAACAAATGAATCAGATTTGTCTTTTTTGATTGATGAATAATATTCCATTCTGTACATATACCTCAACTTTCTGATCCTTTTGTCTGGTTTGGGGCATTTGGGTTGTTTCTATATCCTGGCTATTGAAAATAGTGCCAAACATCTGAGTACAGGTGTCCTTCTGAATGAGTGTTTCCGTATCCTTTGATTCCCAGGAGTGGGATTGCGGATTGAATGGTATTTCCATTTTCAGTGGTTGAGGGTCCTTCACACAGCTTTGCATAGTGGCTGGACCAGTTTGCAATCCCACCAGCAATGTAAAAGTGTTCTTTTCTCTCCACATCCATGCCATCACTTGTTGACCTTTTTTTTTTTTTTTTTTTATACAGGCCATCTTATTGGTGTGATGCTGTATCTCATTGTGGTTTTGATTTGCATTTCCCTGATGAAAAGTGATGCTGAGCATTTTTCTCATATGCCTATTGGCCATTTGTATTTCCTCATTGGAGAAGTTTCTTTGAAGTTCTTCTCATTTCTTGACTCAACTTTTCTCTTCACTTTTGTTAAGCTGTGTGAGTTCTTTGTGGGTCTTTGATATCAAACTCTTGTCAGTTAAGTACACATTTTTTTATTTAGTTGTTTTTTTTTTGTTTTATTTTGTTTTGATTATTGTCTTCTTTGCTATACAGAAGCTTTTCAGCTTCATGGAGTCCAGCTGTTTGTTTTCCTCCATTTTTTTTAGCATCTGTAGATATGTCATGAAAGAGGTTTCTCAAGTGTAAGTCTTGGAGTGTTTTGCCCATATTTTCTTCTATGTATTGTATGGTTTCCAGTCTTACATCCAAGTCTTTTATCCATTTTGGATTGGTTTTTGTACATGGTATGAGGGAGCAGACTATATTCCTTTTTTTTTTTTTTTTGCATGTAGCAGTCCAGTTTTCCCAGCACCTTTTGTTGAAGCTATTATCTTTGTTTCATTGCATATTTTTTGCTCCTTTGTCATATATTACTTAATCATACATGTGTGGCTTTATTTCATGATTTTCAGTTCTGTTCTATTTGTCTCTCTCTGTGTGATTTTATTCTAGTACAATACTGTCTTAATTATTATGGTTTTTTAGCATAATTTAAAGTCTGGGAGTACAATATATCCATTCTCTCTCCTTTTGGTCATGAGAGATTTGAGTTTTTGAGGATATTTGTTATTCCATATGAATTTCAATAGCATTTGTTCTATTTTTTTTAAAAAATGTCATTGATACTTTATTGAAATTGCATGAGTCTGTAGATTGCTTCTCATTGGCTGGCCATTTGATAATGTTGATTCTTACAATTCATAAATAGGGGATGTATTTCCATTTCTTTGTGACCGCTTCTTTTTCTTTTAACAATGTTAAAAGTTGTTTTTTTTACAAGTCTTTCATGTCTTTTGTTAAGTTTATTCCCAGGTATTAAAATTTTGTTGGAATAATTGCAAATGGAGTAGTTCTCTTAATTTCTTTTTCTTCAGACTGATTTTTGTGTGTTGATTTTGTAAACGACTATCTTTTAAATTGGCTTATTATTTTCATTAGTTTTTCTGTAGAGTTTTTAATTTTAGAGTTTTCAGTTTTTCTATGTAACTCATTGTGTCATCTTGTAAACGGTGGTAATTTCACTACTTTCCTTTTTGCATTCCTTGTCTGTTCTTCTCTTGCCTTATTCCTCTAGCTAGGACATCCAGTATTATATTGAAAAGCAGTGGTGAGAGTGGATAGCCTTACTTTGCTCCTGATCTCAAAGGAAAAGCTTTCCATTTTTCACCATTTAGAATGATAACGGCTGTGAGTTTGCAGCATATTGTTTCTATTATGTTAAGGTGCATTCCTTCTATTCCCAGAATTTTGAGGACCTTCAATGGATGTTAAACTTTGTCAAATGTTTTCTCAGCATCTATTGATATGATCATGTGGTTTTAGTTTTTATTTTTGTTGATGTGTTGGATTACACATTAATTGTAATTAATTAATTACGTTAATTGATTTTCAGGTGTTGAAGCATCCTTATTTCCCTGGGATAAATCCCACTTAGTCATGGTGCATTATCTTTTTGAGGCATTGTTGCATTCTATTTGCTAGAATTTTGTTGAGAATTTTCACATCTGTGTTCATTAGGGAGATTGGCCTGTAGTTTCCTTTCTTTGTGTTATCTTCCTTTGGTTTTGGTACTAGTGTGATGTTGTCTTCATGGAATGTATTTGGTTGTATTCTTTCTTTCTCTTATTTTTTGAAAGAGTTTTTGCAAGATTAGTATCAGTTCATCTCTGAACATCTGGTAGAACTCATTTGTAAATCCATCTAGTCCAAGACTTTTGTTCTTGGGAAGGGATTTTATTACTATTTCAATTTCACTTTTGAGGTTGACTTATTTAGGCTTTGTATGTCTTCTTTATCCAGTTTTGGATGAATGTATGCTTCTAAAAATTTTTCCATTTCATTGAGGTTGTTGAATTTGTTTGCAAATGTTCATAGTAATCTCTAATTATCCTCTCTATTTCTGCTTTGTCTGTTGTAATTTCCTCTCTTTGGTTTATGATTCTATTTATTTTCCTTTTCTCCCTTCTCTTATTTGTGAGCCTAACTAGAGGTTTATCTATTTTGATTATCTTTTCAAAGAAATAGCTTTTGTTTTATTGATTTTTTCATTGTCCTTTTTGTTTCTATTTCATTAATTTCTGCTTGAATTTTTATTCTATTTGCTTCCTTCTATTTACTTTTGGATTTTCTGATTTTCTTTCTCTAGTTCTCTCAGATGTGAAAGTAGGTTTTTTCATTGGGTATTTTCTTGTTTTTTTGATGTGGGACATTGCTATATTTCCCTCTTGTTACTGCTTTTACAGTATTCCATACATTCTGGAAGGTGGTATCCTCATTGTCACTCACCTTGAAATATTTCTTTATTTCCTCTTTGATTTCCTATTAATTCACACTTCTCCCAATAATGATGGTTTCTTTCTCATAAATGTAGTTTTCCAGTCCTGATTTTCATAATTGATTTCTGGTTTGATATCTTTATGGTCAGAGAAAATAAATGGTATACTTTTAATCTTCATGAATTGTTTGGTACTGCTCTTGTAGCTCAATACATAGCCAATTCTAGAGAATGATTCATTTGTACTTGAGAACTATGTGTATTCAGTTTTTTGGGCATGCAGTGTCCTATTGATGTCAATTAGGTCCATTTGGGCTAGGTGTTCATTTAGAGTTACTGTGAACTTGTTAATTTTTTGTTTTGTTGATCTATCTTTTGGTGAGAATGGGAAGTTGAAGTCTCCTACTATATGTATATATTCTCTAATGTCTTTTTTCAAAGATGTTAGCAATTGTCTGATATATTTTGGTGCTCCTTCATTTGTTGCATATATATTAATTAGAGTTATGTCTTCCTGGTATATTGACCCTTTGATCAGTATATGGCCATCTATGTCTCTTGTCACCTTATTTAGTCTGAAGTCTATTTTGTCAGATATAAGTATGACTGTACCTTCCTTCTTTTGGGGTTTGCTTGCAGGATTATTTTCTAACCATTTGCTTTCAATCTATGTTTATATTTAGCAGTTAGGTGTGTTTCCTAGAGACAGCAGAAGGATGGGTTCTGTTTTTTAATCCATTCAATTACTCTATGTCTTTTTATTGGTGCATATAGTCCCTTGGCATTTAGAGTGATTATGGATATGTTGAAGTCCATCCTTGTCAATTTGTTTATCTTTTTATTGTTCTATTCATTATGTTGTTACATTCTCCTTGTTTGTTCCTCTATGGGTTTAAATTTTAAAACTTCTTGTAATATTTCTTGAGGGGGGGTTGTAGATATAAATTTCTGAAGATTTTGTTTGTCTGAGAAGGTTCATCTTTTCACCTCATAGATGAATGAGAGAATTACAGGATAAAGTATCCTTGACTGAATTTTTTTTTTCTTGGAGCTTGTTGAATGTGTTTATCCATTCTATTCTTGCCTGAAGAGTTTCTTTTGAAACTTGACACTAAAAGTTTAATTCCTAAAGTGAAAATTTATACTTCATCAAAATTGAATTTCTATCCCCCAAACCCCCATTAAGAGTGTTAAAAAGAAAAGCTAAAAATTGGAAGAAAATATTTGCATATCACATATCAAAAAAGAATAAAAAATTCAAAACATGGACAGAAGACAAAAGAGATATACACAGGATTAGTAAACCTGTGAAAGGAAGTTTTATATCATTAGCCATTAGAGAAATACAAATTGAAACCATAATAAGACTCTGTTATATACCTATCATAATTATATAAAGAAATTAATTAATTAAATAAGTAAATAAATCATAAATGACAAACCAAAATCACATGGCAAAGGTGAGAAGACTCTAAATACTCAAACACTGCAAGTAGGAATGTAAAGTGACAGAAGCAGTCTAGAAAACTAGAGATGTCATAATCATAGAACCAGCAATTGCTCTCCTTTCATTTATCATAGAGAACTGAAGACAGGTCCATGCCAAAACCTGGACCCAAACGTTTACAACAATTTCATAGCCTAAAACTGGAAACAAATGATGTTTGTCATTGGTTAAATAGTTAAATGAATTATGGTCTATCTATACCATATTTCACGACTTGGGATTAAAAGGAGTGAAATATTGTAAGATGGAACAACTGATAAAAATTATACTAAATGGAAGAAAATTGCTCTCAAAGGTATATAGGCTTCCTCAATACCCAAAAGCAGAGCATGTTTTCTGAAAACTTCCAGAAGTTGAAACAATTACCATTGACATACGGAAATTTTTAACAGTGTCAACTTTGAAAGCCACCTTCCAAATCATACCATATAACACATGAAACCTAAAATAAAATAACATGGAGACCTGAAAGACAAGGAACAAGCAGGAATATTATACTCCACACTTAATCTGTACTAGTTCCTGGGAAAGAAGTTTGGCAAAGTAACTCTTTGCTGTTCAAGTTGCTACTGCCTATAGAACAGCTGTCACTGAGCATTAGTTTCAATTTTCATACTTTATCATATAAGCAGAAATCTTATTTGGGCTTCTGTTGGTTAGCAAAAAATGGGTACAAATGTAGATATTTCATTCATGTGAAATGGCATCATGAAAACTTTTGAAAGCCAAGTATACTTGTGTACTGTATTACTCCATTTATATCTCATTCTTTAAAAGAAAAAATTGCAGAAATGGAAAACAGATTCAAGATTTGTCTCAGGTTAGGGATAGAGTGGGTCTTAAAAATAAGTAAATATGGCTAACCTTGGGCTAATGGAGGTTCCCTGTACTTTAACCAAAGCTAACAACTAAGTAGATACTATTTGTCTGGTCCCGACCATGAGTTATAAGCCAAGAGTCAGGATATAGTTGGTGTGGTCCTCCAACGAGGTTGTGCCCAGGAATAATGCTTTCTCTGTGAAAAAACAGCTTGTGGAGGTTGCTACTTCCAGATAAGTCAGTAACTTTACAAAAATGTCAACAGCTATATTTGTGACTTTGTTATAACTCCCAGTTCCCAGGTGATAAGACTGGAAAAATTCTCTAAATAGATATCTAAATATATCTAAATAGATATCTAAAAATATCTAAGTAGGGTAAATTTTAAGAATACTTTGTTTTTCTCATTGCATAAACATTAGACATATCTCTTACCCAGATTTTCTTTATAGAAATCCTTCAAGTGTTTCATTTAACAGCTTTGTACACTGTCTATAATCCTTAGTGAGAAAGAATTCAGGGGTTCCCCAGAGCTGTCTGGAAGCTATTCCTGGGCTCAAATACCCAGTCTTGATTCTTTAATAAACTCACTAATTTTAGCTTGTTCAATTTATTTAAACTTCCATTATCTTTACTAGATCAAAGTTAATATCCTGGCTATGATATATGGTGGGAGTTTTACAATATATCACCACTGGGGAAAAACTGAATAAGGGTTATGTGAAACCTCTCTGTATTATTTCTTATAACTTATGTAAGTCTATAGTATCTTAAACAAGAAGTTTTATTTTAGATAAACTGGAAAAAAATTAAATATCCATCAATGGTAAAGTGCAGAAATAAATTATGATGTATTCATTTACTCATTGGAATGATAGTAAAAGTGAAATATATTAAATTTCATATAGAATATTATATCTGAAAGAGAGAGAAATAAATTATTTCTGGGATGGACACTTAATGGGGTTTCAAGTAAATGTAGTATATTTTCCCATAAACTGTATAATGGATAAACACATATTCATTATCTCTGTTCTTTATACCCTGCACATATTTTATAAACAAAGCAAATACTTTAAGCTTTAAAGTTATTTTCAAAGTTAAAAATCTGTTTTTAAAGAATATTTAGTACACCAATAATCCAAGAATTAAAATGAAAGACCTACAATCATTAGTAATATGTGCTGAATGATCTCAATGGACAAAAATTATGCATTTAACAAATAAGATTACAAATTACATGCTACTTCTAAAGTTCAACTAGTATATTGCTCAATTTTTGAAGTTTCTGGCTAAGATTCCAGCTCCTTGTGTTTAGTCTGATTTCCTATTTGCTCCTCTCTGTGCCTTGTTGCAGATGGGGAAACACAAACTATCCACTGTTTTGTATACTTGTTGCTAAACACTGAACAAGTGTAAGGGGAAGGGAAGGAAACTGTGATGAACAAAAGGTACCAAGTTTTAACATTTTTGCTGAATGTATGAGAAAGGGCTTAAAACGAGAGAAAAGCTAGTTCTGGTGTGGTCAAGAAAAGAAGCTAGGATATCTGCAGCAAAGCACTTGACTTTTCCTGTGTGCAAAGTTTCAGATTGTCTTTTCTAAGTATTTTAAAAAGGATGAAACCCAACATTTTCCACTGGTTCAGAAAAATCATTTTCCCAAGCAAGATCAGGGCCCTGAAAAGTAGTTTTGTTCCCCCCAAAAGGTAAAATGTTTTCTGAGAGCACAACACTAGTTTGCCCTTGATGTAATTTACAGTGCTTCTATCCATTGGCAGAAATAGCAACACATTTTCTGCAGATCAAATTTGCAATTTCTCTCAGAAAATATCTTGTATATGCATATTCATAAAATGAAAATAACTTGATTTGCTGGCACTCTGGGTCTGGAAGCAGAGGGATTTGGAGGAGAAATATTTCTAGCAGTTCAAGAAAAAGAGAGAGCAGGAGCAGGAAAGCAAGAGAGTGAACTGAAAACACAGACAGAGCAGGAACTTATAGCTGTTATCAATGCAGATGTTCATGGGATAGAACATAGTGTTTCTCCTCAAGATACCTCAACATGAAGTGGAAACCTCAGTTGCTGACCCAGATGGTAGAGACTCTCACGTCTGCCAGCATAGAGTTGAAGGTGTATCTGGATGCAAGCTGACTGGGACTCCAGCCAGGAAGACAGAAATGAAGTTGGAAATGAAAGAGAGGCATTCTGATCTTTTCCAAGAGAGATGTCCTTCAGAGTAAGGTTCCTGTCTACAAAGGTGGCAGCAGCTTATAGAAAAGCAGGACCTGTCATCTACATAGTCTTTGTTTGCCCCTCCAGTTCTATGTTCTGACTTTTTTCTGTCTTTTTATATGGAAAGAGAAGACTTCACCTTGTCAACTTCTAGCAACTTCCTTGCTGGGCTATGAGGCAGCAGTAGCTGTGTTTTTCCAAGGCCGCAGCTGCTGTTGGGCTCAGTCACTGCTCCCTGCTGCTGCTACTCACAGGGAACTTAGCCATCAGCTTTGAGTCCCCTTAACACTGCCTACACCTATGTAATGAGCTCTCCACAAAACTCACCTCACTTACTTTATTTGAATATTATATGTTTCCTGCCTGAACCCTAACTTAGACAATAAGTGTGATCAGACTAGTAAATAGTTCCAGAAAGGCAATTGGAAGACAAAAAAAAAAAAGAGAGAGAGAAGAGATAGTAGTAGTGATGATAGCAGAGAAACCTCCAGACAACATGTTATTTGTGGGCTTTGGCTGTCCTCTATGAAAGCAATGCTGCTACTGAAGCCATCTGGCTTAGGGCATGGTGCTGAAATTAAGAAAATCACATTGGATGTCATTGGGAGCGTGGAGATGGGAGGCAGTGTGAGGTGATAGAAAGAACACAGACTTGAGGGTCACACAGAACTAGGACTTTTACTTAGTCATTTTGTAGCTCAGAAAAAGTTACTTAAATCTCTGTGTCTCTACTTTTTCATGTGTTTTAAAAGAGAACAGTACTGCATTCTACGGATTTTTTGAGATGGGTAATTATTAAAGTAACAGATATAATGCATCTAGGACAGATTCCAGAGCATAGCAGGTTCTAGGCAGTGTTAGTTCCATCCTTCTCTGTTTCCAAGGAATAGGACAATTGGTAGAAGACCAAGACCCGGGGAGGTAGGAGTTGATGATGCTGGACTATTGCATTGCAAATGATTGACTGTGCCACCAGGTAGATGGTTCACTTCACAGGCTTTAGATCTAGGTTTAGATCATCCAAAGTCAATTGGCTTTATGTAAGATATTTCTTTCCTCTTGATCCTAGTCACTATCTGTAAATTAAGGTTTTTGACAGATAAGCTTTTCCTAAGCCACAATCTAGAAATGGGAGGAGTACTGGGGTATAAAGAGAGAGCATGTGCCCCTTCAACTTCTAAGTAAGAGATAAGAATGAACAGAAATAACAAAAGTGCATGAAGTTAGAATTTAATGTGTTAGTAGGTCATAAGCTGGGCATACCTGCAGATATATTTTATTTAACTTCATGATCATGTTCTTAAATTGCACATTAATTGATGACCTTTAAAAGTTAGCAGAGATCATAAGAAAGTTCAGATGACCAACTTCTCTGACAGCCTCCTCAACTTTTTTGATCCTCCCCTACTACACAACTTCTTAGAGGGTATGAATAACCCTGGCACCCTGAGGGGACAGCTGCACCCTCAGGTTCTCCACAGACTTCACCTGTACCACTTAATTCATATGTGGAACATGCCGGGTTTCTGGAGATATATGGGTGCCTGATACATAACAAATGAAGCAAGCTAAGTGACAATATTAAATTAAATTAAAACGAAATGACAATATTTACAAGTACTGCAATTTTGCCTGTTTTTATTAAAATAAGAAAACAAAAACAAGGGGGAAAAGCTGATAGTATATTAGAATAATACAACTAATAATTGACTCAAGTTACAAAGCAATTACACTTTTGCCAGCAAGAATTTGCCTGTGTCACATCTTACTGCGTTACATCTTACACTTACATCTTACATTTGCCAGAGAAATAGTTATATTATTTTGAAGTCATTAAATGAGGGTGTGTGTGGGGGGAAGAATCAAAGATGTATTATGTGTTTCCCATATGAACTCTATTTCCAGGTAATCAATAGTTGATAAATTTAGGTTAGGTAAGTTCAGATGGAATGATAAAATTAGAATGTCATCATTTTGTAACACTTGATATAATGATAATTTCTATAAGAATAAAAGGACATTAGTTACATTAAAAAAATAGGTTGTTATTGGCTCCTGATGGATGCTCACAATACCATCTAAAGTATTCTTATAAAAAATTATCAAAACTGAATCTGAAAAAATCTTTAATTTGAAGAAACTCACCTTCCTCTCAGAGAAACAAGGGACCAAGTTATATACCAGGGGCATTTGTTGGTATAGTAAAATTCAGTCTTTCCATGAACTTATGGGTCTGGACAGTGACATTCGCAAGTGTTCCTTTGGATTTCCCCTCACTTAAGAGGAGATTTGTGGTAACAGAGGTTGGAATTGAGTATTTTCCTCCCCTCATATAGAAGGTTTCAGTTAGCTAAGATTAGGAATTTATCTTTTCTCATATAAATTAGCCACTGATAAAGATTCAGTGGTTTAGGCCCTGATAAGGCAGTTTTTCTGAAAGATCTTGCTTAAAAGAACAGAAAACTCTGAAGAATTCAAAGTTATTCCTTTTCCCCTCCCCAGGCCATAAACAAGAAATCCACTGTGACAACCTTGTAGAATAAAACTCACAAAAACATGTGTTTCCTCTTATGACTGATCCTCTCTGGAACTTTTAATCTCAAAATTCTCAAAGCTGACTGAAGTAATTCAGCAATTCATCAAGTACAGTACAGGCTTTTTCACAGTGGCACTAGTTCCCAAGCATCTACTTGTGCGGTACTTCCCAGGTTAGCTTTGATTCTCTGTATCTGCCTGGCTCTCTCCTCAGCTTTGGGACAGTGGTTTGCTCTGTTACCTCACTTAATCTCATGGATATAAGAAAAACTGGTAACTTTTCAATGTGTCCTATTCCCTTGTAAGGTCAGAAAGGCAGCTTCTAATGTCAAAACCAGAAACCAGAATCTACATCTTTGATCAAAAATTGGAAGTCCATTAAGAACATATAATGCAGTAATCCCACTTCTGGGTATTTACCCAAAGAATATATAACTACTAATTCAAAAAGATAAATATGCACCCAATATTCATTGCAGCACTATACACAACAGTCAAGGTATGGGAACAAGTACCTGACAATGAATAAGTGAATGAAGAACTGTGGCATAAAGATTATGGAATAATACTCAAGTCATTAAAAAAAAAAAAGATGAAATCTTACCACTTGTGAAAACATGAATATGTTTTCAGTTATGATTTCAGTTATGTGTGGAATACAGAGGAAAAAAAGAACATGAACAAACAAAAGAAAAACAGGCCCTTACACCCTAACATCAGAATGGTGATGGCCTGAGGGGGAAGAAAGGAAAAGGAGTGAGTAGATGGAATGGTGGATGGAGATTAATTTGTTTGTGAACATGGAAAATATATACATTTCTCATTGAGGTGAGGAAAAATACTACTGGAAATCAATGCAGTGTTATAAACTTACACCCCCCCCCAAAAAAAAGAAAAACAACCTGGAAGTCTATTTTATTATTTAAAAAATCGTTATCTTTTAATGATGTGCACAAAAATATTTCTAGATGAAATTAAATAAAAGATGCCATGCTTAGCAGAATAAATCAAATGAAAAAAGACATTCTATCTCATTCATACATGTTATATAGAGAAGACAAAAGACATGAACTAAATAAAACAAAAAGAAATGTTCATATTATATTTCATTATTTCAGACAATTTTAGTGATTGCAGAAAGGGAAGGATGAATGTTGGGGTGGGTAAATCAGATAAAAATATCAACTGTATGGTGAAGAATAGAATTGGACTTTAGTGGTTTACTTTATATAATACATACAAATGTTTATTTATAATGATGCTCACCTGAGGCATAATGTCATGCAATGTTACTTCAATGAAAGAAATGTTTTTAAATAAATGAAACCACTCAGAGATTTTCCCTTATACCAGTTAGAAGGATGATTATCAAAATATAATAAATAACAAGGGTCAATGAGAATTTGAATAAAATGGAAACTTTGAACACTCTTGGTAGGAATGTAAATTAGTGCAACCACTATGAAACACTATGGAAAGTCTCAAAAATTAAGAATAGGATATCATATGATCCAGCTATCCCACATCTGCATATTTGAATGAAGAATATGAAAACACTAATTTGAAAATATTAATGTATTCCAATGTTCATTTCAACATCATTCATAGCAGACAAGGTCTGGAAAGCCTATTGAGAAATGAGTGAATAAAGAAGATGAGGCATATATACAAAATATTTGCTACTTAGTTATAAAGAAAAATGAAATCTTGGTTTTTTTAACTACATAGGTATAACTTTAAGATATTATGCCAAGTGGGAGAAATCACAGGAATAAAGGTAAGTGCCATATGATGTAACATATATGTAGAAAATAAAGGAAAAAAGCTAATAATCAAAAGGAAACAAAAAAGAAAATCTTAGGTTTTGACAACAGAATGATAGTTACAAGAATGGGTGGAGAATGGGGCATACCATATAATAACCAGTGAAGGTGGTTAATTATATGGTGGTAGATGGAAACTAGACTTGCACTGGTAATAATAATTTGGTATATACAAATGTTGAAATAAAACATCTGAAAATTTAATTTTGAAAAGGACATTATATCATACTTTGGGTACTTCAAAGCAGTCTAAGAAAATAGGTAGGAATAAAGATGAAGCAAGATTGGTGATGGCTGGTCATTGCTAAACTGGGTGATGGGTGCATGGGTACCAGTACGTTGATATTGGGTACACTATTCTCTATAGTTTTGCTTTTTCAGTTTTTCAAAATAGTTTTTAATATATTCTCTTATTCCTTCCAAGATGAACTTCCAATAGTTAGACCTCTCCAAGTAGGTCTATTCTCTCCCTTCTCTCTCCTTGCATCCTTTGCTCAACACATTCTTTATAATTATTATTTAATTATTTTTAACTGAGGTGATATTGGGGTACCCCATCAGGTATTACCATCATAATGCACCCTTCACCAACTCACCCATATTCCACCACTACAGAGCATTGTGCTTTCTACCGTCTCCAAATATATTCTAAATAGTAAATAGAATATGTCCTAAGAGGGGGAAAAGATGACTTAAGGAAAAGTACTTTCACTGTAGGAAATACTTTCACTGTATTTCTTCTATTTTTTCACCCATATCTTGATTATTATACTCTATTTCTTTATTTCCTTTAACTTTATTTTAAACTGTTTGTTTCCTAGTTTTTCTCTGAGGTTATTATCCATGAACTCAAAAGAGTTGAAGTTGTAACATTATTTTAATGCACATTAAAAAAAAATCCCTAACCAGTAAAATAAAATGCAACACATCTTTGAACTTTACAAGAAGATGTTTATGCTAGGCTGTGGAAAAGAGAGGACTAGTGTGAGTGATGGTCACAATCACAAGGAGAGGTGGATAACTAGTTATCTCACACACAGCACCTACAAAAAAAAATAATGTCATATTATATCTCTTTTCTCCTCTAACACTTACAAAATGACAATTTTGTGGAATTACAATTTCTTGCTTTTTCAGTGGAGTAGTCTGTCTTAAATCTGAATGTCTAGGAGTGATTGCAACTATTTCACTTTCTAAATTTCCTACAATTTCAAAGATTACAACTGTTGTGCTAGCTGCCTATCAATTAAGAGAGGTATAAATATATTTGTTTCTTTAGAGATGTTTGTGGATTCTCACTAAAAGATGAGTTTTTACTTTAGAATCATTTTGTTCTTAATTTTCTGAGAAGGAAACTGCATTTATTTTGTTTCTGAATGCAGTCATGTCATGTAAAAATCAGCACACATCTAAGTGTGACAATCCATTTCTTGCAGTGTCTTGGAGTCATGCTTTCTCTTTCACATCCTAGATTGAGTGTTCTTTCATTGAGTCAGTGCTTAGAAGAACATGAAGGAAAAATAGAAAAGAGTGAAAGTTGGAGCTCTGATTAAATCTTAAAGAACTTGAAAAATAGCAGTTCTTTGTTTCTTTCATCATTGAAATGCAATGGAACCAGTGGCTGGGTACTTAGAAGAAAATAAATGGTCCAATAAATTGGTCAGGTACTGCCACTAACATGAAAACATGAGCACTTACCACTGGGAACCCAACAAAATCCATGAAATCCATGTAAGGAAATACTTCTGAAAATTGAATGACTATTGAATGCAGTGAATCTATGAAAAGCAACCAAGAAAACTTCCATAAATGCATCAGGCTTTTAAATTAGCCTTAGAATAATGAATGTCAATTTCCAAGCTTTTTAGGTACTTTATATCAAAGAATGTGATGAATGTTGCAATATCACTTTTTACTCAGGTGCAGAAAAATATTATTCTCTGTAGACATTGCAACATAAAATAAAAATGCTTTTATTACCAGTAGCAATGATGTGACAAGCCTGATAAATGCAAGTTTAAGATTCCTCTGGGTTTTGGCATCCCTTCACACTTATTTTCAAATTACTAATAGATTCTGTAGGTTTGACTAGCCATCATTTAAGAGTGTCATTTAGTTTAAAATGACAGAAAAGTAAAATGTTCTTAAATGTTCAATTTTTCTCTTTTCCCTGACCGAGTTGCTAATGACTAAGAGTAATATCTTTTATTCATGTTGTCTAAGTGATGAAGTGGTCATTGGCAAATGATGAATATCAAGCAGAGATATTTCATTTAACACTCTTGAAGAAACTTTAACAGGAACCAGATTCCCTGTTTTGTTTGTTGGTTTTAAAGAGGTTTGGATTAACAAGATAAATTCTTGCTACAGAATAAGCCTTACGTATATCTCATGAAAAACCTAGATGTGTGACATGAAGCCTGCTACTAATGTGCTTGTACATGGATGAATTACTGTTTTGAAGACCCACTCAAGATCTTCACTTTTTTTTTTTTCTTGCACTGAGAAGGTTTCTAGGACCAATTTGAACTACAGTTGGGGAATTATAACTAATGATACAACAAACCATTTCTTCCAAAGCAACATTTTCTTTGAAAGTTATGTGATCACCTTTGAAATGTCATGTATAGTCACATTAGGGATCTTTTGAAATGTAAATACTGAGTTCTGATCCCTCATGGTATCTTGGAGTTTGAAATTTAACTAATTCTTAATAGTTCGATATGCCATCTGGCAAAATATAGTCTATTTACTTTCTGAACAGTTCCGAAGGCACACTGAACCTTCCAAAGCTTGGCAAAAGAGTGCTCATTGTAGTTGGAATTTTCATTAATCACCTCAATTATTAATTCAATCTCCATTATTCCTCCCTCAATTGTATGACAAACACTATTATTACACACAGGTGGAACAGTGGTGAAGAAGTCAGATAGACTTCATTTCCTAAAAAGACAATAAGATGGGGGTTTAAGTAAGGAATAGTAAATAAGGCAGATTCATATAGAAAGTGGCATGTATAAGAGGGTGGAGTTTTTCAATAGAAAAGCCAACAAAGGAATTGATATCGATGAACAATGATACTCCAGATCTGTTCTCAACAATATCAACATTACTTGAGAGCATGATGGAATGCAAACTCTAGGGTACCAAACTTTACCTAAAATCACACAATCTAGAGATGGGTTCTGTTATCTAATTTTTAGCAAGTACCATCATCCAACTCCTTGTGTAATTCTGATGCTCTCCAGACACCTCAGTTTTAACAAGTACTCCAAGTGATTCTGATGTACCTTTACACCTTTAGGTACTGATGACTCAAGGAAACAAGGAAAGGACTACCTCCTCTTGACCACACAACTGCCTATTACCACCTCCAGGATATTTCTCATTTCTTTGCTCTGTATCATGACAAAATCCTCAAAGACAGTCTAATTCCTTTTCTCATAAACCCTCAATCCCATTCCAATCAATTTTATATCTGCACTACTACATCAATTAGTTCATATCAAATCACCAATCATCTGAATTTGCTAAATGCAAAGACTCCAGTTTTTGCCTTACTTGAGATATTTGTTGCATTTGACACAACTAACTCAAACTTCTTTCCTGAAGCAGTTCCCAGCCTTACTAACAGATCCTTTGCATTGGTTCTCCTTTATCTGCTCTGCTTACAAACAAGAATTCCTAAGCTTTAGCCCAAGACCTCTTGTCTACTCAATCTACAGTCACATCTTCAGTAATCTCATTAAATTTTATGCATTTAAATATCATCTGCAAGCTTTCAGTTCCGAAACTTAAAAGTTTACCCTCAGCTTTTCCTTAAACTTTTCAGTTAGATGTCCAATAGTCATCTGGAACTTAACAAGACCTAAATAGAATGCCTGATTCTGTTCTTGAAATATGTTTGCCATCTCAATAAATGGCACCTTCATTTTCTGAACTGCTCTGGTCCCCAAAATTTTAGAGACATGATTGACCCTCTGTTTTTTGAGTAAATATACATTCTTCCAGTTGATTCTTTCTGATGGATATGCCTTAAGTATATAGCAAGGAAAAAAAGAAAGTTGCTAAGTGTTTGCTATGTCACTCTTGGGATGTAGTAGTCCAGAGGGACACCAGGATCAGAGGATCTCCTGACACTGACTTAACAGGAAAGTGACTGAGTAAATTCAACTCCTTACAGCAAAAGATGGGTGGAGAAAAGCACATAGAGACTGTGGCCAGGCAGGAACCAGCAGCCTCAGGGTTCTCCTGTGATTGGTTGGCAGCCTCTGAAGAGGGAGAGCTGATTAGTGTAGAGATGGACCCTTAGCTTAGGAGAGATACATGCAGACATTCTCAGGTGAACTAGGGGGAGCAAGATCCCCAGGGAGAAGACAAAGGAGTAAAGAGTTGTGCTCCTCCTTCCCTGCCTCCTCAAGACTCAACCTGGCCCAGTGAAGCTGTTCAGAAAGCTCAGCCTGTAGACTCCAGAAAGGAAGGTTGTCAGTGACATCACAAACACTAGCCACCCCACACACCACACCACACCACTTTCACCAGAGTAGGAGCTCTTAAGTTATAATCACCAAAGTCAGCATTAAGTAAGTATTTTGATTCTGGATTTTTAAACAAGAAACCATAAACTGAGTGATTTATAGACAACAGAAAAATGTTATTCATAGTTTCAGAGTTCAAGTCCATGACCAGGATGTAAGCATAATGGCGTTATTTCCAGGGGCCTCTCTGGTTGCCAATTTTTGTGTCCTCATACAACAGGGAAAGGTCAAAAGAGATTTTTGGAGTTCCTTTTACAAGAGGTTTAATCTTATTCATGAGAACCTCACCCTCATGACATTATTACTTCCCCAAGTCACCACCTCCTAACAACAGAGGTTGAGATTTTGACTTAAGAATTTGGGGCAGGGGGAACACAAACTTGTTTTACATAATAATAATAAAATACATTGCAAACTGAAAAATACTGCAGAAATGAAAGTTATGTGACTATTTTTCACAAGAATGAGAGGAAAACCTTCCTTCAGAGTTCTCAAAGTTCCTCCATTATGGAGTTTCTTGGTCCTGGCCCCAATTTATACTTTGAAATGGACAATTATTTGCTTCTGGGGGAAGCTCGGGCTCCAGATATTTTGCAGCATCCCTAACAGTTACAGAAGTCTCTAGAAGAACCCCCCCATATCGGTGACAAGAAATGTCCCTGGTCGGGAAAGAAGGGGAAGTGGTTAAATGCACCCTCTCCTTTCTTTCCTCAACCACTGAGTCACTAAGTTGGAAGCTTCCTGTGCCAAGTCTGGGGCTGTAGTGGTCACAGATTCAGCCTGTCCTGTGAGAACTTTGCTAAACTTCTGTGCCTATAGCAGATGGACTCTGCATAAAAGTAGATCTTTTAGAAAGATTAAGGAAACACAGAGCACAGTGTTCAGTGTTTAGTCCAAAAACAATTAAAAGAACTCTTAATTGCTTATGTTCCTTCAGTCTAAGGCCAACAACAACCACTAGGGCAGTAAGTTGTATTAGCTAAATTCTAGAAGCTTGTAATGCCCAGTATGCTTCTCAGACTAACAATATAAATTATGAGCCTACATACCAGTCACACTGAATCTGAATATATGAGTGGGGACAGTGGTAGTCACAAAATCTGATTTTTAGCAATTTCTTGGGAAGATATTTTTGCACAGAAAGAATATTTTTTATGGTGTGCATTCAATAATTTTTTCATCATTTTGAATTGATTCAGATGAAACCGAGTGAATCTTCCGTAGAATTCTGAATAATAAAGGATGTTGATTTTTAAAAGTGTGAATTTTTTAAGTTTGGCTTTTCCTTTCTATAACCTCTGTGATTTGGGTAAAAGAAATTGGTTTTGAAATTAAAGAACAATACAAAAGGCCTTTAGAAATGGGTATGACTTTAACATCACAGCAAATGACTCCAAATTCCTTTAAACTTTGGAATTCAAGTCTACTCTCTGGGTAAACTATTAGTCAACTCTATTCCTCTGAGAAATGTTTGAGAAAAATGATTATTAAAGAACATCATCAGAAGGTCATTTCATCACCTTCTTAATTCATTTTGAAGATCTAAATTTCCTACTACTTGGATGTCTGCCTGGAGCAATCAAATCGTCCATGTGCCAATCTTGAGAAGAGGACTGATATGTGAACATACTTTTAAGAGAATTTAAACTTTCAAACTTTAAGTCCCTGAAAGTTTCATGCTATGATGTGCTATAAATGATGACATGCAAGAGGGAAATAGAAGTGTCTCTTTAACCTATCTCTAAAAGGAAGATGGATAAGACAAATAAAAATGGGATTTTCAGCATAAACAAACAAAAGAAAATAGGTTATAACAGTAAATAAACATTAATGAGTCTTTTAGGAATGTTGCTAAATTAAATTTATGCTGAAAGGATAAAATTTTTGGAAAGTGGTACAGTATAGTATTCATCTTAAACTATAAGTTTTCATCTAAAGAGTAAATTGTCTTAAAGACCCTATTTTATTACTCAGCACTGTTTTCACTTTATGGAATATTTTGCATTATATTTTAATTAAAGTTATAATTACAGAACTAAATATAATTAGCTTCTTTCGTTAGAAGAAATTGGAAGTGAGCTTACTTTATTAAATTTTCAATTTGTTTCCTGCAGTGTTACATAGTTTATTCTAATTAATTGAAGGAGAGTTCATAAATATTTTATCAATTTTAGAATGTGATTAAAAACTCAGGAATTTGCTCTTGATTTTTAATTCTATAGCCCTAAATTTTTACTTGTACCCAGATGGATGTTTACAGCAGCAAGATGAAGCCCCTTATTACGCTTCCTCTTGACCTGATGCTTTACAACCAGATTGAAGCACTATTCCATTTTCTTTCTTTTTGGGTCAGCATTTTAAAGTCATTTTGAAGTTTTCCCAAAGGAAAAAAGTAATTGGCAGGCTTTATCCATCTTTCCTGAGTCTATACAATATTGGATACCATTAGTCACTCGTGGACATGATGTTTCTGTCTGTCTCCCTGCCCCTCCAGGCCCTCCTAAAATATAAATTTAGGGTGGACATTTTATTGGTTTTGTTGTGCTAATCTAAAGCATGAAAACCAAAATCCAATACAAAATAAGTGCTCAATAATGTTTATTGAGTGAAAGAAAGTACTTGAATTCATTCTCCCAAATACTAGTGAAAGATAAGTGCATTTATACTATGGTACTATGATACCCATGTGCACTGGGAAAGGATTCACACATTACAGTAATTAACCTCTGATTGAAGTAGGGAGGGAATAAGGAAATATAGATAATAGAGAACCTTCTAGATACTTCTTTTCTATAATTTAAAATTCTAAGATCTTTAGTTTTCTATATATCAATTAAGAAATAAATAAGAAAAAGGGAACTAAAAGTGAAAGCAGAATGAATGATGTATATCCTATTACAGTTCTAATAGATGTTGCAATCACTCTTCACTGGAAAAGAAAGAGTAAGGTAGGGAGGTGGGGAGAAGGAAAACATCTCGAAGGGAAAGAAGGAAAAACCTCATACAGGTAATACACCCTCAGTTGAATGAGTGAACAGAATGAGTGAATATTTCCATAGGGTTTTTCTCCCATTTCTTTACAATGTTGACAATTTATGAAACGTCAGTCCTCCTGAACACTCATTTGTTTTAATAAGTGTCCTTCATTCTGAATTTGTTTAAACTTTCCTCATGATTAGATTCAGGTTACACATTCTTGACCAGAACACTGCATAGGGAATGGCATGTCCCTCTCAAGTGTCACATTTGGACTCAGAACATCCATCTATCTCATATTTATTCTTGATCCAGTGTCAGAAAGTATATTTCTAAGAATTTGTTCATTTCTAATAGTTGGTCAACTTACTGGCATATTAATGCATTTCTGAAATGTCATTGTAACTTCTCTTTTGTTTCTGGTTTTATTAAAGTTTTTGTAATTTTGGAGATATGTGCTATAAAATGCATGTATAGAGATGTATGTTTAATTATATGTGCATGTAAGGAAGATGTCATAAAATACCTTCTAACTTCCTCTTTCCTCATCTCTGTTTTCACTTTTTTGTAACTTTTCCCTCCTTTTCTATCATTTCTTTGTTGTTATTTAATCTCTCTACAGCAGTTATATATTTCAAAGCACTATCACATATAGAATTTTATATCAATTGGAACCATTTTGTGAGCAGATTTGATTATTCATACCAATTTAACCATCAAAAATTGAAGAGGTAGATGGCAGGTTTTATGTCACTAGAAGCAGGAATTAAAACCCTGAGCATTTTCCTCTTTAGCATATACTTGTCCAGTTTTAGCATGTGACATCATGAAATCTTGGGCAAAATTTCTGCATGATCCATGCCTACCAATACTTTCTGATGAGCACTTAAATAAACACACTGGACTTGTTTTCAGCTTATGATCCTTTCTGACACTGCATCCTTTCCTGCAGTGACTATGCATAGTTCAGCTTTTACATTCTTGGAAATGTATCTTTTGCATTTGTCCATATTGACTTCATTTCCATATGAAATATTTACATATGTTTATCGCTTTGTCATCATATAGCATGGCATCTGTTTGCTGAAAATGAGTCAGGTCTCAGCCACGGCAGCTTGTCACATTGGCATGCAAGCATATCTAAAGAGAAGGGGAAACTGCCTTTTGGCAGGTTCCTTTAAAAGGAGATTACTTTATTAATTATCACCTGGCACTTTATTTTACAGACTTAAATGTTTTTTCATGTTTCCCTTCATGTGAGATTTATAATAGCCCTGTGGGATATGTAAAGCAGTTTCTATTATCTTGTGTAGTGATTGTAAATTCAACTTCAGAAGGGGAAATGATTCTTAAAAGGTCATAGAACAGTGATCATGATGACCCAATTGCCCTTGACTTTAAGACCTATGGCGGCTTTTTTTTTTTCAAGTATGTTGAACCACATTGTTAAAATAAACAGTAAGGTGGAGTGACTTTTCAAAGATGCTAGAAACTATTCTTATATTTAAAATAGCTACCATTTAATGAGAGTTTAATTGATTTAAATATATCAAAGAATATTAAGTGAAATGTTTTCTACGGCTTCTAGAAATCAACTAAATCCCATCCAAAAGATTCAAGGGATCATGGGCAACCTCTTGTCAGAAAAAAAAAATATGATCAAAGTGGTCCTTTGTCCCTCACTCCCATGTCCCCCATCATCCACTGACCAGAAGAGCAGAGTTAAAAGAGATTGACTCAGGTGATTTATGTCTGTGGAGCCTCAGCTACTAGCTTGTCTGGTTCTGGATGGCAGCCGATGACAAAACTGACAATGAAGCCCATATGTGGGGAGTAGGAACAAGTCTTATGAGGCAGCAGGAGATATGCAGGTAATAACATCGGAGCATGAAGTCCTGGCAGTACTCTTGTGTTCTGACCGCAACAGTGGTCCTGTCCCCTGTGAATGACCCATGAGAGGCTTGTGAGAGGTCTATTAGCAGCCCTGTCTGAAGGAGTCCTATTAGCTTTTATATTATTTATAGACAACGTCAGCAAAAGACCAAGTCTAGTTTACAGAAGTATATGTTCATACATGCAAACTCTCCATTAAGGTTATGTATTATCTACTGCTTTCCCCATATGTAGACTGTGTATCAAGGTTACATGCTATATATTAGGACAACTATGCTAGAAGGTCACAGCAAAACACACTCAGAAATGCTGAGAAAACTTTGTGTTTTCCTATGGTTTCTAGAATGTGTTGGCCCAGTGCAAGTCTACATGCCAAACTAGCAGGATTCCAAGAGATTAGAAGCTGAAATGATATAATTTTGTGGTGCAGAGATTCACTCCCTGGCAGAATAGTTTTGGTACTACAGATGTTCTTGGTGTTTCTTAGTGTTTTTCCCTCCCACACCCTTTTGTAAAGTTCAGTGATAGATTTTTTGAAGGAGTTTTACATGTGCCCACTATGTTTGGGAACATATATAAAATAAGAAGTTAATATTCAAGTCCTGTTTCAAGTTTTCTGAAGATAAGAACCAACTTGAACAACAGAGGATAGGATTGCAATACGAGTACTCTCAACCTGAGCTTTCACTGTGAGGGTCCCATCCACCAAATACCATAGGTTATCCCGCTGAAACCATCCTGGCGTGTCACACTCTAGGTCATCACATGAGGAGAGCAAGGGAACCCAGTCAGAAATATTTAAAGGCATGAGCTATAGAAAACATCAGATAGTTGGTATTATCAAAACCTCAATGCTGGATGAGCAGTATTGAATATTTATCCTCATCATCTCTTTATAAGATCAAGTTTCCCAGAAGCAATACAGGGATTCAGAGAGATTTAGTGAATGAGATATCTCAGGAGAAACCTGCAAGAATTGAATGCTGCAGAATAATGGGTCACAGAGTTCTCTGCAGTGCAAACTAGTCAACAGAATTGTTCATTTGTGAGGCAAAGGGATGGACATATTACTCAATTTTACTGGCAACTGAAGTGAAAGGGTGCATTTAATGAAAGACAATTCTCAGGAGAAGGGTGGAGAGGGACAGCTTTAACTATTCTGTGTTCAAACTTGCAAGAAAATGTGTGTATTCGACCAGTATGGGAATTCAATTAGGAATTCAGTAGCATCTACTACATTTCTCTTCTTTGATAGAGAATTTTCTAAAGTATACTCAATATGGCATTTCAGGGACATTAAAACCTAATCATGCATAGTAGTGACCTGTTCACAATGTAGCTTATATTGACTTTGGTTGCTTTCCTGCCTTTCTTTACTCATTTCTTCTCTTCTGTTACCTGAAATAACCTCCCAGATAAAAAAACTCCCCCCAAATTCTTGTCTGGCAACATTTGTAGAAAAAAAAAGGATGCAAATCTAGACAATGGCCAGAATAGAAATATTCCTGCCACAGAGCATTTCCTGAGTTGTAGTTTCAACTAAGTAGCCTTGAAGATTAAGGAACTGAAAATTATATTTGCAGAAAAAAATGAATAAAACTCTTTCCAATTTACTTGGTTAATAACTTGATAATCATTCATTATCTTACTTCATACTCAGAAACTTTCTGAGTGAGTGTAACTATGTCTAGTTCACAAATAGTAACACCAAGGAGCAGGAAAGGTAAGTCATGTCTAAAGTCTCTCAAGTTATGTGATTCTAAAGCCCATGTTCTTATTCATTGTGTTACACCACTTTCCTGAAAGTTTCTGAAACAAGACATCAATACTCATTTTCTCATTTCTGAAATGAAATCTAGGATTCCTTAAACAATCCTTGAGAAAATTGGTATGAAGCAGATATTTTTATATGATCAAAGGACCCATTTTTCTCTTCTAATATAGCCGAAAAAATAAAAAGGGCAGATGGCATGTTCTGTTGTTAAACTGCTAACATTATTGATAAGGATATTTTTTCAGACTGTTATAGGAAAGACCCAGCAGTCACATTTAAGGCAGCTGCTGCATTACTTAGACATTACATTATTTATGTTAAAAATGGTATACTGGATGAACAATTACTCATCCAATAACATTTATTAGTTACAATCAGTAGTTTTAAGAGCAGAATAAAATACCAGGGAAAGTGTGGCAAATAAAACAGTGTTATTTCTCTTACACTCTCTAATACATAAAGATTTTGTTCAGGTTATAAAATATATTCCCTACATTGACTCTATGGAGTTGATTCAATACCCTGTGTGCTTGGCTACTAGGACTGGCTTTTTAAATCAGCCTGGTATGTAGGAAGATGTCAACCATAGTTTGCATACAGAAGGTCACATTGTATGTTGGCAGGGTACAAATGTTGGCACCAGACAGTCTTTGATTTTAACTGGGCTTTGACACTTATTCGCTATGCAATCTCAGAGTATTCATGCTCCTTAACACTTAGTTCCCCCAATTGAAAGCTGAAACCAATAACTTTAACTCCCTGATAATGTTTGAGAAGGATCAATGCATCATACCTATAAGGAGGTGACAATGTGGTTAGCAACAGAATGAACACTCAGTAAATGTTATTAATAATAAAAAAATGTTTTGAATAAAGTAAAAAAAATACTATGACAAAAATAAATACAATTCGTTAGACAAAATGTTAGTTTATGTAATTTCAGGTTCAGGCATGCCACACATTTGCCAGGGCCACCATCTATATACCATACCCAAATTCCCTCAACAAAGCACACCAGGGGAGACAGCATTGCTGGCGTTGTTCAGCTGGAACAGTACACTTTTCTTATTGGTACCTATGAAGATTAACCCTCTCCCCTGGAAAACAGCAGAGGCAGAGAGAAATTGCAAACACAGTGGAGAGAGAATATATGTCGATATAGAGTGCTGTAAACTTACATTACCATGAATCTGCGATGACAGCATAAGTCACCAGAAGGGAAGCGTCAAGTGAATTACAGAAGCCTTCCCCAAGAAGTGGCAATAAAACAGTGAAGTACCCTTTGCCATCTCATATTTCATGGATGCCAGATAAATTCAACTTTAGAATTTTGTTTTAATTTCCCTGATTTTTAGCCACTATCTTATTCCTCCTACCATGTGATTCAGGGGTTTATTCTTTCATTTAGCATATATTTATTGGGTGGCTTTTCTGTTATATAGAAGTCCCAACAGTAAACTGCCAAGCTGTAAGTACAAGCTCAGTGTTTTGTTCCATAGATATCTCACAAAACTAAATTATTTTACTCTTATAAAAGATGGATAACAAAAAGATATAAAAATAAATGTTTCTTTAAAACTATGAATAATCTCTTGACCCAATGTCATTATTTTATGTAAAATAAGAGCTGGTATCAGTTGATTTCATGGCAGTACTTACAAAAATGCTTATATTATAACAAAGAAGGACACTAGAACTCATCTCCTTTTAATTTGCCAAAAATTCAAGTATTATTCCTGTGTGCCAGGGTGGGGATGATAATAAATATTTTTAAATGAGGTGATCTGGTGACCCAAAAGTAATTCTGAAGCTCAATTATTTTCTTCTTTGAGAGATGGCAGAAAGTCAAGCTACCGAAGGTTCAACTATTTCTTAAAGGTATAATCTGAAAACTGAACATTGATCCTTCCTGAGAAACTTTCTCAAAACAGCATTCTAGAAACTACCTTCCATGGTCAGTGTAGACATACATGTTAAAGATATGAAAATCTTTAGAGCTTATGGGTTTAAACTTTTTGATAAGCTGACTTCTTTCAACTCCTTAAGCTTGCATATCTCAGATATATATTATGCCCAGATATATATTCATGGATATATCATTAATTCTTGAAAGTGATTGCTCAAACTTTTGCTTCAGGATAAGGGTCACCAAAACCCTTGATACCAATTTAGAGCTTTGAGTTGAGAGGGTTTGATTTTAACCTCAATGATTCTGAGTAATTTTAAAGACAGCTTTATTTGTAGACTGAACAAATATTACTATTCTGTTTTCCAAGTTCATTAATGATCTAAGGAAAAGTTCAGGGCAGCCATTATTTATTAAAAATAATTATCACCTTGGTAGGTAGAAGTGAAAATCCTAATCCTGATATATCAAATCCAAAGTTATGATTCTAATCCTCTGTATATAATATTTATATATTATATATATACATATATCTTCAAAAATGTTCCAGAATAAACTCAAGGAACAAAAGGATAGAATGTTCTTGTTAATTTACTTGAAAGAGAAATGTGTAATTATACTTCAAAAACCAGTTCAGATAATTGTAAATCAAGTCATCTTTTTTACATCTTTATCAACAACTAAACATCTGTTTTGATGGCATTGGACTCTTTCTGACTCAGAATTTTCTAGTTCTTCTATCACTCTTCATGTGTGTGCTGACAGATGGGGGAATTCCTTGGAATCTATGTTATGCCAGTCATTTTCTTGTCCTGTGTATTTAGAAGATTTTCTGTCCACTAGGTTAAATCCACTTTATGTTTTCAATCTGAAGTAAACAGTGTGCTCAATTACAAACACGGGAGTATCAGACGTTCTTGGAAGATAATGGAAAGGATGAAAATAATACAAAAACAATCAGCGTAGTGTAAAAAAGAATGAAGTAATTATTCATTCAACATTCAAATATGTGTCTATACAGAATAGAAAAGAACATGGAACTTCTGTTAGTACTGATATAAGAAATTATCCATTTATTATTCAGCACAAGTAAATGAGTATTTAACCATCAGTTACAAAGAATCTTGGGTAACAAAACAGGACGAGGGTGAATGCATGAAATTGGAAATCGTGGTAAGCACAATCATACCATGTTAGTGTCCATGATTCTAAACTAGTATTCCTGGATATACCATTATTGTTGAAAGTGATTGCTCAAACTTTTGCCTCAGGCTTAAGGGTCACAAAAACTCAATATCGCCATATTATCCCTGCTGCAGAAATGATAAAGTGAAGTAGAAACATTAAAAGGTTAACTTTTTATGCTGTTAAATGTATTTTTAAAATCTTAATAATCTACTCTTTTATATCAAAGATAACATTAATTTTATATCAACGCTTTTGTTATAAAAATGCTCATAAGACTTGCATAATTATTTGAAATATATTTAAAAAAAAACTTAGCTAAAAATGGTCTCCAAGTTCTCTAATATCTGAAGCATTCACAGCTGTGTGTGTGGACATGTGTGTGCACATGTATGCACTTGAATGTAGAAGCAAACAAACAGAACAAGGACTTTGGAAATAGGTAGGTCATTGTTTGGATCCTAGCAGATCGCTCCAGGTGTGAAACTTTCCCATAAATTATTTCACCTCAAAATTCTTTCCTTATTTATTAGTATGATTGTTTAGCATTTACAAGAATAGCACAGATTCTATTAGGTTTCTATGTGTCAAGATCTTTCATGTCACACGATTAGTAGAAAATTATAGGAAATAGAAATATTACTGTAACTATGATTATACATGTTATATATGCATGCAAACATATATATGCATTGTACATATGTGTTATATAAATATATATGTACTCTATATGATTTTGGTTTTACCATCTAAACTCCAATACTTCCCCTTTCCCCAACAGACCATAATGAGACATGGAGGCTGGAGATGTCATTAGTTGTAGGTGAAATTAGGAGTTGAGGGTCACTTAAATTAATAACATAGAAATTAATATTTTTTAGATACAATCATAGACGTCTAATAAATACATGCAGTTAACATCTAACAATCTGAGGTTCCTCATTTATAGATAGGAGAATTAAAACATGTCTATATTGTAACCTTAGTTTGAAAATTACATATAATGTGAAAATTACATATAATGTGAAAATATTGTTCTAGGATGAAAAACAGTAAGTAAAACTCATATTTATTTCAGAGTTCCTCTGATGGAAAGTGATGAAATGCTATGTTTTCTTTTCCAATATACTCTCCCCTCCTTTAGCTATCTATCCCATCCTGTCTACCTTAATAGTTTTAAGACATCAAAGCCATTTTGTGAAAGCTAACAATCTCAAGGAGAGTTTCTAGAAACTCTCTATGGAATACTCTATAAGCGGTGTAAGTACACAAGAATCCAGGCATAAATTGTGTTGTTAAATTCACAGTGAATTAGACGTTTTATTCTTTATATTTCTGCCTTAATTCCTGTGACTTTGGTTTTAAATAAAGATAGGTCATGTGGAGTTTATGCGAAAGCTTTTGTGAAAATCCAAAAGAACTATAGTCTTTACATAATTATGTAGCCTCCTTTATGACCTTATTATAGAGAGGGGCTTATTTGAACAGGATTTTCTCTTCTCTAAAATAGTACAGAACATATGCTAGTTTTCTGAGTCTATCTCAGCAATGTTTCTAAGAATATTCCCACGTGTGGTAAATTTAGCCCAATTATAGTTTCATGAGCAAAAGATAATTCATAATAGTAAAAGAGTGAGAGAAAGCATGAGATAGAGATATATATAGAGAGAAAGAATGGTACAGACACTAAGGAACAGTTTGGCTGTTTCTTCAAAAACTCAAATATAAATATAAAACTGCCATTAGCTCTGCAGTTGTACCTCAATAGAAATTTCCCAGCAAAATAAAATTTACATTCACACACACACAACAGGTATATAAAAATATCCATGACAATTTCACTAGTATTATCAAAAAACTAGAATCAGACATTCTTCCAAAGAATATCCTTCAAAAGAAAAATGGCTAAGCAAAATATGGCACATCGCTGCTATGGAGTACAATAAAAGATACAAGTTATAAACACAAGCAATGATTTAGATGACTCTCATGGAATTATGTTGAGTGAAAGTTTTTCCCAAAAAGATATTTACAGTTGGCTCCATTTTCATAATACCTTAAATCAACAGCATTTTTATTGTTGATTTCTGGTTGCCTACGTGGTCAGTTTTTGGAGTGGGGAGTGGAAAAGCAAGATAGAAAAAGGAAGGTAGATATGGCAAGAGAAGAGCAATATAAGGGATCCTTTTGTTGGAAACATTAAGTGTCTTGTGAAAATATGAACCTATACAAGAGTGAAAAGATATTCCTTACTCATGGGTTGAAAAATACAATTGCTAAAATGGCTATCCAACTCAAAACAATATACAGATTCATTGCAATCCCTATAAAAATTTCATTGGTATTCTTCAAAAAATAGAACAAACACTCCTAAAATTTAATTGATAACACAAGAGATCCTGAATTGTCAAAGCAATTCTAACAAAGAATAGAAGTATACTCCCAAAATTCAAACTAAAGCACCAAAATACTGTAATCAAAAGTGCATAGTATGAAATAAAAATAAATACATATATAACAAAATAATTTAAGAGCTTTTATGGACCCATGTTTTTAAGAACCCATGTTTATATGAACAGGTAATCTATGAGAAATTAGCCAAGAGTATACAATGGGGAAAGGAACATCTCTTGAATAAATGGTCTTGGGAAAACTGGACTACTACATGCTAAAGAATGAAACTAGACTGTTTCCTCATTCCATAAGAAAAAATAAGTCTAAATAGATTAATGATTTGGATATAAGAACTGATACCATATAATACATAGAAGAAAACATGGGCAAAATACAGTATTAATTTCAATGCTATCTTTGGGTACTCAACTCCAAAGGTAAGAGAAATAAGATTAAAAAAACACATGAAAGTACAACAAACTAAAGTGCATCTACACAACAAAAGAAATGGCCATTAAAATTAAAAGACACCTTACCAAATCAGAGAATATGCTTGCATATCATATATTCAACAAGTACCTAATACCCAAGATCTATAAAGAACTCATCAACTCAGCATCAAGAAAGCAAACTAGTCAAATAGGAGCAGAAGAATATAATAAACACTTGTTCAAAAAAGCACTTAGATAGCCATAGGCATATATATATATATATATATATATATATATATATAGCTCATTACTTGTATTTATCATCAGGGAAATTCAATTCAAAACCACAGTGTAATATCACCTTAAATCTCTGAGAATCATCCAAATCAATAAGACAGAAAGAAATAGTTAGCAAGGATGTGAAAAAATTGAAACTTGTACACTGTTGTTGAGAATAACGAATAGTCCACCCCATTCTAGAAAATGGAATGGAATGGAATTTTCTAGATATTAATATTATTAAAAAGTAGGTCTACCATATGATCCAGCAACTCCACATACACTTTAGTGTATGTGTTCTTCATTACAACCACATTATAGAAATAACCCAAGTGACCAAGCACAGAAGAACAGATAAAGAAAATGCAGTGTGTTTGTGTGTGTGTGTGTGTGTGTGTGTGTGTGTGTGTGTGTGTGTACACATACCCAGTGGGATAACACTCAGCTTTTAAAAAGAAAAAAGAGATGAAATCTTGCCATTTGCAGTAACATGGATTGAATTCTTATCTTTTTAATGACATGTGTGGAATTGAAGAGGATTATGCTCAAATAATTCATTAAGAGAAAGGGAAATATAGGAACAAGTATACTAAAGGGGAACCGGAGAATAAAGAAAAAATGAGGAGGGGGTCCCAATGGACTGTGGTACAGGATTAGTATGCCAGGTGGTGGCTTCTAGTGTAGTAATATCAACTGAAGATATGAATCTATTCCTCAAAATTATATCCAGTGCTGTAAACCAATGCTATCTTAATGAAAAATAACATAGGGAGGGGAAAAAGGATGGGGGAGGGAGGGAGAGAAGAAAGAAGGAAAAGAGGAAGAAAGGAGTGAAATAAAGAAAAAAGAATTTTTAGTAATACTTGTGTTTAAAAGGGCATTATAAAGTTCAAAAATTAAAAGTATTTTTAAGTATTAGCTAGTGATTATTTAACCTCTGTTTACTTGAATGGAGAGTATTTGCCTCCTCATGTGAAAATCAGTAAGTTTGTCTCCATCTTAAATGTTCTAATTATAAATGGAATCTCCATTTAATGAGATTAAAATGATTGGTCCTACAGAACCTCTCTAAAGCCACATACAAGGTAGGCCTTCAAAATCTTAGCTCTTTTTTTTCTATGCTCTGAGCATAGAAATTTTCATTTTATTATAAATATTTCCAGTAAGCTTTCTTCATTTATCATGCTTGGGCAGTTCTAACTTTGGCAGATCCCTATCTTGAATGTTTCTTCTTTAAATACAGTCCAATGTCACCAGTTTTTTCTTAAATTGTAGCATTTTATGTGCCATAAAAATAGCATAGAGGTCTGAGATGCCCAGTGTTAAGGCCAAGGAGTGGGAGAAGTGAAGGAAGTTCAGTTATGGAAAACCAGATAAGTTTACAGTGATAGAATTGCCTTGAAACTTGATCATACCTTAGCTCTATCATTATGTATCTTTGTTAGATATTACAATTTGGAAAAACCTTATAAAAGGAACACAGAGTGTCTCTGTATTGTTTCTTAAAATTACACAGGAATCTAAAATTACCTAAAAACATAAATAAAATATTTAATCAGAGACTACTTCAGCTGCTAAGGTATCATAACAGGCCAAATATTTAAAAACAAAACACTCTCTCTCAGGTGTTGCATCCAGAAGTGTAGGTCTAGGAGTCCTGCACTTTCCTGAGAGAAGGGTGTGGAATGAGGAGCCGGTGAGGCCTATTCTCTTGGGGGAAACTGGGGCAACCCCAGTGACCCCCCACAGGGTTCTACGCCCCCAACTCCTTCAGGTTTGGGAATGGGATCTGGTGATCTGCTGGGGGTGCAAGCTTGAGGGGAGCCCCCTCTGATTTGTCCTCTCCTCAGTCAGTCCTCATCATTAACAAGAAAAGAAACAATCTAGAGGTAGAGAAATAAAAGCCCTGAACACACCCATCACCTGCCCAAAGAGTATGGTGGGAACCCCTGGATTCAAGACTGTGTAAGACTAGAGTGAAGACATGTCACTAAGTAGCACTGACAACATTTCTGGTGCTAGGGGCTAAACTCCCCATCCAGAGAAACTTTCAATGTGGGCAAGGAGCCCCTCTTTCCCAATGGGGGAAGAAAGCCACAGAGAAGTGGCAGTGGCCCCATGGAGAACTGCAAGCCATAAGAGAAAAGATGAGCCATACAGTCTGTCCCTACCTGGGAACTTACCCACGCAAGCAACTGGGAGATGATCCCCCAGTGCCAGATGCCAGAGCTATAAAATCAAGCAACAGCACCACGGGACAGACAATGAGATGAATGGAAGAGACAGTCAATAAGAACAAGGAAACACTGAAATCAGAGATCATAAGGGTCCAGAGAAAAAGAAGCGATCTTCTCCACCCCAGGAAATCCCACAGTGAAGAAGTCTGGAGAACCAGTTCAAACACCTGCCTTGAAGGAGGTTTTCTCACATGCTCAGAAGGGCCACCTGTCCCAAGGCTATTCCTGGAGATCTGGTCATCCTGGTCTGCAGTCCCCAAGAAATATGGGACTTCGCCCAGGATAACACTGCTTCAGAAAAGAAAATGAAGAGACAAACAGGCCCATCATTGACCAACAACTGGCAACGAGAAGAAACTGGAGTGACTGGAGGTAGAATACAGAGGAAGGGGAGAGGGAGGACCATGCCTGTAACATGAGCTATGTACACCAACAATAAAATTAATTTTATAATTAAAAAAGAAAATTAGAAACAACTGGATAATGCAATTAGTCCTTTTCTAATTAATTGTTTTCCAAATTGCATGGCCTGGTAAACTACAAAAATTATTAATTTTGACCCATGGACCAAATCTAGTAAAACAACTTTTTAAATAAATAAATGAATGACCATACTCATTTAAAATAGATAAATAAATTAAAATTATTTAAAAAACAAAACAAAGCAAACCAAAACCTCCCAGGCTAAATCTGGATTGGATCACAACTACACGTAAAATCTATGAGTAAATAAATAAAAATGGTTTATGCTTACCTACCAAGTGTCTACCAAAAAAAAGTGAATATATGAATTCCAGAATCTGAATAGATGAAGAAGCATGAACATTTGTTGCATCCAATTGAAGATGTACTGTATGGCCCTTATGCTTGAAAATTTCAAATTATATGTAAACACATCAAAAATCTTGGCATTCTCCTTAATTATCCTCTTTCTTTTATACTTCATGCTGAATCCATCATCATATTCTGTTCTCTACCTTCAAAATATATGCAGAATCCAACCATCATCTCACCCCTGAATTATTGTAATTGTTTTGTAAATGGCTTCTACAGTTTGCTGTTCCACAGTGTATCTTAAGATCCAAAGTGATGCTTTAAAACAGGCCACATAAGTCATATTCCTCTCCTCAAAACATTTCAATGGCTTCCAAACACAAACCCAATTAGAGAAAAAGAGAAAAAGCATTTCTCTGTGCTTCCCATGTCCTCAGTGATTTCACTACCATTATACCAATTGGTCTTGTATCTTCTGTATTCCCCTCCCTTCAACCTTCCTACTTCAACCTTACACATGTCTTTGTTGTTATTCAAATATGAAAGTCTATTCCCTGACACTTTTGTAGTGGCTGTCCACTCTACCCAGAATGCTCTTTCTTAAGATATTCATAAGCTTGACTTCCATAGTACCCTCAGGTATTTGTTTAAGGGACATCACAACTTTCTTTCTCTATATTTTTCCCCATAAACCTTAATAATACTCTTTTATTTTTCAATTTCTTCTATTAAATATACATTTTGTTCACCAGCACCAAGGATATTGCCTTCATCATAAAAAGCATTCTATCTTTATTGATAAAATAATGAATAAATGAAGTGAGTAAAATAGGCATTTCTGGAATAGGGAATATTGGTCAGAAATTTTGATAAAATTACCTTCCTTCATATACAAGTTCTAGTCCATTTCTAACATGCCTATCTATTTCCACACTGTTCAACTCCATCATACAATTAACTCCTCCAAAACAGCGACTACATTTTTTGTTCTAATTGTTCCATATATGTATTATTTTTTTCAAGTAAATGAAAAGCTTAGGAGTAATCATCTCTGCTCTGATTTTTCAATCCTCCCCACTACTGGCAGAGAACAAAGTGGAAATAAATACCTCTTGACTTATCTCCATCTGGGATTTCATCATCCCTCCTGCTCTTTACTTGCTTTGATATCTGTCTTCTAATATATATTTTAATCTTGATGATTATATCTCTTTTTTAAATGTAGTTGAATGACAACAGCACTCTGGCTGCTCCAGGTTTTCCACTAATGTGACTGAATCTAACCTCTCACAACCCATCTCATAACATTCCACAAGAGTAGAATCTGTTACCATATTCTTGCCATTAGTTGATTTGGATGGTAAAGCTGCCATCAAGAATAAGTAAGTCACAAATGAAAGAGATTTTATAGAAAAGTTCATCATCAGGGAAAAGTATTTTGTAGCTTGCAGAAACAAGGGAAGATTTGTATTAAATCCTCCTGACTGTAGGGTTTTTACCTTACCATGCATAATAAGTGAAGTAACCATTTGTGTTAGACTTTAGAAATGCAGGTACAATTTAGAGCAACTTATCTTTTTATCTGTCTGTTTCTATTCTTAAATGTCACTCTGAGTTTAAAGCTCTTGAATATGTTTTTATGTAGAGTCCTCAGAAATGACTTTGTATATTGCAAATATGGTTTATACAGCACTGAGTTTGAAGAAATGGACTAGGGCAATAAGGAAAACTGTAGGGAACGAGAATTCATAAAGCAGACTATTGACAAAAAAAAGAAGGGAGCAGGCAAGAAGAAAAAAACATTTTTGTGAAAAATAATAAAATATTACATTCATTGGAGGAAAAACCCTAAAAAATATTTTATTTCAGGCTCTTTATGTAACATAAGCAAGTATTTACTTCTGCTTAAAATCATGAAAAAAATTGCTCAAGGCTGCAACACAGTTAAGGACAGAGAAATACAGTAGGAACATAGGTCCCATTCAAACCTACTAGCATTTTCCTACATTTCTCACCCTGGACACTTGTCATATTTAGGATCAGATAATTCTTTGTCATGGAGAGCTGTCTTGTCCCTTTCAAAGTATTTGGTGACATGTTGATCCTCTCTTCTCAAGTCCGCCTAATCAGATGTAACAACCAAAATTGTCCTTGGTTATTGTTAAATATTTCCTAGGGCCAATTCAACTCCCCATCTGTGAATAATAATATGGGACTACAGTTCAACATGACCAAAGAAAGAATGATTGAGAGAAGTTAGTATTTCCTATGTAAGATCTGTACAAGACTCTATGGCCAATAGATAATTGTTCTAGTCTGAATTCTGATCGAAGTTACAGAGATCCATCTGAAACAAACTTAAACCATGTGGGAATTCATTGACTTTCCTGAACACTAAAGGTGGACACTAAACTGACTGAAAGAAGACTACCCTATTTCTCATTTCAGTTTTCTCTTGTTGGTCCTCCTATCTCAGCCCTTCATTTGGAGTAGGCACCTCATAGATCTAGACTCACTTTATTATGATTCAGTATCCATCACAAGAAAGAGCAGTGCTTCTATCTTGACTTACTTTCAGTTAAGACAGTTTTAGTAGTATGATTGACCCAGAGTAAGTCATGTGCCTAAATTTATGGCCAAGATATGGCAGTCCTGTTTACATCAGAGGGGAGAGATGGATGGAGGAGGTAGACGAGACCCTTACCATCATCACATTAACACCAGTGTTCTCTATAGTGCTTCATGAGTGATTGCAAATAACTAATTTACATTAACATTTTCTTTAAATATGTACATTACTAAAGTTGAAGGCTTATCCAAACTAGAAGGAAAGTTCATGCCTCCTATATCCAATTTCTTGGTATGGGTTTTTTTGCTGTTAACAAGGCCTGTCCTCTACAATGACAGGTTTCAGAGTCAGATTACAAATGGAGATTCACAGATCATATAGCTAAATATTTAGATATCACACAGCACACTGAGTTTTAAATAAACTCTTCTTCACTGGCAAATATATCCTCATAAAGACCTAGAAGGTCAGGTTTGAATTTAGAATTCTCAAAGTCCTTAGTGTTCTGAGGCAGAAAGTGGTAGCATGGGGAGAGCCATCTGTTTTGTCAGGTTTGGAATCTCTAGAGTGCTAACTCCCATGAAGCAAGAAGGTTTCACTTATGACTCAAGCCAAATGCATATAAGCACAATATGAATTTATTGGGGGAAATCCACATTACAATAATATAAGCATACAATTCAATGGGAAGAAAAGGGGAGAAAAGAAACTAAACTCTTGGAAAAGTTCTGGAAACTGGAATGTAGAGTTGGCAGGACTTGATTCTGAGAGTTCCTTGAATTAACTGCAAGTAGTTGAGTTACCAGTTAGAGAAAAAATCCAGTAGCATTTACTCATCCCAAAGGTGGGCTCAGGAATATAAACATGGAGACCATAAGCATCAAAAATTAACTCAGATTTTACACCAATATTTACATTATTTTTTCCATGGCATGTTATCATGGCCGTTTATTAATTCTTATATAGAAGCCATCTCTTTGCACAGCCAGGTTATAACCTGTCCTTACCTTTCACAAAGTACTTACCAGTATCTTCTTAAAGAAAGGGTTGCCTCTTAATTGATAACCTAAATCACTCCATCTCAATTGCCCCCTCAACCTTCCGATCAGTCAGGATCATTATAATATCAGCAAATATTATACCTTTCCCTAGCCCCCAGTCTGACTACCTTCACCTTTCACACATGCTGCTTCATCTTGCACTCTGAAGGGTCTTAACACCCATCTGCACTCCCTGCAAATAATGGTCATTCATATACTACTGCGGTGTGGTTTTTATCTTTGCAGCCTGTTCTGTCCTGAGGAGGAGAGACACAGAAAAGAGTGCATGAAGTTTCTGTAAATTTAATTGGGATCATGTGGACTGCGGATTCTAGTCTACATGCCAAGAACAAACTCTAGATGAACAGTACATAGGTCCACGTGGACACATCTTTATAGCTGTAAGATTTCCTCGTGCTGAAGGGAGCCAGAGATGGTGGCTAAAGCAAGGCCCAGAGGTCCCTCTTACTAAGCAAAAGGTGATATTTAGAACATCACATGTGTGTCTGAAAATAGCTTTCATTACATAACAGTACTTTAAAAATAATGCCCTTGTGAGAAAAATACAGTCGCTACAAACTTACTCAGTCATAACCAAGCTAATAAGCAAACGACAGATACTTTGACAAGAACTTAAAGCTCAAGAAGGCAGCTCCGTGAGACTGCCTTAGAAGAATTGAAAAAGAAAAGTAAAAAGTAGAATGCAAATGCTGACTTGTGGGGAAAGACAGTGCGGATAGAAAGGCAGTTCTGAGCCACTGCAGCTGCTGCACAGATAGGCAGAGGAGGAAGCGCACCCAGCCTTACAGACAAGAACGTTGCAAGGTTGAAGTGCTTCTGTCTGGTGAGGACACTGGATGCAGTTATTTATTTTTAATTTTCTTTCAGATGGAGTTGAAAAGACTCCTGCATGCAAATGAACTGAAAATGTTTCCTTTCCTGCTGAAGGCTATAATTCCATGTCATTGTTCCAGCTTCCTGTGTCTAAGAAACAGCACATTTGACTCCTACATCACTTTCATATTAAGTTGACATCATTTCTTATTTACAGTTGTGTGTGTGCTAATTGCATATGTAGCATGATGAGCACATATGTACTGACAGAACACATTCTATATCTCATTTATCTTGATTATTAAAATAATGATTTTATTGATAATTATTGAAAGAATGAAAGTTTTTCACCCTAATGAAAAGTGCAGGTTTTCAGCACAAATATGCATGCCAGACAAATTGTACTACCCTATTCAAATGCTGCTATGGTATACTTCTTTAATGTTACAAATGCTCAGTGGTGTCATCTGCTCCTGCAACTTTTAATATCCTCTCCCTATAATGTCCTTTGCTTTACACACTGTTAGTATTTTCTTGAGGGCAATATTTAGGTTGTATTCATCACTGTAGCTTGTCAAAAGATTGACTATGGGAGGTGCTCAATAAATGCTTAAACAAATGAATAGAATCTGGGGTCTGGATACCACACTGCTCAATCAAAGTCTTGAAGTATGAAAATTAGTGATTTTGGCACCCACTTTGTCTGCCTTTCAGAGACTGAATATGGTTATAGAAAAATAGGTAATAATAATAACAATGCAATAGTGTTTGAGGAAATTTATTAGTTCATAATTTTCTCTAGCTCATTCAGTAACCATTCTGAAATGGTGGTGTCCTTATTTCATAAATCAAATTGTTATGCTCAGAGATGTTAAGACAATTTATCCCGATGGCACAGTGGACGTATGGACCTCTGGTAAGTCCTCTGAATTTCCATTGCTTATCTATAAAATCAAGACAAATCTTTTCCTTGCTGATTTTCCAGGATTAATGTAAAGCTGAAGTAAGTTGCAAAAAGCCCCCCACCCCCCAAAAAAAATTAATTGCTAACAGTTGCAAAGATCATTAGAGGTTTCAAAAATGTTTTCACATGCATAATGCATTTTAAAAACCCCAGGGTTCTGCAAATGTAAAGTAGTATTAATCTTTTATGCTGCTTTTAATTCCTACATGTTTTAGACAGTATAGCGTAATAATAGTATCAACAGTTAATAGCTAGGTTCATGCTAAAAGTTTTACACTGATTGTCTTAATTTATACTTGAAAAAAGTTGATATATTTTGATAACACAGTTTATAGGTAAGAGGACACATGGAAATTTAGCAACTTGCATAATTCATTTTTTGTACTTAAGCAAGTCAGGATTTAAACTTACAGTATACACTTTAAAAATAATTTATTTCATAGTAGAATTCATGCAGGACACCTTGTGATTACAATATTGTATAAAATTCAACGTACATGTACTTGGCACTGATTATGAAAACCTAAAAGTTTGAAAAGTGACAGATGCAAAAATTTTGGATAAATTATGTCCCTTAAAGTATAGAAAAGAATAGTTAGCTGGACTACTTTGAAAAACTCTTTGTATGCCAGTCATTTTCATTTAGGAAAATATTCATTTGTTCACCAATTATGTACCATAGAATTAGGTATTTGTAAGCAAAATATTTATTATTATAATCATATTATGGGTTTCTGGATAGAGAAATTTATCTTTTGAAGAGTCTTCGAATTCATACTTTTTTAAAATAGTAACCAAGAAATAAATTTCTTTTCCAATATATGTTATTATTAGCATGTGCCAAATTTTCTTAATAACATATATTTTTATGAATAGATGTCATTTTAATAAGTTTTAGATTTATAGAAAAAATTGAGGTAGTTGTAGAGTTCCCACACACTCCCACACACTCATGTGCATTTCCTGTATGCAGTTACCCATATTATACATATATTACATGATCATGATACATTTGTCACAACTAGTAAACAATATTGTACAATATTGGTACATTATTATTATTATTATTATTTTTTTTGAGACTAGGTCTCGCTATCTTGCCCGAAGTGGTCCCAATCCCATGGACTCAAGCAATCCCCAGCCTCAGCCTTCCAGGTAGCTGGGATTACAAGCATCTGCAACCACACCCTGCTCCTTTTACCAGATCAGATCTTACTGTGTTGCCCTGGGTGTCTTGGACCAGTGAAATCAAGCAATCCCTGACCTCTATGCCTCCCAGCGCTTGAATTACAAATGCGCGCCAACACGCCCCTCTAATTTTGGTACATTATTAACTAAATTCTATTTTTTGTTCTGATTTCCTTAATTTTTACCTAGTGTTAATTATCTGTCAGGATTCTAAATCAGCTACATTACATTTGATGCTCATCTCCCTTAGGATTCTCTTGACTGGGATGGTTTCCAAGACTTTCCTTGTTTCTTAAATCCGCAACAATTTTGAAGTGTACCAGTCAGATCTTTTGAAGATATACATTTCTTAGTCTTTGTCTGATATATTTCTCATAAATATACTGAGGCTAAGCATTTCTAGGGAGAAAGACCTCAAATGTGAAACATTGTTTTCATTACATTGTGTGAACATTATTTGCATAATTTTATGGCTGTTAATGTTAATCTTAAAAGCCAAATTGAATTAATGTTTGTGAGATTTTTCCCATTATAAAATTGTTCTTTTTTCTTATCTGCCTATGCTTCAAGAATGAAGCTTCTATGACCACTTTTAAGGAATACAGTTGAATTAAGGTACCATTTATTTAAGGTGCCCAGCCTATGTAATTTATTCAGAACTCAACTGCACAGGAGATTTATCTATTTTCCTTCGCCTTATTAATTTAATTCAATATATACTATATATGATATACATACATACTTGTGGAAAGGTAGTTTATATTTTATTATCCAAAGTTATTTTATTAATTTTCTTGCTCAAATTTTCCAGCTTTGGTCATAGAAATTTCTTTCTCTGTTCCTATGACATACTGTTATCAAGGCAAAACCGTTTTTTTTTTTTGTTTGTTTTTGTTTTTGTTTTTTTTTTTTGAGCACTTGCTTACTTTCTGTATTTACATGATGCTCCAGGCTTATGGCGTATGTTTTCAGCCTGTGACTAATAACCAGTCATCTCTCCAAGGAGTACTTACTTATTTTATTGTAAGATATTAGAAACTAAAATTGCCATTGTAAGTACATTCCTTGCTACTGGATGTCATTTATTTTAGATCTTCTCAGTTTATAGAACAAAGAAATATGTAATATATATATACACACACATATATACACATACACACATTTGTTTTTATATATATTATGTGCCTATGTAAACATTTTAAATGCATTTCTTTTAGTCTATATTATATAGAAAGAAATACACATTTATATGTATATATAAATATGCATACATATATAGCCATCTGTATCTATTTGATCTCAGAAATTCATTCCTTAGTTTCATTGAGTTTATTGCTGATTCTTTCAAGTTTATGTTTTTGTTAAACTACTGCATTTTTTTTCTAATATTCTATTTAAACTTTTTCATATTTTTTCTGTCCTTTTATTTTTATTTTTTATTGTGTTCATTCATTATTCTAATTTCAGTAAGCATCATCGTGGCTATTGTTCTGATGTCTTCTTCTCATAGTTCAATTAATTCTATTACATTGAGATTTTTCTCAAGGTTTTATCTTGATTTACTGGAGTGGATTCCCTGCCTTCTCATTCTGTTTGATGTTGTGTGATTATTTCTATGATTAAACTAGACTGCTTTTTCTCCCCATACCTGCTGTGATAATCTTCTCTTAGAAGTGTAAGTCATAAGGTATTGGCCTTAGATGTTTTGCATTCTGCTATTGTATTGGTTTAAACCTTGTCACCAATCAGGATTTCTCAAACTACTAAACAGACAGTGTGAGATGGTGACTGAAAATCCCAACCTGCAGGCTAAGGATTGGATATGTGAATTTTGGGAGAATACTGCAATAGATTCTGATTGCCAAGGGCCCAACTTCACTCTGTGCTGTAACTTGAACCAAGAGAGGATTGGCAACTACAGTCTGATCAAAAGAGGTCAAATCAGTTTATCAGTGATGCTCTCCCAGAAGCCCATAACTGAAAGTGACCCTTTGCCTAATTCTGATCCCAGTAGGCATCACTGTCAGTAACTTTCTGAAGCTCAGGCATAAGCAAGATAGCCAGGGCCCATGGACTTGGGCTGCAGGCAAGTACTTGGGAACTTGTTGATTATATAGTACTTCAGCAGTTCAGATGGCTGTGACTTCAGGCATGGTAGCGGTTGTTGCTTTTCTAGCCAACCAAGCTAGCCACCAGCAGTCTTTTTTAACCTTAGCTAAAAGCTGAACAACAATCTATGATCTCTTGGAATGGAATATGTTTCTCCCACTTCAGTAGGCCAGGAACCCAGGGAAATCTGGTACGCCTAGGACTGGGAGAGATGACTTCCTCTTAGGACTACAAAATTGGCCACCACAACCTCAGTTGTGTCAGCTCCACATGGACCCACTTGCCTGTATTTGTTTTGTAAGCTAGGGCTCCGAGAGCATCAACCTAGGGAAACACTGGCTCCTAATTTGTGCCTTTCAGAACTACTATGGTTGTGGCCCAAAGACCCAGATGTGTCACCTCCTTGCCTGCCTCACAGTCAAAGTTTTTTATGACATGTTGTATTTGCCAGGAGCAGTGGGTAGAGGTGATGAAAAGCCCTGGGAATCTGGATGAGAGGGAGACAGGCACCTCTTCCAGTTCCCCGATATCATTCTTGTTGGGACCCTTTTTCAGACTTTCCTTCCTTTTCTGGTATTCTTTGTTTCTCCTCCTATGGAGACACTGATCATCTTCCAAAAGCAGTAGCACTCTCACTAATGATGGTCCAAGGAGTTTGTGCAAACAGAAACATCTCTAAGTCTGCAAAAGTCCACCATCTTAGACTTATTTCGTAGTTATTTTAAAGTCACTATCTGGTTATTCCAAAATGTTTTATCTGTATCTAGTGCTGATGCATGTTCTATGTCATCAAAGTACTTCTTTCCTTTGAACATACTTGTAATTTTTGGGTTGAAAGTCCAATGTGATTTAGCAGATAGGGAGAACTGAGGTAAACGTTGAGGTTTAATGCTAATCTGTCTAGCAGCTCTGTTGTGTTTCATGTTTTCCACAGTTACAGATATTGGAGACTTCAGTTTCCTCTGGTATTCTTGTCTCATTCCCTGTTGAATTTTTCCTAAGGATTCTTTTTTTAAAAATTTTTCTGTCTTTAACTCTTTCTTTGTAATTCATGGTTATTCCAGAGTCTGCTTATGTAGTGGCAAAGTGTGGGAAAGGAGAAACTTTCTATCATCTTATTAATTCTGTTTTTTAGTTGGCCTGAATGCCTGGATTTTGATCTTCAGAAAAAATTATTCATTTATTGTTTCATTTCCTTAGAGAAATAAAGAAGACTTACTAGTTGTTCTCCTCCTAGGTCAAATAATGTCCTGGTAAAGTTCTTTCACCTAATGAACAAACTTTTTTAAGGAAGATATCCTTACCAAAACAAGCATGTGCTCTTCCTCGGATTGTCATCATAAAGATATGGTGGAAGCTGGTCATGGATTTGAAGCATCCAAAGGGAGAGAGGGAGGAGTGAGGAGAGGGAGAACACAATGGACTATTGTGGAAGATTTTGGGGTGGTTTGGTCATGGTAGAGTTATAGTGACTGTATCTGAGGGAAGAAATCCTACACTGTAAAAATATTATCAAGGATATAAAGTAATGTTTATACTTCAGTAAAACATTAATTAATTTATTGAAAGTATGATGGACTTTCTGAAAATGAAATCCAAAGGAAGGTAAGGGACCCTGTGACTGGATTCCCCCCAAGTGTCTTACTCTCAACTCAGTTCAAATTCTTCTTTCAGTAATTCATTCCTACAAGTCTGCACTCCCGTTGTCTTCAGAACCAGGTAAGCTCATCTTGACTGATTCTGTTTTCCTCTCTCTGTATATAGATTTTGAGATGGTACTTTGCCTTGGGACTTAAAGTCTCTGCTGAGTCTGAGAAAATCATTGGTTTTCATTTTACTCATTTTTGTTGCTATTACTGTGAAGACCAAAGTGGTGTCAAACACTTCATAGATCTGGAATCAGAACTTCATCATATTTTTAGATTACTTGTTTTTAATTCTTTTTGAAATTTTGTGTATCTGTTTACAAAACTCTTAATCTTTGCAAGGGTTAGTGAAAGTGACCCTGAAATCATAGTCAGGTACATATAACATCATTATCCTAAAGTTAATTTGTCATATAAGTCTATTTGTGTTACAAATAAGGATGTTGAATTTTAAGAAATGGAGTAATTTAATTACCCTCAGTGACACAACTGGTTAATGCTAGAGTAGAAGATAGAATCTCTGGGATCTTCTGGATTCATTGTCCCTGAATATTTCCAAGGTGTAATTGTACTCAAATTTCTTGCACTCTAAAATTGTACTCTAAAAGTTCAAAATAATATAAGATGCTAAGACTGCATACTATACTTTTTTGTTAGTGCTTTAACTTGTCACCAAAAAATTACTGTAAATCCACATGATCCAATATCATACATATTAATTTGTTCTTTGTAAACTCTATCAACTTATAATTAATGCAAAACCATTTTAAGGTATTACAAAGAACATTTTTCCTAAAGTAAAAACAATTATGATTGACACTATAAAATCTCATCCCTCCCTTGAATGATTTTTACTTTAAATTCTCTAGGAGTCTGATTTCATTTCACTGGTTTTTAAATAATTGGTACTTCCTAAAATACAAATGATATTTTATTTACTTATTTAACCTGTCACTAAAGAAAACTGCTAAAATGATAAGAGCGCATGGCATAAATGCCCATGCAGGAAGTGTGTTTACTGTCATAAAAGATGTTTTTAGGAATGTAAGGAAAAGATATGAAACAAAACCAGCAGTGGTATGTTTAAAAAGGAGTACGTTGACTCACGGCCTTGTATATTTGTTGCCCTATCTCTCTACTGACAGTAAAGATGTTCATTTTAAGGCACCTAAAAGTCTGAACTGTTAAGAATCTGTACTTCAGAATCAATGTTGGTTTTGTCTATACCCTTTCACAGACAGTCTTTCTTGAAATCAATTCCTCTTTGGGGCTAATGGTTTAAAAGTCATGACTTCATTTCCAGGTCACATACATGTCTGTGCCATTATGATAATTAGAGAAAAAGCAAAACAGAAAAAAGAAAATCAGCCTTTGAGTATCATATCCAATTTATTGGAAAATGTGTAGAATATTAAGATATATCCAAAGGTAAAATTTTAGTGTGACAGATTCATAATAACATCAATAGGCTAAAGGGTCTTTCTTAGCAAAGCATCCTGTAGCTACTTTAACAAGAGTACTGGATGCTATCTATAATTCATGCAAGTATATTGAAGCTTTCTGCTGTCATCCAAGAAAGATGGTTTTCAAAGCTACAGAGTACAATAACCCAATATTCCTTGTAGAGAATTCCATATATCTCATATAGATTCTACACTGCATGTAAATGACATGCCAAAGAACACAACTTGATATCTTCAGAAAACATATGTATAATATCTACTTCTGCAGACCTGGAGGATGGACATTAGATCAAGTTGAGAAAGTTTTTCTAGTTAGTCTTCATCAATATTGCAGTGATCACTACAAAACAAACGGATTGTTAAACATTTCAGGAATTTCACTTTTGTGGGTGTTTTCAATACATTTTTCAGGGGGAATTAGTTTGATGCTCAAAGTAAATTTTTGTTGGAAAACAAATGGACATGAGAACACTTTCAGTGTAAAGTATAAGACTTAGGAAATGAGATCAATTTCTCTCTAATTATGTTGCATGCCAAAAAAGAATGAACTCCCTAAAATAGCATATTTGCCACTGTCAGAAAACGATAATACCATCATCAATCCGGTAACAGGTAGTGACTATAAGTTCTGTGTAATATTACAGTACATTGAAATGCCATGTAGTAAAAAAATAAATAACTTCAAAGTAATAAAAATTATTCTTAGTGAATCAGTCTGCAATAAAATCTATAATTAAAATCCAATAAGGAGACATTCTGCAAAAACTGTAATCTTCAGTTATCACATAACCTTTTAGTACTTTTCACCAATCTTTTTTTGAGTTTTTAAAATTACTGACCACTCAACATAGTATATAACTTCTCAAGGTTATGAAAGCCCCTAGATAGAGAAAATACCCGTGCAGAGCTGTGGATCCTCATTCCTTAGGGTGAAGCTGCCATGAAGTAGACAAAAGAGTATATCTGTTGAATAATTAAGCATACAAATAAATGAACATACAAACTAATGAACAAATTAATTAGTGAATAAATGAATTTTTATATAGAGAACTGTTTCCCTCTATTACAAAACTAAAGGGTTTTTAATGTCTTTATTGAATAAATGTAGAGTAGCATAAAAGTTATAAAGATATGATAGAGCTACCATTTATGTCAGACCCATCCCCTATTGTCAACAACTTACATCTGCAAGATGTATTTGTCACAGTTAGTGAGACAATATTGATGTGCTTTTTAAATTGAATCCCATGCTTTATTCTTTTTTGTTATTTTACTTAATATAGTTTTTCTATTTAGGATCCTACCTCATGTTACGTGAGTCTCCTTGTCAAATCTCCTTAGGCTTTTCTTGATTGGGACAATTTCTCAGCCAAATTTATAATGACCTAGACCTATTATGAAGTACAGATCAAATATTTTGCAGAATATTCCTCTATTTCTGTTTGTTTAATGTATTTCTCATGACTAAACTGGAACTTCTGGAACTGGTATTTCTCATGACTAAACTGGTTGAAGATGGAAGACCACAGAGGAAAAGAGCCGTTCTCATCATATCATATGAAGAATACATGTTATTAACACAACTTATTGCTGAACTTGTTAAAATTTGTCACTTGTTGGAGTTAGTATTTGTCAGGTTCATCACTGTAGTTTCCCCACCATCCTTCTTCTCTGGAATCAAGTCACCGTGCACCTTAAAAACACATACAAACCACAAGAGTTAGAGTAAAGAGAAGAGTAAAGGTTTACACTCTGCTTCTTTGAGGACAGGTATCTACATAAAATGTTGGGAATATTTTTCACAAGTATTTGTTCTCTCTAGTCAATCATTTTTATCATGGACACATGGATATTTGTTTTGTACTTTAGATTATAATCTGGTATTACATTATTTTGTTGCTTATATTCTAGCTCTGGCCACAGGGAACTCACATTAGCTTTCTGTGTCTCTGTGACAATTCCTCTTATTGTGGGATTGTTTTCTTTCCTCGGCATGTCCATATACTCTTGACTCTATTAAATGCCCAAGGTTCATCATGTTCATTTCCTGCTTCAGTTCTAGAATTAATGATTTTTCAAGAAACCCTTTTTTCATTTTTTGGAAAGTGGTATTAGAAAGCAAATTCTTGTTAGAAGTTCTGTAGAGTTTTTGATCTTTACTTATGCATTTGTTCACAAGATATTTTTGTTTATGATCATGATATATTATTTGTGACAAATTACCTGAAAAATAAATATAATTTTCATTTAATATGGTTGTTGCATGCATTAAATGGAGTCACTGACAGCATATAGAATTGAAGTAAAATAAAAAGTAATTCTAAATGATATTATCAAATAACTAGAAATGAATCAAATAATAACTTTGCTTTTCAGAGTCTATTTTAATTTCTAAGAGTTTTGGATTTTCTTTTAATATTTTTTCATTGTTTATCCAACTAGATACATATTTAGAGACTCCAGTTCTAGGCCTACCTCTCTTGCTAGAAAGAATTTAGCTGAATCACCTAGTGTTTTCTTTTCTATAATGGTCATAATAATATTTACCCAAATTAATGCCATAGTTAGTCAATAGGTAAAACTCTCATAATCAATGTCTGCACAAATGTACACGTAGCAATATTACTACCATTTCTCTCTGCATCATTAAATTCTAATTCTTTCATTATCCTTTACCATTACACTTTTTCTCATTTTCCCAGAAACTGTTGCTTGTACTACTTTAATTATTTCCCTTATTGACAAATTTAAATGATACCATGCTTTAAAAAAACTGGCATCCAAATTTAGATGTGACAATTACTTTCTGTTGGGAGTCACGGGTGGGAAAAGAAGAATGCATGGAAGAGATTGATAAGACAGGGGGAAAACTCACATCACAGATAGGGACTTGGTGAGCAAGAGCCAAACCGTTTATTGTAAGTTTTAGGTCCAACTACATACCTTGGTAAAGAATGCAACAATCAATGAAGGAAAAACCCAGGATCCAGTAGTATGAAGCATGTTAAGTAGGAGGGTGAGGGATTCATTACTTAACAGGAAAAGTATCTGTGTGGGCAAACACCTTTTTGTTTCAGGGGCATGTCTCTTTGGTGAGATATTCCTAGGAGGTTAAGGGACTGCTGTCACAGATAAAAGACCGGCTGAAACCATTTCTGGTTTATAAAAGATGGGCAAAAATAAAGTGTTTCTTTATCTAAAGCATATCTCTTATTTATTTTCAGTATCCCACAACTTTACAATTCGCTTATTACTTGTCCACATTAGACAACTGTTTTATATGCTTAAAATTAACTGTTTTTAATTGTCCACAATCAAATTGGATAGATAGCATTTTAAATTGATGGACCCTTTTAGATCTTTCCCTGAGGAATGCTAATTTAACCAACTGTAACTAAGCCCCAAGTTTATACATATATAAAATTAGATGTACAGTACTGCAGCTCCTTGAAAATTTCCTCATATCAAATTATGGATGCAATGCAGTTGCCTACTATCCTAAGGTTTAGTAAAAGTAGGTTTTGCAATCTGGTCATCTTATTTTCATTTAAGCAAAATAAAGGCAAATTGACCTAGCCTGCCTAATAAGCTGCAAGCAACATTAATATCATGACATGAGTGATGCTAGTCACCATACAATGTGTCAACCTTGAGAAATTGATGAAATTGCTTACCAGTTTGCTTACTGAAAAGTATGGGTGAGGAAGAATGGATATGTATCTCTAAATTCATTGAACCTCACTTCCTTCAAGATACTAGTCAAATTCCATGTGAAAACTCTCTAATGGCAATATGTCAGGGAAGGAGCATTGCAGCAGGTTATCATGCTTGGTGTGCTAAAAGTCATTGCTATCTTACTAGTTGCTTCTGTGAACAGAAATTCAAGTTTAACTCTTTAGGTAAAAACAAATGTTTTAATTATTGGCATATATCTATTGGAAATTTAACAAAGTGGTTAAGAAAAAATTCCCTGTGCACTAATCTAAATACTTTTTTTTAATTTATATATAAATTTCACAACATTGTAATCCCAGGAGTTTACCCCCGACCCTCCCCTCCATATTCTAAATTCTTTGCCCTCCAACATATTTGACTTTATTAGAGTCGGCCATATTAATAATCCTGAGATGAATGTGGTCTTATTTATTGATGCATACTTATTTTAGTTTTGCCACTTTAACAGATTTATCAATTTGTATTTCTTCACGTTCTCCTAGCAACATGATTTTTAATTAATAATAGACTCCCCTACCAGCATGAACTTCAAAAGTGAATTAATACCAAGGCTGTGTAGATAAAGAGAGACTCAAAAATCCACATTTAAATATTATACCTGGAGGTAAAGATAGATTTCAAAAGAGATGGAAAAGACATTTTTCTCACACTGATTGTCAGTGTTATATTTGATTTACAAATTGCTACTAACAGCATGAAAGAAAAGAAGAATCAGGGAGTTTCTGAGATTAAACAATGACTTAAAGGATTTGAGGGCCTACAAGTACCCTGACTGTTTTCTCACTGTGGGGATCAGTGATTCATCAGTTTGTTCATATGGAATTCTGAAGAGTAAGGGGCAACCTGAAGATCATCAGTTTCTTGTGGACACAGGGGCAATGAGAGACATAACATGCAGTCTAGTGCATTCTGTTTTGAAAGAAAAATAGATAAAGGCAAGCAGAAAAGAGAAAAAGCACAGAATTTATCCATTGGAGTCCTATTTTAACTATCTCTTCCTATGCAACTTTTCTGTTTTAGCAGAGAAGGAGATGTCATCCTATGATAATGCCTAGTGAAGTTTATAATAAATATTTACTTGAGAGTCAGAGGAACTCAAAACTTTATCTCAACCCACAATGCCAGGACCTTCTCAATCATGGAACAATAAAGTGAAAGTGCCTTTGTTCCCAATATTTCAGCCAAGTCACAGATCTTAAAAAACTACAATTGTAAGTGAAACTCTCAAATCAAATACTCCTTTAAAAATGCACTGACATACTTTACTTGCTCAAAAAGGATATACATTCAGAATACATAGACACTTTTTTAAAAATCAGCAAGAAACTCAGTTATAAAAAGGAGATACACTATTTAGATGCTTCATCAATGAAGATACCAAAGTGGCCGGTAAACATAAATAAAAGTTACTCAACTTCATGAGTCACCTGGGAAATGCAAATTCAAAACATAAGCAATAATAGGTCATCGCGGTCAGAATAATTAAAATGAGTAAGGTGGAAAATATTCAGTGCTGAGTGAAAATGGAATATTTGGAAATCTTATGGAAAGAATATTCACTTAAAAAAGTATTCACCAGTATCTAATAAAGACTAGCATAATCATTCCCTATGACACAGGAGTTTCACTGTGAAGTTCACATCTGGTTGAAACTTGTGTAAATGTCCACAAAAGACTTATTCCAAAGTATGTTCATGGCATCACTACTTATTATAGGCAAAAACTGGAAATGCGTATCCATCAACCACAGCCTATAATTTTCAGGCTGCCCTGATATAATCACTGCTTTCACCAGCCACAGCGTTTTGCAAGTTCCTTGTGACTCCCCCGCACTGTGCACCAGAACTTCCTTCTGACGGAAACAGATACCTCCCTGTGTCCCCTTCCCGCCCACAGCGTGTCCCTTCCTGCCACAAGGACATTGTGTTAATATTCACACAACTAAAAATTATATAGCAGTGTGAATGAATAATCTCGATCTACCTACAACAGCATGGAGACAAAGAAGATAATTCGCTAACCCATCCATTAAGGTTTACTGTAATATATCACTAGGATGATATGACTTCTGTTTGACTTTTATTTCTTAGACTATTTTTGGAGACGTTTAAGTTCATAGTAAAATTGAACAGAAGGTACAGAATTTTTTTCATTTCCCCATCACCATCACACAGCATAACCTCTGTTATCATTTCAAAAGCCCAATAAACACTGTTGGTTAAAGGACACAAGGATGAAGATAGGATGATTCTAATTCTCTGGACAAGTTAAGTGAGTTGAACATACTGAGAGTGCATTATTTTTCCAGGTTAGTTAACATGCCATTGTCAAAACCAGGGTGGTAGGAGCAGAACTTGTTCCTCACAGAATTATACCATCTGCTCAGGGACAGGAATGCTGAAGTGATTCTGACAACTTTTACAATGCTCTAATTGAACTGCCTGGGCACAGAAAAATTGCTTCTTGCTAAAGGAAAATAGCTGGGAGAATTACAAAAATGGCATACCAGAATAATGCAACATATTCTTGGGCTTTTGAAATGTCAGACTTGTGGGCACCAATTTATCTGACTTACATTACACGGCTACACACAGTCAACAACTCTTATTTGGCCATTTTTCACAATAAAAATACATTTCTAAGTGCTATTTTAGCTCAATAATGTTTGCACAGATCAATTCATTTTGCATTTCTGTGTGTATTAGGGGGTGGGGGGTCAATTCCCTTAGCAATGCCTTGCCTTTAGCGGTTGGGCAACAGAGGAGGAGCTATTATATTAATCCAATTGGGCCACTTGCTTAGGAATGTTATCTGAATTTGAGCAAAGTATAAAGCATTCAAATCCACATGTAAAATTAAGTAGTCATGTCATTCTTTGTACAGGAATATCCCACTGACATCTTCTACCTGGATCCTGAAAAAATGAAGAAAGCTGAGTTTGTTCTCATAATCATGAAGATATTTCTTCTCATTGTATTATAACCAAATGTCAGCTGGACAGGAGCACTGACCATAAGGGGAGTCTTCTCTACAAGACATTAGCAGATTTCTTTTGATTGTCCATGTTTCCTATGTTAATAGATATATGCATTGCATCTTAAGAAAGAAATGCCAGTCAGCAGACATTGTAAAACACAGACCAGCTTTGGAGACAAATGACATTTCTGTCACCTGTATTTAAAGTGTAGGTGGAAAAAGAGCTTTCTCCCCCCTTTCCTCAACAAGCTCTTTACCTAATGAGAGAGTTGAATACACGCACAACCCATTATAATGCAAGTCACAATATGAAGGGAAGTTACAGAGCAGCAGCTCAGCACATATCAGCTCATTAAGAGTAAACCTCCATTTAGGGCCTATCTATGGCAGGAAATATCTTCAATATAGGTTTAACAACTGTTCTTGTTTTAGATGCAAGGAATTAAAACTTATGAGGTCAAATAGTTTGCTCAATTTTTACAAATTTACATAAACTAATTTGACTTGGAATCCTAATTTTGTATCAATAAAATCTAGTTCCAGAGCTCATAATCATCATTATCATGGATGGACTAATGATTGGATGGGTAAAAGAGTGAATGGGTAGGTTGGTGGATGGAGAGGAAGAAGGGAGGATTGGAAGGTGTGTGAATGAATGGATAGATAGATTGATGGATAGAGAGATGTCATTAGCAAAATTCCATGGCCATCTGTGAGAAGGAAAAAGTAAATATTACTAGGTATGAAAGAAGGCAAGTGGAAGAGGTGACATTTGGCCTAATTCCTAAAGAAAACAGATATTTCCAAGTGGATGAACTGGAAATGGAATTCCTTAGCTGGCAGGGGAGTGTGGGCACAAGACATAGACACTAAATTCTCCACAAACCTATAGAAACAGGTAGTCCTACATGACTGGGGCACAGGTCCAAGGCATCAACCCAAAGACTTCTGAGCAGACTACGTGGTGAACAAAAGGTCCGGGTTGTCATGTTGAACTTTGGTCTTCTGCAGATAGTAGAAAAACCTTTGTTGGTCTTGGGTGTTTTGTTTGTTTGTTTACCGATGGATAACATTTATTGAGGACTTAACTTGTGCCAGAAATGAAGAGTTAAAATCCTCACAAGACACTTCTGGTGGTAAATGTTATTATTTCTTTGTTTTAAGACTCTGAGAGGTTAAATCACTGACTAGAGAAAAGAGTTAAAGCAGGATTTCTCAACCTTGGCACCATTAACATTTGGGGTTGGAGAATTCTTTCTTGTGGGAAGCATAGTAGGCTGTTTAATAACATCCCTAGCCTCTACACAATAGATGCTAGTGTATCCCTCTTCCAGAAAAATTTCTCTAGACACTGCAAAATATCCGTTTTGTGACAAATGCCCTCAGCTTGATGATCAATAAGGTAAGGCACCAGTGGAGATTTGGAAAACAAGAATCAATGCAGAGATAGGATGAATAGTACCAAATTATCAAAGCATTGGGAGTACAAGGACATGTTTGCATTTGTACCACAGGCATGATGGTAATTACTGCAATGCTATAACAAAGTGGTCCCCAGGGAAGGGGGATGTTCCAGAAACACTGCCCCAACCAAGTAAAGGTGGAGCTGACCAGAGAGGAGGAAAAGCTGGAGAAGAGACTAGATAGAGCAAGGAAGGAGAGCAAGAAGAACTGAAGCACATAGACCAGAGATATGCGAAGAAGTTGTGCTTGCTTCTCAGCCTTGGATTTAATGGACATGAAGGGAGACGATTCAAACAGATGTGGATGAGAGACTGGTGGGGAGGTTAACAATGCCAAGCCTATATCTTGATTTTGATAATGCTGTCTTCATTCCAGATATGCTGGGCATCTTCTGCCTCTTTGGTGTGGGTTTTCACTAGAAAAAACCTTAGACTTAGGGCAAGTTTTTAGGCCTCAGTGGTCCTACTCTGGGCCAACCCTCTTTGACTAAACATATTTACACACACACAAAAAGGGTAACTTTGGGGGCATAATTGGAAGACAGTATTCTTTCCCTTTCCCTTCTCTTCTCTTAATTGCACACTAATTGTATTAATTTTCTTTCCATTAAAGTTCTTATACTCTAGAGTATGTTTTGTCTTAATGCAGTGGAAGACAGAACCTTTTCAGGGCAGGCAGGTTTGGAGGTCTCCTTTATCCTGCCCTAGAACAGAATGAACCCCAGGAGTGTGGAATCAATGTCCAGACTCAAAATCCATTACTGCTATCTACCACTGATTGAACATGGGTAAATTACTGATAGCTTTTAGGTTTTTTTTTTTTTTAAAGAGAGATCTTAATAACACTGATGTCAAAATGTTTTTGTAAAGATGAAAACAGGTTACTATGAATTAATTGCTTACCTGAGTTTCTAGCCCTTAGAAAATTCTCAATGAATGTTATAAAGCAGGAAAGGAAATATATGGAAGTTTTTTTTTTTAAAAAAATAGCTAGTAGATTTGGCGGGTTGAGAGCTTTTTTATCAGTGAGTACAGTGAACTCTTTAAATTTTGTTCATTCTATGGAATATTTTTCAACTCATTAAACTTAAGTTAAAACAAGAATAGATAAGTTAAACTGAAGATTTGGCTTGATACCAGCTGTTGACTAGATAAATTTATGTCTCTGTGTTTCCAGATTTACTTGTGTGTGTGTGTGTGTGCACTCAAAGAAATTAGATGATTAGAATCACATCAAAGCATTAATACTAATTTGTACCAGGTGATAAAAATTATGGGTGAATAATTTATTCCCTATTTTTCTATGATTCTTCCTATCTTTTCTGTAATACTTAAGCATTACTTCTATAAATAGGGGACAAAATAAATGTTTCAAAATGTCTTATTTTATGATTTGATAGTTGAAGCCTTACTATGTGGCCATATACTATACTACAAATTAAGCATACAATAATGAAAACACCACCCCCAGTCACACACACACTCACACACACATACACGCACACCCCAAGAGTAATAAAAACCACAATAAGCCAGCAAGCATACCAGAAAGCTGAATAGAACTTGATAAATCAACTATCACAATACTTTAATTGTGAATTTTGACAATTTCATTCTAGTCATGTACCTTGACAGAGAATTTGAAAAAATTTTCTAACTCTCCTACTTTGTAAATAGTTTACTATGGAAATCCATCAACTTCACATTTTAAATTTTTTGCCTCTTATTTTGTAAGTTCTATCTTGAGGGAATACTATATAATTTTTCAATGCCCACTTCAAACTTGAGTCTGATTAGTAGGGATAGTTCCCCTCGAAACTATAGATTTTCACAGGGAAAATTATTTCATTATCAGAGGCTTTTTAAAAACAATATGAAAGGAGATTTCAACTTCGAAATAAAATTGGAAATTTTAAGGTAACATTTATTTCTCTGCACTCCTACAGGCTTATGAAAACATTTTGGACTTCAGGAAAATTCAGACCCCGTGTGCTTAAGTAAGATGAAATTGCTTGCATTCGACTCATTATACCAAGAAGATTCTGACTCAAAACTGTCACACTCAATTTCAACCAGTTTTTCTGTGAAGAATAATGGAAATGATCCTAATTAGGCATGCTCACTCTACTCTCTGCATCTTTTTTAATTACATATATACTGACATAATGGACTTCATACAAATGACAGTATAGGCATTCTGTGTCTGCCTCTTGTCATTCATTCTCAGGACTGTATTTCTAGAATTAGGTTTCATGTTCTGTCATCTTGAATATTTGAATACTTTACTGATCTTGAATTTGTTTAGCCATAGGAGGACAGCAGTAAAATAAAATTTTATGACCAACAAAGCTCTCTATAGCTAAAGTTTATTGCACATTTTATATTTTCTTTAACAGCACATGGCTCCTCGAAACTCTGAAATAAACATATTTTCAGAGTTCAAGTTGCCATTTGCTTGTGGAGAGTTTATTCCATTAGAAGAGTAGAAAGAATTCCTGATAATTGGCCAGAGTGTCCAAAATCTATTTTAGTGACAGGCAAGACCTCTCACTAAAAATTTTAAGATAATCTTCGAACTCTTGCATGGTAGAAAAAATGTTCTATTTTCATTTTTGTTCCCAAAATATATGCTTTCTCCATTCAAAGAGAACTTGAAATTTCCAGTTTTCTTCAAGATGATGAGGATTTCATTTCAACAAATAAGTCAGGGAACTTCATTAGTATTTTTCTGGAATAGTGACCCAAAAAAGTTTAACTCCTTGACTTGCAAAGTTGGTATGGTGGTCCCAGAAATGCTAGAAGAATATAAATATAGTCAGCAAAGTTTTCCTCTTTTTTCCACATTGAGTTAGATAACTTGTTTGGGCTTGTGTGTGTTGGGGGGTGGTGGAGAAGTGATGTTTTTGCACGTAGAAATAATAAGCAAATAAACAAAAAAACTTCTAGATTTTTCCACATTATAACTTTCAGAAAAAAAATAGCATCCCAAAAGAGTATAGTACAATGAAAGCACCATTCTACTGACATCAGTTCCCAATTCTTGTACCATTACTTATAAGGTATAAAAAGAAAAATAAGTTATTTGGTTTACCATCACTTTTTGGTATATTAGTTTTTATTTCTCTGATTTTTTTGGAGTCCTAAGCAAAACACACTAACCTGAGTTTGTAGCATTTTTATATTTTCACTTATTAATATCTCCCATCAAGATTTAGTAAGCAACATCCATTTTTAATATACCAAATTTATCTTTACCACTAACATCTCCTCACAGGATTTTTTTTAGGATATTCTTGGGAGAAAGGATTTAAAAGAATACTAACTGCCATACAGAAATAAACCACTGATCTGCTTATCTTACTGAGCTCTTGACCTATTTTCTTGCCAGAATGACCAGGAAAGAAGTCAAAAGCCTTTAACCCGCCTCATGCTTAGAAACAGAATCTAAAAACATGCATGTCCGATAGAAGTTCTTAATCCTCTCTTTTTATCTCCAAGAATGAAATCACTGAAGCTTAGGGTGGCAATGATATTAAAGGGGTCACCATTTCTGGATGCCAACTTCAGATTTTCAGGGCTCAGAGTATTGGTGTCAGGTGCTGAGTCTTCTGCAAAGCTATCTTAACAACTGAAATGATCATAGAGAGTTTAGTTCTTGGATTTTATAATGATTTGTTTCTCCTGATATCCTTGTGGTTAGGAACTATATTCTCTAATTTCTTTGGCTTCTGTAAAATACATTTTTCCCAGTCTGTTCTTCTATTGAGATGGAAATAATAACTTTTATGCCCCTTTAAATAGCTCTTCTTACCGTTGACTCTGGTTGTTAAGGTGCCCTTCAACTGTCATTACAGTAAGCCAGTATCCTTTGCAATTACCATAATTAAAAACTGCTCCAGGGTCTTCTTAAAGTAATGTGATATTTTTATATTTTTATGTCTGTTGTGGGTAATGTAGTACTAGGATGGGAAGGTAGGAGGGAAGTCAAAAGATCCCTCCATTCTTAACACTCCCTTGATGGAAATGACAACCTTATTTGTTTTGCTAAACAGTGCATAATTAAAAGTCAATATTCAAGATCATAATAAAAATCTGTATAACTACTCATGTTGTGAGGCTGAGGCTTAGAAGGAATATCCATTAAAACACAGCCATGTGTAATTTACAAGAGATCAGTAATAAAATGTTTGCTCTCAACATTATCTACAAAATGGTCCGTATATTACCAGAATAAATCCACATCACTTAGAGACTGTAGATAAGCATCCATAGGCAAAGTTCACATTGAGGTTATCTGCCACATACTTTGAACTGGGGAGTGCTATTTAGAGGAGATAAATTGTGGTTTACTTCTCTAAGTCTCAAGTACATTGTGCAGAAATGAGTTTAGATCCTAAGAGAGTATCTGTCATATCCAAATAGAAAAGAATGCCATTACAAGGTTGTGCCCACTGCAAAAAGAATATAGATTTTGTCCTCAGTGGGAAACAAAAGGATGACTCAAGTATTAAAAGTTTGAATACATCATCTTGTCACAAAAAAAAGGAGATATCTGATGCTTTGTAAAGCACCTATTCATTCTGCAGTAAAGTGATAGCTTATTTTAATTCACCTGTGCATTCATTGCTCATATATGTGAAACTGCTCATGAACTGCATCTTGGATTCCAAAGTAAGAATAATTTTTGTAACAGAAGATCTAATAGAAACATTTGAGTACAAAGGAAATCATCTCCTACCCCTGCGGGTTCTTCTAGACAGGTGAATAATCAAGTGAGTACCAAGTATCACATAGATTGCTAACAGAAAAAAATCAAAAGTAGTTTAATAATGCTATGTATACCTCTCATACACATAGGAAAGAGTCAATATAACTGAGTAATTCATCATGTGAATTTAAACACCATCTTCAATAACTTAACTTAAAGCAAAGCACTTGGGGGCAGTCAGTTAGGGAGTTTAATGAGGAAGGTAGAATAAACAAAGGAATGCAGAATTAAGTTCTCTCCTTTCCACTGGAAAGAAAATAGAAGTATTTCTCTTAGAGAGAAGTTTACATATAAATATCCTTTCATAAGCAACCTACACTCAGCCTCTGAGACCCTCCCATGTAAACAACCTTTTGCCAAAAAGACATATATTGGAGTAACAGATTTTTCGCTCTCCAATCGCAGCACTCAAGGTACGGAAATATCTCAGTAAATGAGTTTACAAGTAAAATCCAACATCTCTTAGGGCAAAAAAATGGGAAGCAGGTTTGTATAATATTTGATTCATAACTCTAAGTATAGCTGTTTTGTACCATTTAGACTCAAAGATAGTGTTAGAAAAAAGGAGTGAGAACATTCTGTCTCTTCATTTTCATTTTGCCTTCTTCCCCAAACTCTTGTTACCTCTCCCCAGCAACAGAAGGAACTTTTCATTCTGTCTAGTAATGCCTACTAACATCTATTTATGATAAAACTCCAACTATGGAACTTCAGTCTTTGCTTGTGATGTACAAAGTTCTGAAATTTTAAAGTCCTTTTCTGTCTCAGTAGATTTTGCTTTCACGGCTGCTGTTTCTCTAAGACAGTGGTTCTTAAAGTGTGGCTCCAAGACCAGCTGCATTTATGTCACCCAGGAGTTAACTGGAAAACAATTCTTGGGTCCTACACAAGACTACTGGATCAGAAACTGAAAGAAAATTTCCTGAGAGAAAATTTTGGTAACATTATTGGAATTCCATTTCCACCAAAACTGCTTAATCCCAAAACTTATATTCATTAGTCACTGCTTCCAGAAAACATAGTTATTTTCAAACCATCTACCATTCTTGATGTTTCTTGAATTGGAGGGATAATATACAACATATCTAATATAATGGCAGCATTCTAATGATATAAATCTATAAACTGGACCCCACTGAACTCACTATAATCATGTTAATAAGTAATCATGCTGAGGACTTGAAGACTTAGGTGTGCTCCTGAATCCTGGCAAATAAAATTACATCATTATATTTATAAAGATTTAAGTAGTAGGTATAATGTCACCTCTTCAGATCAAATAGTTCATTTCTGTATGTGTAACTCAATTCGACATACCTGAAGTTGATTCAGCTTATTGGCAATTCCAAATCCACATTTTTGATTCGGTACAATACTCCAGCTGCTGTGTTACCCAAACTCAAACACAAATTTGGGGATTAAGGCCATGAATGTCACTGAAAGGAAGACTCCTACACCAGAACAAATAGAGAAAAATAATATCTAAGAGTAGAGACCTCAGACCATATCCAGGCTACCTAGCAAACATAGGAGCATATCTTAAATTTATTATAAAAGAACCTTATAATACACAGAATCTGTCCATACCACATGAATCACTGGTTTGTAGTAGTTCATAGTTTCAGTGTTAACACCAATTCCTTTTCAAAGTATCCTACTGTTCCAAAGCAGAATTTTCAGTAGTTGCTTTTACAAAACAGCAGTACCACATAAAAGTGATAGTGTCCAATTTGCCCTAATTTGAGATGGTGTATAATGCCCAACAGTCACAAATGGTGACTATTTAAAAATAGATTTTTTTCATTCCATGTAATGTATATTTTTTAAAATAGAGTTTCTAAGTTGGTAGGACATAATACATTATGTATTTTAAATTGTTTGGTTCTAACTACTTAAATAAAATTTTATTAACATTTCTTTGACCCTAAATATACCATGAACTCTCAGACAGTATGAGGGTCTGGTTAGCATACTTGCCTTGGTTGGAATTATACTAAATAAAGTATCCACCAAAAGGATAAAGGCCAAAGTGCTAGGAACCAAACACTGTCATATCTACACACAGGTCAAGGAGGTATGACTACAACTTTCTTGCATGAGTGCTCTCTAGGTCTAAAGTTTTTATTTTCAACAATAACAACTACATTTCCCTGCTTATATAATAATTAATTTTTACAAATTGACTTCCCCCATTTGAGTGTAATTTTGAAGATCTTTATTTGTTCCTATATTCTCTGACAAGCATCTAGAATGGTTTCTGAGAACCTCCCTTGGAATCAAGCAACTTTTAAATTCAGGTTGAAGACACCCTTTCAGTTTCCTATTTACTATTTGTAGATCCCTCAAATTTCAAGTGAATTCAACATTTTTGATGTGGCCAAATGCTGTTGACATGCATACTTGTTGCTGAGCAGATGCCAACTTTGAGGTTCTTTTAAGCCTGAAGCTTGGACCTAGGCTGACCACATTTTTCAGATCTCAGTACCTATGTACTCAATGAAGGGATGGAAGGATGGATGAAGTAATTAATATCTATCTTTAGGAAAGCAAAACTTACTGACAAATTTGCTGAACATGGAACATCTTCCTAACCATTCCCTAGAGTCAACAGAAAGAGAAATGACTTCTGACTAAGGTAATGATCACCATAGGTCATCTATACAAATAGACATGATTGAAACAACTCTTGTATATCTGATTACTTGTACTTTTACTTTGCTTCAGGAAGATACCTGGTGATTGGAGTAAAGAAAGACAGAGAAAATATAAAATGCTTCCATGTAATTAGAGTTCACTGATGCAGCTGCTAGATACTTTAAAAATATTTGCTTACAGGTGGTCTATGTGTCCAGTTGTAAATTAGTTATATGAAAAATAAAATTCATTTTTTCCATTAAAAATAGTTACAAAGGGTAGTTACATTTCCAGTTTACCCTCAAAGCTTGGGCAACTTGTAATTTTGTTGGGGTAAAATTTATTCACAATGGGCTCATTTTGCTTTGACATTCATAGTTAAAGCAGAAGAAATAAAATTGAATATTATTATTTTTAATTTTTTCAATGCTTTGTTCATGCTTTGACCTTGAGAGCTTGTTTGGAGGTTCTAGCAAGGGAATGCAGTTACTTGTATACCCTTGACAGAAGAACAGTCCATCTCTAATAGGGGAAATCCATCCTCTTCAATGCAGCCCATAGCTTCCAGAGGAATGTGTATGGAACAGTGAGGGAGGAAGGGGACACCCGCCTACTCAGCCAGATCAGCCAAATCAACCCTGGCAATCAATGGGGTGACAGATGTCGCAGACAGATCTCCCTCACATCCTGTTCATGCTTTGAAAAAAGTTATTTTAAATAAAGAGATGAGGGAGATATAGACTTCTGGGAAAATGCTGAAAAAAAAATGTGGGGAGGAATCTAAACCTTTTAGAGCCTAAATCTGGAAATAGATACTTAGGCTAGCAAAACTTCATTTTCTGTTCATATTACTATCTCCTCTTTGGATATATAGATAGATATAGATATAGATATAGATATAGATATAGATATAGATAGATATAGATTTAGATATAGATATAGATAGATATAGATATATCTTCCCAGCATTCCTTTCCCCCTTTTTCATGCAACTGAGCTACAAACTTGCACTCTCTGAAGGGAGCATGTATACAAAGACAAAGCAGACTAGTGTGAATGAATTTTAATAGAACTGGTTTGCATAGAGAAAGGATAATAATGTCCCAAAATAACAGCCAAAGCTAAACATCCCCTCATGGGTAAATGCCCAGACAAACAGGGTTGGCCCTGTAGTTCTAAAGCTGGCCACAAATCTCAGGCACCTTTTGGTGAGGAACAATAGGAAAGGGTAGGAAGGGGTCAGGCTAGTCTTGGACAAAGGGACAAAATCAAAGTACAAATTAAGATAGTGGCTGCCTATCCTGTAAACATCAAATATCATCAGAGCCAATTGTAATGTAAGCATCAGGCTCACCAATTTGCCAAGGTTTTTTATTGATTCTAGCAGTTACACAGACACACCCAGGCAGGGCAGAGCCAGGGTTAGCGTGGACAGTATAGAGGGCAGTGGCTGGGAGGAGGGTGACCATTAGTTTCCCAAATATCTTCACTCTCTTCCTCTAACTCTCTGGTGTTCTACCTGAGCACTGTCACATGCCCTCTGCACTCCTTTAATCTCCTCTCTCCTAGGCCCAGATGTGCACACTTACACATGCGCACACCCAGTGGGCCAATTGTATACAACAGGGTGATGCAGCACCATAGGTGCTGGTCATAGGGGCTAATGGCCAAAGGGTAAAAACCCTGATATTTCTTTTCCCCTATACATGCCTTAACTGTTTCATAGCTAGTGGCAGCTCAGTTCTGCCTCCTAGTTTTCAGTAGCTAGTCCAAGGCAGTTACACAAAACTAAGTGCAGGGAATATGCTAGCGCTTCCATTTATGTAGGAAGTTATGTAACAATAGTATCTGAATGTTCCTCTAGGGGGTTAAATTCTACCCTACTTTCATTTTTGATGTTTAAATAGGACTTTGAGTTCAGACACTGTGCTGCAAATTAAGTTACAGGTAATCAAAACAGTCCAGCCTCCGGTCATTGATTGGTCCAGAGTTAAGCACATAATTTTAGGGGTTTCCAGTAACAGCAAATGTGATTCAATTTTACTGTGATTATTGGAGGAAAGTTGTTCATAGCCCTAGAGGTTTTAAGCTTTTAAGTTGCAAGTCTAGTGTTTATTTAAAATGACCTGCTGACTTGGAAATTAAGCTAGCACAGATAGGCAGAGCCAAGGGATGTAGAAAGATAAATTCCTAACCACAAATTTTGAACACCTGTGTCCCAAGTCTCTCTCTTAAATACATGAGTCAGTTATTTTTCCTTTATATCTCGGGCATTTTTTCATCTACTCTCTGTCACTATCATCCAAAAGAGTCTGGATTTATTTGACAACAAATGTCAGCTTATGCTTTCACTACTTCTATGGGAACACCAAAAGACAAGCTGCAAACCTCACCCCAGATTTGATGCCAGGTGTATTGGATTCCAGAGATTTTCCAGGAGATTTTAATTAAATTAACTGGGCTGAGAACATGGAAAGGTAAGAAAACTGGGCATGCCCTGCATGTAGTCCCCATGAAGGAAAAGACAGTGGTTGTGAGAAACACTTGAGTAAAATGATTCTCTATGGGAACACATTGTCACTATGGTAAGCCCATTGCTCATCACAGGTCAGTCACTGCAGTTTGAGAAGCCATTTTCCATTGACTGAAGGCTGTAATCTTTATTGTCATGAATGCATGCAAGGACTAAGTGCTTAGTATGGCTGGTCATTTATATGGCTCCTGGAGTAAAACCCAAATGTGGAAGGGAAGCGCTTAACTCTTCATAACAAAGAGATGGGAGAACACAGAACTATTTTCTCCTTTGAAAGTGAACATAACAAAACCCTGGTGAATAATGAAGAAGGATTTTCAACTCACTAGAATAATTACTTGACATTACATTATAAAATAAACCAATTTTATAGGACTGATTTCTGTTTTTTGTGGCTATTTAACAGTCACAGAAAGGCTTAATTCCCAATCAAATGGGCTGCTAGCAGAATGCTAACAAGCAATCTAAGATATAAGAGCACATAATAATCACAGATTTAAGTGCAACAGTATAAGAGCAGCTCTGAATTATATGCATAACATATTTACCAGCATATTCCTTTTGGGAGATTGTGATACTAAACTTATTGCCAAAGCTTGCTTGACATGTGTTCTAGGGTACTCTCTTGACTCAGATAAACACATAAGAAGAAAATATGGATTTATATCTCATCTAGAAAAGCAAAAATATATGTCAAACATCATTAGACATTACAAAGACAGTGTCTAGGAACTTCCATGTCAGAGAAGTTTCAGTAAACATGCTTTTGCCTTTACTTCCTGCTAACTGCAACCAAAAACTCTGGGTGCTACCCATGAAAAAAAAATCAGGAGTCTGAAAGTAAAGAGAAGAGAAATGAGCTGGATCCCAAGGAACAACACAATGTTGAATTCACTGGATTTGCTCCAGTCTAGGGTTCATGAGTTAGTCAGGCTTTTCCCCCTATGGCCTATATAACCAGCACCTGAGACATTGTGGCTTCCCCATGATTGTTTGGCCCAGTAGGTGTGTGTATGTGTATATGTGCACACCTGGGCCTAGGAGAGAGTGGTTAAAGGGCACAGAGAATACGTGCACAAGCACAAAAGAGCATAAGAGAGTTCCAGAGAAAGAGAGCTCATGGAGTTTCCTGGGGAATTTGAGGGCTCACCTGCCTCCCAGCACCCCAGGCCCTGGCCCTGTTTTGCCATGCCTGATGTGTCTATGTAACTGCTAAAACCAATAAAGAACCTATACATGTTGGTGAGCCTGGTGCCTGAGACTGCCCTGAGAATTGGTGATGAGGACTGGGTACAGTACACTAGGTTTGGGTGGTTTGCTTTTTGTGGCATTTATTTGTTTTTGCTTCATGTATTCAAGACAAACCAGAACTTCTAACAGATTCAAACAAAAGATGTCTCAGCAAAATTCTTTCCAGTCAAAGGACAGTGTAGCAAGACAGAGCTTTTAGAAAATAACTGTTCTATTCCAACTATACCGCATAGAAAAACCTATACTCACTTCTCAAACAGCAACAGCAAAGGCTGAGAAGGGGAGCCTACATGTCATGTTCCCCCTGCCAGGCTGGACAAAAGATCCCACATATACACCTCAACAGAACCAAAAGACAGAGCAGGTAACCTACATTTTATTCCTAAAGGAACAATAACCACTTCCCTTTTTCACTAAAAGTTGAATGCAGAGCTGAAATTCCCACCTTGCACTGAAATATCAAGGGAGATCACCTAAAACAAGACTTATATAAGTTCATTCTCATAACACAAAACCCAAAATTTCCTGATTGGTTTCAAAAAATAATTATATCCACCATATTAAAGCTTCAGGAGTAAGAACAAATAGAAAAATATAAACAAATGGGAAAACGTAAAATTTCAGCAAAAAAAGAAAGTCATTGAAACGGAATCTTATGAAAAATTTAAATCTCAAAGATACAATAATCAAAATTTAAAAAAACCTCAGTAGCTGGGCTGAAAATCAGAACAGAGGAGAAAAATGAGCCTCTAAAGTAAAAGATAAAGCAATATAAATTACTTAGCAGAATGAAATAGATTTTAAAAAATTTGAATCTCAGAAATCCTTGGGACTATAGCAAGAGATCCAGAATTCATGTCACTGTTGTCCCAGTAGAACAAGAAAAGAGGATAGGACTGAAAAATAATTTGAGGGACTAGTGGTTGAAAACTTCCTAATTTGCAAAAGATATAAACTTGGAGATTTGGACCTTTTTGAATCCCAAGCAGGAATCAACTAAAAATATTAGCATACAACATGTGCCTTCTTCTGTTGAGGCTGCCACAATAGAATGCCATAAACAGGGCAGCTTAAGCAATCAAAATTAACTTTCTCATACTTAACTTTATAACATTTTAACTTTTCTCATAATTAACTTTCTCTGGATGCTAGCAATCTAATATCTAAGTGCTGTGAGGATGGATTTCTAGTAAAACTTTCCTAGCATATAAATGGCTATCTTCTCTCATGGTGTTCTCATATGACTTCTCCTCTGTATATGCAAGAAAAGATAGAGATACCTTTGATATCAGTTTTTGTTCTTATAAAGTGATAAGTCCTATCAGATTGGGGACTCAGTGTTATGACCTCATTTAACTTTCATTAACTCTTTCTAACTAACTAATGCTCTATCTCTAAATACAGCCCCACTGGGAAGTTAGGACTTCAAAAAGAGATATCATCATTCATCATCAGAAAAAAGCAAATCAAAACCACATACCTCATACCCCTAAGACAGTCCCTATCAAAAAAAACCAGAAATAAGTGTTGATGAAGATGTGGATAAAAAGAAAAATTTGTATATTGTTGCTGGGACTATAAACTAGACTAACCTTCACAGAAGAGTATGGAGGTTTCTTAAAAGATTAAAAATAGATCTTCCATATGTTAGAGCAATCCCTTTTCTAGAAATCTACCAAAAGAATTTTTAAAGATACTAATTTGAAGGAATTATATGCATTCCCATGTTCATTGCAGCACTGTTTACAATAGTCAAGCTATGGAAATGACTTAAATGTCCAGTGACAGATGAGTAGACTAAGAAAATTGATATATCTGTATACCACAATGGACTACTACTCAGCTATAAAGTGTGAACTCAGCATTTGCCATTTTTGACAACATGAATGGAACTGAAAGTAATTATTATAATTAAAAAGTCAAAAGCAGGAAGGCGAATACCAAATGCTTTCAGTCATATGTGCAATATATGTGTATATATGTATATATATATGCCAGAAAAAAAAATATATGCCAGAAAAGTTTCACTAGAAATCCATCCTCACAGCACTTTGACATTAAACTTCTAGCATCCAGAACTATGAGAAAGTTAATTTAATTGTTTAAACTACCCTATTTATGGCATTCTATTATGGTAGCCTCAACAGAAGAATATATATGTTGCATGTTAATATTTTTAATATATATATTATAATTATATATAGTATATATTTATATATACTATATATACTAAGTATATACTATTATGCTTAGTATAATTTATATTACATATTTCCATATATATATATATATATATGGAAAAAAGCACCAAAACAAATTCTTGAACCTTATTGCACTACTGAGGCTAACAGAATGGTTGGGTGAGTGGTTGGAAACAGTGAGGAATGGGGGATCCAAAAGGACTATGTGGAGTATTATTAGGACTTTGGTGATAGTAATGGTGTGATAACATACATTTACAGAGTTGTGAACCTATTCCTTTAAAACATATACTGTGTTTTAAAGAAAAGTTAGTTCAATAAATACAATTAAAAGCAAAGAAAAGTAAGTTTAGAGTTAGTGAGGATGTAGAAAATTTTGAACACTCATATATTTCTGCTGAGAATTTAAAGTAATTCAGCCATGTTAGAAAACAGTTTGGTACTTTCTCAGTTAACATAGCAGTTCCATGCTTTAGGTGTATACCAAGAAAAAATGAAAGTTATACATACATGAATATTCACAGCAGCATTATACATGAGAACCAAAAAATAGAAACAAGCCAAATGTTCCTCAACTAATGAATAAATAAACACAATATGATATATCAATACTGTGGGAAAATGTTGAGCAGTAAAAAGAAATAAAGTAACTAATACTGCTAAAGCACTGACAAATCTTAAAACATTGTATACTAAGTGAAAGAAATCAGACTCAAAATGGGTGCTGTCATATAATTCCTTTTATATGAAATATCCACAATAAATCCATAGAGAAAGGAAAACTAGGTTTGTGGTTGCCAGGGCCTAAAGAGAAAGGTGGTATAGGAGATGCTCACTAAAGGATATCTGTATTATAAAGTGATAAAAATATTCTTAAATTAGGCAATGATGACATTTGTATAACTAAAATAATTGAATGTACATTGTAAGATTTGTAAAATTATTGTAATAATTTATGATAAAATTCACTAATTTTATCATAAATTATTAATATCTCAAATTTTAAATGAAGGTAATTGATACCAGATAGAGATCCCAAAGAAGTGAGAGACAAAGAATGATGTTATATAACAATAAAGGGTAAATCCACTAAAATTTCATCAACCCAAAATTGGTATGCACCAGTAATGCAAATATAAGTAAAAATATTAGAAATTAATGGAAATATATATCAATTTAAAATTACACTTTCTTTAAAAATTGATAGACTAGATAGAAAATCCATAAGGATCTAGAGTACCAAACAACCAGCAAGCATACAGAGAACAAACACCACCATCAATGGACAGTATGTAATCAATATTTAGAGATCACCCAACAAAAGAACACACATTTTTAGAGTGTCCATGGGAAGTATATGAAAATGGATCACATCCGGGAACATAAAACAAGAATAAAACATGCAAAATGCATCCCATTATAATGAAATCAAATCAGAAAACAGTAGCCAAAATAGTGGGAAATTTTTAAAACATGTAAAGTTAAATGACATACTTCTAAATAATACATGAGTCAATGAGATTCAAGAAGTCTGAGCCAAAATTTAAAAATACAAAAAAATTGAATGAAAATGAAAATACAGTATATCAAAATATATGGGATGAACTACCAAGAAAAAAATACCAAATTAGACTTTATAGCATTAGAGGACAGCATTTGGAAAGAGGAAATGTTCTAATCAAGAATACAAGTGCCCACTTTACCAACCAAGAGAAAAACAAAGTAACCTCAAAGAAAGAAGAAAGAAGGAAATAGTAAAGATGAGAGCAGAAGTCAATGAAATTGAAAACATTATTAATTCTTTAATTCATTAAAACTATTAATTCATTAAAACTCTTAATGAAAAGTCAATGAAACCCATAGTTGTTTCTTTGAAAAGATCAGTAAGATTGACTAGCCATAATCAAGACTGACAAAGGACAAAAGTGAGAAGGCACAAATTATCAATATCAGGAATGAGATGAAGACATCACTGTAAATCCAGCAGACATAATAAGGGAATGCTATGAATCACTCACTCTATATAAACTATTTATATGCCATGACAATTTACCAGAAATGATGATTCCTCAAAACAGAACAAGCTACCACCACTTCCCTAATACAATTTAAAAAAGATAATTATAATAGTCCTATAACTAACTACTAAAGAAATTAAATTCATAATTTTAAAACTTCCACAAAGAATCTCCATTCCACATTGCTTCATAGAAAATTCTATCAACTTCTTAAAGGAGGATTAACACCAGTTTCATACAATCTCTTCCTGAAACAAGAGGAACACTTTCCAATTCATTTTATAGTGCTATCTGGATACCAAACTGTGCTGAATAAAAAAGTAAATAATGTTTCCATGTATATCATTCTGTATATATAACATTCCAGAAAACATAAAGGTATAGAAATAAAAGAACTGTTAGTGTTTGAGAGGTGTTAAGGGAATAGGAGCAGGAAGTATATTTGGTGTGGCTCTAAAAGGGTAACTAAAAACCTGTAGTCATGGAAATGTTGCTTTATGGTTGTAATAATATCCTGGTTGTGATATTGTACTGTAGTTTTTCAGTAGTCTATCATTGGGTCAAAGGGTCAATATTCCCTAAGAATATATGTGAATCTGCATGTGAATTATAATTATTTTTTTAAAAGGCACTTAGTATTTAATTGCTCATTGGTGTGAATGCAACCATCTGCTAACAATGGTAGGAGTGTGTACAAAATCTATGCTATGTTCTAGTTAAAAATGAAACAAAGGACACTGAGAATCTAAGATATATTTGTTCATGCACCTAAAATGTGGTTATTAATTAACAATTAGACCATATTTTCCCCTTTGTTAAATATTGGAAACATAATCTATCTCTTAAATAACCTGCCATTAAAAAATACATGTGTAATATACATTATCTGATTTCTATGACAATTGTGTTCTTTTGACACTAATCTCAAAATAACACATAAAGATAGTAAGGCAAATGGGCCAATTGATGAGACATACAAGTATAGCTCTGATGAACAACAACAAGTTTTTTGAATATTTCCATTGCCTGGTTCCTGGAAGCAGGGCTAAATTGGAACCCAATTAGAAGGAAAATAACCTTTCTCTCCATCCTGTCTTGATTCCTGAGTATGCGTGCCCTTTGAATATCATGAATTCTCCTTTCACACTAAAAGTCTGGCAGTGATAATACAAGTTAAAATCTTCTGAGTAGTTATTGTATAATAGGCAATATTCTAAACATATATTAATGCTAATAATAACTAGCTATATGTGCCAGCTACTATTTTCATCTTCAATTACAAATAAAAAGGAAGGAACAAAGAAGGGAAATGATGAGAGTGCAGGTGAGGGAGAGAGAGAGAGAGAGAGAGAGAGAGAGAGAGAGAGAATATGAAAGTTTGGAGAGTTCAAGTAACTTGGTCAACAATCATATACTCTATTGGTAAGCTGGTATTAGAGCTAAGATCTGCCTGAATTGTGTTTAACATCATTCTAGTTGTTCTCAAACTTTGGTATGCATTAGAATTGATGGTGATTCTTTAAAAAACCTTGATCCCAGGTCACATTCCACATAATAAAATCAGAATATATGGAGTGGAAGTCAGCGCAAAGTTTTTCAAAAGACCCCCCAGATGATTATTGTGCAGTTTATTTGGAAACTACTCCACCATTATCTGTCCTTTTGATTAAAACAGTGGCTTCTCGGGTACCTCTTATTACCAGCCTTCATTCATTATAGATTGACCGATTCCATGCCCAAGGTTCTAAGTACACCACATTGACTTTCCTGCACATAAATCTGACTCCTTGAGAAATTGGTTAGAATTCCTATATCAATTGGAGACTCATCTACACTAGGGTTTAAGATAATGAAGTTTTAGCCCTTCCTCTCCGAGATCTTTGATGATTCTGGCACAGAATAGTATGAGAACACAGAAATTTGGGACCCTGGAGGTTTGATGAACAGTTTAGACTGGACAACAGCACACCTAAATTACTGTGAGCTCTCTTCATGAGAAAGTAATACTAAAATTAGAAAACATAAACGTAACTATATGAATCATAGATCTTCATAAATAAGGACTTTAGAAGTGATGTGCAAAGGCTCACAGTATGAATTGTCAATCAATTAATCTCTTCAAATTGGCTGAAGAGACATTAGACAAGAAAAATGAGGCTTAGAAAGTAGAAAGACCAAGGCTGTGTAAAAAATATGACATACGTACTAAGGAGTGATACTGACATTGCACTCTACCCAAAAGATGCCACTATTGTGAGAACAAATAGACATGGTAAGTACTTTGCATAGTGACCACTATGCACACATTTATCTAATAAATGTCACCAACTGAGTGTCACTTAGGTGACTAGTTTCTATTCCCTCATTCAATATGCTCACAAATGTAGCATCATGGGAATACAGATGGGTAACTGGTGAACACAAAAGTTGGTAAACATAGAAAATTAAAGACCAAAAGCAACTGATAACTTCCACAAACCAAAATGCAAACAATCAATATAGATGTGAATGAGACCAACAAAAACTCGAATATTTGGAATAAAGAGGTATTTAGCTACCATTCTAAACTGAAATTTGACATCAAATCCAAATTTAAGATCAGCATTCTGGGAAATGTATACACCATGAATTCATTTTGACTGCTCTTGCCTACTTATCCATACTGAATTTGAATGTATTCGTTTATTAACAATGGGTTGAAGAATCTTGAATGAAGATTAAATTATTACATGACACATTCACCAACTATTCCTTTACAAATTATCCCACAATCCATAGATTTGCACTCCAGTTTTCCTGGCTCCAGTTAGTATATATACCCTATTTCTAAGTTTCTCAGACTAAAACTCTTGAGAAGTTTATCTTTTAAATTTAAGTAGTGATGAGGCACTAGAAAGATGTCTACCTCCCTATAACTGAACTTCCCCAGGCTGGTAATTAAAGAAGAAAATTGTCCCCTTCAAGTAGCCAGTGTGAGAATAATACAGGGGAGCAATCATAAACAGCATGGAGGGACAAAACCCACTAATACACAACCTGTAGTATCTCTTATTTGGTCCAAAATTGAGAGACCTTGCATCTAAAATGGGTTCACACAAAATATATCTAATTTACCAGTAGATTTCTGTACTGCCAAGTACAAGAGAAAAAGCTGCAGAAAGTGAGCAGTTTTCTCTGATACAGAAGGACAATGTGCTCATACAAGAAGCAGTAAATTCTTCATCTGTACCTTCAGCTACTCCTTCATAGGTTGGTTATCTGCTTCATATGAAGAAATACTGATAAGAACATTTATATAATTCATCTCTCCCAAGTACCTCTCATGTATCAATAACATTTATAGAATGTACAAAACGTAACCAATATTTTGGTAACAAACTGACATATTCTGAAAGAAGAACAGATTTCATTAGCAAGTACACTTATGCATTGTGAAAAGTGAAATCAACATGTCTTAGTTATCTATTGCTACAAAAATAATTGACTCAAAAGTAGATTAAAATGAAAAGTATTTATTATCTCATGGTTCAGAAAGCCAGGAATCTGGACACAGTTCAGTTGGTTACCGCTGACTTATGGCCTCTCACCAGATTGCAGTTAAGGTAATGAATGCACTGCACCTAGTTCACACCTTCATGGGGAAGAATTTATGACCAAGTTCATCTGCACCACCTATGGGCCTCATGTCTTCATTGTCTGTTGGCCAGAGACACCAGTGCTCTTGGAACACAGGTCCAGGTTATTCAGATAATAGCTACTTGTTACCCCAGAGTAAGGTTTATAAAAGGGAATGATAAAGGGGCAAAATGTAAGTCACAGTGTTCTATAATCTAATCTCAGGAAAGAGCCCATCATTTCTATTCATTCAGCCCATATTTCTATTCATTAGTTCAGTCAACAATCAAAAGAAGAGGATTACACAGAGCATAGACACTAACAGGCAGGATGATTGAGTCATCTTGGGGGCTTTCCATCAAACAACATTTCTACTCCCCATGTAAAACAATATTGAGATGCTATGCTCGTTCCTGATTCTATGTTCAACATTTCTGGGAGGGGGCATAATTTCCTTACACTGAAAAAATACTAAAAGCAAACATTCCTTACAAACTTCCTCCAAGAAGCACTTTCTCTTGGAAGACAGTATAACAATAGATTGCATAGCAAGATCATCTTATTCATGAAAGCTGCTTCACGAAAGCCCATCGGTTCAGAGCTATTGTGTCATAAACTCAACCTAAATAAAAGCAGCATCCACTTGACAAGACTCACCTTAAAATTATCCTCTTTGCTAATTCAGACACAGCATTAAGAATTTTACAATGGTTGTGTTTCTTCATACTGTGTAGAAATCTGTTATAAAACTATTTTTTTACATTCCATGCCATGCCAATGAAATCTTGACCCCCACCACTGAAAAATAATCAGTTATTTCAGTCAGACTCCCATTGCAATAAAAAAGAAAAAAATGTACAACTAACCTATGCAAGAGGAGGCACTGTGGCTTACTGAATCATCTTACTTATGATACTCATTTAATTAGATTTTTGAGTATGAAAGGATCCAAATTGGCCATATTTTGTTCATATCTTTCATCTGTTTCTTACTTCTTTATTGCTGCTGGACCTTTTACAACCCTTATCTACCATCCCATCAATAGGGTGTTGTAATATTACTTAACTCTTTCACCGCATGTGGTACTCACAAGTTATCTCACATCTCAAAATGTTAACTCAGTGTTTGAATGTTTTCAAGCTATTCTTTAATATATTCAGAATCCCCCTTGAAACTTTTTGATGAAAATTAAAGCATCATGTTTCTTTGTAAATGCTTATTTAGGTTGGCACTGGCAAGAAGACATTTTAGGAATTAGAAACTGGACAATGACTGGGGAAAGAAAACAGGGTCTCATACCTCAGGGACTCTTGGTTATTCAGGGTTTATAAATAAACCCTGTTATTGTTGTTTTGAATTATCTCGCAATTGTACATATGAGTGGAAGAACCCACAGAGAATGCTAGGTTTAGCTATCAGTCTCTCCTTGCAAGTTTTGGTGCCTAGTTTGCACCTGTTTCATCATCATTGATATTTAGAATTTTAACATATTTACAGTATCTGACCAGATTGCATCTTATTTTTTAGATTTATTTCAGAATATTCCACATTAACTTCTTAACTTTTTCTACCTAACTACATCTATCCTCAATTTGAACTAAGTCTTAGTGCTAATGATGGAGAAAATATTTTTAATATGTAAGAAAGTCATTCTAACATGCACTATTTGTCTTCTAATGATGATTAATGCTCCTAATCTGATGCTCAATTAAATTCATGAATTTTAAAGTTTGGCTATTGTTAAAAGACACACAGGCCACCACTGTAAAAAAGCATTCATACATTTAGCCCTGGGGAATGAAGGAGCATTTGTGTGTAAATGATCCAGCATCTAACAGCTTTTTTTAAAATATACATTCCAAATTTCTAAATTTTAAAATAAATGTAAGCACAGGGGAACTTATTTATTTCAAAGTAGGGGCTTTAATTAAATAAGCAGACACACAAAAAGGTTTCATTATGTTAGTTTCAATCTAGAACTTCCTAAAATAATTTCCCTTTCACTTTAGATCAGAACCATGTCCTTATGGCTCTGAATATAAACCAATTGAGACTTTGGGACCTAGCCAAAACCTTTAATGAAAATCACTACATTTTTCAAATCCTAAGGTATTTTAGTTCTTGCATTCTAATGAGTAATTAGTACCACTATCAACCCATTAATCACACATATGGCTGTTTTAATAAGTAATTTTTCTGTGAATATAGCTTAAAGATTATGATTGAAATGAAAATTCCCCTACTTTATCAGCTTATTGATATTCTTGATGAATTAATTCATGCCTCATGTTTTCATGTATTTGGAATTGGTTTCACAAAATAAATTATGTCATTTTTCATAAATGTTCATACTGCTTCTAATGTTCAATATTCAATCTAATCAAGCATTAAAATGTGAAATATTAAGATCCAGTGAGAAGTCTGGTTGTCAACATGTAAGGAGATAAATCATTTTAAAAGAGTTTATCTTTATTTTCACAGAAAAGATGACTTGTTGACTTACAAATATGCCTCCAGACAGAGTGTTACATAGATATTATTGTCTTCATCTGTGTAATTCTTTCAGCTGCAAAAATCCTGGTCCACTAGCCTTCAGTTATCCTGGCTTCTGACTAAGGAAACAGTATAAGAGAATTAATTTCAAAGTCTCATTTTTTCCAGAACTGAAGATCTAAAGAATGAAATGCATCTCTGTCCTTTGTGAGCTAATATTTGTATGGTTAACCACCAGCCTCAGAAGCAGGAGGTGTTGTTTTAGACAGGAGCAAATTTCTATTGTAATTTTTTCCATTTTTTTTATTAAATAATTTATTTATATATACATTTCACATCTTTGTAATCTCCGGGATTCACCCCCCAAACCACCCTGACGTTCCCACCCTTTCCTGCTCCCCACTCCAAGTTGTGTACTTCAATTTGGTTGTTAGCTTGTCTTAACTTTTCCTCATGGCTTTTTGTTTATTTTTCATATAACCCATATAAGAGCGAAACTATTTGGTTTCTGTCTTTTTCTTTTTGACTCATTTTTGCTAATATGATTTCTTCTAATTACATCCATGTTATCATAAAATCATCCAATTTGTTTTTAATTGATGAGTAATATTCCATTGTGTATATATACCAAACAAACAAACAAATAAAAATTGTAACCATGTGACCTGATGAATGTTAACTAAAGGTATTGGTATTATATTATTGTTTGTAATATAAACACATATCATTGTTGCCTTGAACTAATACACAACAGTGTATGTTAATTGTAACTCATAAAATCAGAAAATTCTCATGTAGTATGATATATATATATATAACTGAATTTTAAAACTCTAAAACATGCTCACATTAAAAAATATTTTTACATGAGAAAAAATAACTTCTTTCCAGATTTATTTTCCCAAATTCATTTATCTGTCTGAATCATGATTATGAATCTCAACTACTATTTTTAATCTATTGATTTTTAAAACTTAATTGCTTAAAGTTCAAAATAGTTCAACATTGAGAAAAAATCTTTAAGCAGTCAAAAATGTGCACAAAGTAGTAAAATTCCCCTTGAAACACCTTCTTCTTAACTGTCACTCCATTGTCAATGTTTTTGTTGCCTTTTTTGTTTTTAAAGTTCTCAGACAGTTTCTAATCCATTTTTTGAGTTTTGTAAATATCTGTCTGTATATGACTGTGTGTGAATATTTGAAGCAATTTTCAGTATATCAAAAAGTTTTGGGAAAGTATTTATTACTAATAGAATACTAAATGATTAACCATATAATATAACTTCCTGTGGGCATGAGATAAGCTGAAAAACTTTTTATATAATGAAGCCAGGATCTCAAAGTCATAAGGTTAAAAGAAAATGGCAAGATACAGAACATTATGCATAATGTGCATCATAATGTATAGAAATACCTCTAAAATTATTTTTTTTAAAGAATCAGGAATATCTACAATGAATCAAATAAATGGGATAAAGATGGGAGGGAATCTAATCAAAGATAATCATTTGTATATTTTATATCAAAGTATGTAAATAAAATATATTACAAAATTAAAATATTAAATTAACAATTTAATTACAAACTATTTAAATTTTATTTTGTGATTTTTTTTAAAAAATATTAATGGAATTTTACTATATAAATTGTTCTACCATTTGCTTTTTGTCATTTAACATTGTGTTTTAAATACATAGAAGTCCACTGAATTTTTTTTTAAGTAGCACATTATTCCAATATAGATTAACCAATATCTATTAATTTTTTGAGCCCAAATTATTTAAAGGTACTCTACTAATATTCCAACATTGACTTAGGAGCCAATCTATAAACCCTCATGGCCTAGTTTTATTAAGCTCTCAAATCTGAATTTACTATTGCTTTCCATTGATCTGTTAATAAACAGTAAATATAAGAACAAATACATGCAATCTTACCAATAATCAAACAATTGAAAATTAAGATTACAATAGAAAAATCCATTATCTCAAAAAATGTAAATAAAAGGGAATGGCCATACATGTCTAGTAAAATAAAAATGGTGCCATATGAATAATATTTTTATACTTCATGAGCATATTAATAAACATTTATTTTTCTTCAATATCAATGAAGTAATATTAAGTAATTGAGCAAATTAGTCAAAATAAATGCAGCTTTTTTTTTACATCTTATGAAAGCAAAAAACTGTAAATATAGTATTTTATAATCACAGGTGGTTAGTTGTTGTTTTTTTATTATGGCATATACATATAATACAATACTGTAGTGACATTCAAAGCAAAGATACCTGGATATTTAAGTTGTTAAAAGAAAAATTCTGCTTAAAAATTAATATATGTCATGATTTCATTTTGAGAAAAATGGCCCTTTCATAGAAAAATTCTGGAAGGATATGCACCAAAATGTTAAACAGAATTTTTTATAAAAAATGGAAATATAGATAAATTTCAATCCTTTCATTATGTTCTTCATAATTTTCTAAAATTCACATGCATCACTATATCACAAATAAGTAATACAAGATTTGGAATCGTATGTGGTAGCACATCAAGGGAAAATCCATAATAATGACGTTCATTTGCATTTTAATAACAAAACTTGCACTTAATATGTGTATGGTAACTTTTGTGAGAAATATTGTTTAAAAATAAAGTCACAAGAGAAAGGCAGCTGCAGCTGGTAGGCAGGAGAACAGAGGGAGATAAGGATATCACTCAAGAGTTAAAGATACTGGCCCAGGTGCCAGCAAATATAGGCAACTGGCAGTGTGCAGTAGGCCATGACCAGCCCAGATCAGTGTGCATCAGCAGCTTGCACCATGCCCAGCCAGCAACCACAGAGGCAGGGAGCCAGCAGAAACACCGGGGAGGAGCCAAGGTCCCTGAGATGCAAGGTGCCAGCAAGTGCTAGTGCCAACAAAAGAATCAAAAATCAAGAAATACCCACAGCCTAGAAAAAGTGCACACACATGCAAAAGGGGAGAGTGAGGAAAGCCCAAGTTGAACTGTGGTCACCATTAGCCCTAATAAAACCCAAGGAATCATAAAACAGCAAGTTTTCTTTAATAGTCAGGGGAGAGGGGAACACCCAGGAAGAAGAAGGACGCCCATCAACTGGAAAGCCACATTCATTGTACAATCCCACTGATTGCAAGAGAGCACCTTCTAACACAACAGCTTACAAAAACCACAAGATAAGCCACAGCAACACAAGCACAAGGCAGAATAAAAACACACTGGCAAAGAGCATCAATAAACATGCTGGCAAACACAAGTACCACACTTAGAAAAGAATCCGAAGACAAAAAAAAAAAATAATATTCCACCAAAGGAAAGGCAACCCTCTGAACCCAATAGTGAGGACACAGAAGAATTATGCCTCAAGTCAGACAAAGAATTCCAACTGACCATAATAAGGACAGTTAAAGAAATGAAAGAAAAGATAGAAAAACTTAAAGAGAAAATAGTCTTGAGTAACACAAATAAGGAGAAGAAAAGCGAGAAAGAATTCCAACTTATCTCAACTAAAACAATTAAAAACATGAATGAAGATATAGGAAAAACTTAAAAAAGAGAAATTCACTAAGAGAAACACTATCAAAGAGCTGAAGGATGAGACTGAATTTCTGAAAAAAGAAGTAAGGAAACCCAGGATATGAAAAGAGCAGGAAAAAAGTTTAAATGCATGGAAAAGCCATGAAAATAGACTAGAGGAATAAGAGGAGCACATCAGCAATCTAGAGGATATAGATATAAAAAATACCAATAGAGAGAAGGAAAGGGAAGTGCAAGGGAAGAGGACAGAAGAGAAGTTCAAAGATACATCAGATACCTTGCGGAAAGGAAATACCAGCATCATTGGAATATCAGAAGGAGAAAGACAGAATCATGGTAACTGAAAAACTATTTATAAAAATAATGGAGAACTTCCCTAACCTAATGAAGGAAATGAAAACAGGCATATAAGAAACAAAAAGGACACTAAACTAATTCAGTGAAAGGAAAGCCACAGTAAGACACATAATTGTAAAACTTCCAAGAGTCCAAGAAAAAGAAATAATAATGAACCTGACCAGAAGGAGGAAATAGATAACTTATAAAGGAAAACCTATCAGCTTGACATTAGATTTCTCTGAGGAGACACTCCAAGCAAGACAGGACTGGAGTCATATAGTCAAAAAAACTCCAAGACAAAAAAATGCCAGCCTGAACATTCTATCCTGTAAAGATCTACTTCCTGTATGAAGGCAAAATAAGAAACTTTTCAAAATCTTCAGAAATTTGCCACCACCAAACCTCAACCCCCAAGAAACTTTACGAGAAACCTTAAGATCCAAACCAACAGAAAACTGGTCAGAAAGAACAGAACAAGGGATTTAGTAGTGCCTCAAAATTACCACCAAAAAGATAATCTAAGACTCTCAGGTGTCAATAAGCACCCGAAACATTGACAACTAAATGCACCAGTCAAAATAAACAGAGTAGCACACTGGATCAAAAATCAGAATCCAACATTCTTCTGCCTATAAGAAATATATCTGATCTCTAAAGATAAGCACAGGTTGAAAGTAAAAGGGCTGGAAAACAATTCTCCAAGCAAATGACTCCAGAACAATTCTACAAGCAAATGCCCCCCCAGAAGAATGCAGGAGCAGCCATATTAGTAGCAGACAAAGCAGACTTTAAGCTAAAAAAGGTGACAAGGGACAAAAAAGGACAACCATAATGGTAAAAGTGCTAATACACCACAAGATAATAACAATTATTAACATACACTCACCAAATCAGGGAGCATCAAAATTCATCAGACAATTACTAACAGCACTGAAAACAGACAATTGATGAAATGCATATGTGGTAGGCAATTTCAACAACTCACTCTCACCAAAGGACAGATCAGCAAGACAAAAACTACACAGATACAAAAACTCTAAATGAAGATCTTGAACTTAAGGACATAATAGATAGCTATAGGACACTGCATACCCAAAGAAAGGAATACACTTTTTTCTCAATGCACATAGATCATTCTCAAAAATAGACTATATAGTAGGACATAAGACAAACATTAATAAATATACAAAGAATAAAACAATATCACTTTTTTCTCTGATCAAAAAGGCATCAAACTAGAAATCAACCTCAAAAAGAAAGCAAGGAGAGTATCCAATACATGGAGACTGAGAACATGATTCTGAATGACAACTGGGTAATTAAAGAAGTCAAAGAAGTAATTAAAACTTTGAAACAAATGAAAAGATGATACAACATTCCAAAATGTGTGGGATTCAGCAAAAGCAGAGAAGACGGTTCATAGCAATACAAGTTCATATTAAAAAGCAGAAACAAACCAAAGAAATAACCTAATCTCCCAACTCAAGAAAACTCTCCCTAAAAACAAGAGCCCAGGACCAGACAATTTCCCAAATGAATTCTACCAGGCATTCAAAGATGAAACACCTTACTACTAAAACTTTTCCCAAAAAAATGAGAAAGACGGGAAACTGACAAATATATTCTATGAAGCAAACATTGTGCTAATATGAAAAGCAAAGATAGTGCTAAGAAAGGAAACTAGACCAATGTCCCTAATAAACACAGATGTAAAAATTCTAAACAAAAAAAAAAAAACAAAATTCTAAACATGCGTAAAAAGAATCATTCACCATGACCAACTGGGATTTTCCCAGGGCCACAGGGATAGTTCAACATCTGGAAATCATCACATCAACAAGGATTAGACCAAAAACCATACTATCATATCAGTATATGCAGAAAAAGGATTTGATAAAGTTCAACACCCATCATAATAAAAGTTCTTGAAAAACTTGGAATAAAAGGAACATATTTGAATGTAATAAAAACCCTTTATGAAAAGCCTACAGCAAACATCATCCTTAAAGGAGAAAAATGAAATAATTTCAGTTAAGATCTGGAACTAGGCAAGGATGCCCACTATCGCCACTACTTTTCATCATAGTACTAGAAATTCTAGCTAGTCAATAAGTCAAGTAAAAAAAATAAAAGGAATACAAATAAAGAAAGAAAAATTGAAGTTATCATTTTATGCAGATGACATGATTCTTTATGTAGAGAACCTCCAAAATATCCACAGAAAAACTACTTGAAACAATAAACCAGTTCAGTAAGATAGCTGGCTACAAAATCAACACAAAACATCAGTAGCCATATATGCAAAAACTCAGAAGAAGAAATTGAAAAAAACCTCCATTTACCATTGCACTGATGAAAATTAAATACCTGAGAATAAACCTAACAAAAGAAGTGAAAGATTTTTACAAAGAAAACTACTAAACATTCTTAAAAGAAATAGATCGTATTCCCTGTTTTTCCTGAAAATGGAAAGACATTCTCTGACCATGTATAGGAACAATTAACATTATCAAAATGGCCATCTTGCTAAAAGCAATCTACAGATTCAATGCATCCCAATAAAAATTCCAATGACATTCTTTAAAGAGATAGAAAAAAACTTACTGAAATGTCTATAGACTAAATAAAGAACTCAAATAGTCAAAGTACTTCTGACCAAAAAAAGAGAAAACAGAAGCATTTTACTCCCAAACTTCAAATTATATTACAAAGCCATAGTAATTAGAATAGCATAGTATTGGAATAAAAAACAGACACAATGGAAAATAAAAACAGACCAATGGAACAGAATTGAATACCCAGAAATAAAGCCACCCATATATGGTCAACGAATTTTTGACAATGGGCAAAAACCATATAATGGAGCAAATATATTCTCTTCAATAAAACGTGCTGGGAAAACTGGACTGCTACATGCAAAGAAATGAAACTAGATCACTTTCTCACACTATGTACAAAAATCAATACAAAATGTATAAAAGACTTGGATGAAAACCTTAAAAATAAAATACATAAAGAAACATATAGGCAAAACACTCCAAGACTTACCTCTTCAGGACATGTCTACAAATGCTAAAAAAAAGGAAAACAAACAGCTGAAACTACATCAAATTAAAAAACTTTTGTACAGCAAAAGAGACAATAACCAAAACAATAAGAAACCCAACAAAAGGGGAAAAATCTTTGCCCTATACACAAGTGATAAAGATCTGATATCAAAGATCCACAACTTAACAAAAACAAGACAAAAAGTCCAGTCAAAAAAAATGGGGAGAAGATGTAAAAAGATGCTTCTCCAAAGAGAAAATACAAATGACCAATAGGCATATGAAAAAAAAAAAATGCCAATCCCACTTATCATCAGTGAAATGCAAATCAAAACCACAATGAGATACAAACTCCCACCAGTAAAAATGGCCCATATATAAAACAAACAAACAAACAACAACAACAACAACCAAATCAGGCAACAGTGTTGGCATAGATGTGGAGAGAAAGGAACACTTTTACACTGCTGGTGGGGTTACAAATTGGTCCTTGCCACTATGGAAAGCTGTGTGGAGGAGCCTTAAAGTACTGACAATGGAAATACCTTTTGATCCAGTAATCCCACTGCTGGTAATCTACCCAAAGGTTAAAAAACACTAATTCAAAAGAACACCTAACTAGGATGTTTGTTGCAGCACTATTGATAGGATATGGAAACAGCTAAATGCCCCAAAACAGACAAAAGGATCACAAAATTGAGTTATATGTACACAATGGAATATTATTCATCAATCAAAAAAGACAAACATGCCATTTGTCACAACATGTATGGAGCTAGAAGGAATCATGCTAACAGAAATAATCCAGAAAGAAAAAGAGGAATACTGGATGGTGTCACTTATATGAGGGAACAAAGACACAAATGAGCAAGAAAAATTTAAACTGTCAGCAGACTTGAAGTATAGAGCAAGAAAGGGGGATAGAGGAAATATCAGGGGTGGGATGAGCACAAAAAAAGATGATAGTTCATCAGCAACAAGGTGATGGGAGAACCCTGGGGTAGACAAAGATGTAAAATAAAAATAATTAATTATTTAAAAAATAAAGTTAAACTGTAAAAGCCACTGCCACTAGTGTACCTTAAAAGAAAATATGTATATGTGCAGTTCATATATTTTATATATGAGATGTATATATTTAAGTACATTCTATAGCTACCCGATTATATGGCTTGTAGTTTGTGTATTTTAATAATTTAATAACTAATGTAATAATAATATAATAAACAATTTGAACACTAAAAATATAAATAAAAATAAAAATACAGTTACTAAAGAATACCCTTGGGAGATCTAGCTATAATACATCATGGTGATAGTAGTTAATGAAATCATATTATATAATTGAATGTCACTAAGAAAGTAAATTTTAAATATTCTCGCCTAAAAGAAATGGTAATTATTTGGCTAATGGACATGTTAACTAATAACATAGTAACAATCATTTTTGCAATATATATGTCAATTATATATAGATATAATGTCAGCATGTTAAAACTTTGATTTGCACAGTACTATATCCAATTGTAGCTCTACAAAATTGGAAAATAAAAAGTAAATAATGATAGCAAAGTAAAATAAAGCCACAATTGAACTGCAGACTACATCCAACTATAATTAAAAAATAGACTCACAATCAGTCATTACTGTCCATCCCGTAGATAAATTAAATAAAACCTATCCTATTGACAGATTTATAACTGATCTTCCAAAAGTAGAAAGCAATTCTTAAAACTTCAGAATATCAGATATGTACATCTCAAATCATTCTGATCACTCATCAACAATGCTTGACAAGTGGAAAGTTGATTCAATAAACAAGCCTAAAAGCTTGTGGTTATAATGAATAATGACTCTGACTCCACGTAAAGTTTCCCCCTAAATAACCCACATCATTTTTCTTTGAAAATATATTTTGATATTCTGAATTCTTCATGGGATGACCTGCACCCTGACCTTCTCATTCTCCCCCTAACAGTGCTTGAAACAGAAAATTTATCACACCATGTCCATTACATTTGTGCAAAGGATTATACATGGGGTCAGTAAAGATAGATTGTGATATGATTTTGTGCTAAATATTATGCAAGGTGTTGCAATCTAGTCATTCTGTTTTCATCTGATCATATATAATGACAAGTCATATTTCTCAGATGAAATTTTCCTCTCATGATATTTTTTCAGTGAAAAAATAACTTGCAAATGGTATAAACCATGGGATCAGTGGTATACCAAATTCTCTAAAGAGCATACATAATTATACCCACAATACAGAATTATACCCCACTATCCAAATCTGTTCTGTTCCCTTGAATTCTCACAACAAAATCAGATAACAAAGTTATTCTATATTATTTGAAATCTACCCTGTACTGACTATTTGAATAGTGAAAGAATTATCAGGAAATGTATCCAAATGTGTTTGTCTCCTGAGGTCAATAGGGCAAGCTCAAAAGTTTAATTAAACACTGGGGATTATAACTTTATGATTAATAGTTAAAATGAGATTTCAGATCAGACAGTTTTTAACATCTCTATTCCCTTTTATATTATAGAAATTTTCTAAATCAAAATGTCTCATTTTGTTTTAAGGAAAGAATTTCGGGAGTGACTCAAATTTGATATTTCCTCCTGGAAATTGAAATCTGAGTCAGTACAAAATGTGGATTGACTGATTGACCATTAGATTTTTGTTTATTGAACATAAAAAGCATCACACAGTGAGAGGCATCTTCTTTATCAAAATAAGCTTTTATATCATCTAAATAAGAAAGAAATATTCTAAGAAATGTGTTTTCTAACTGCCCTGAAACCATTCTGCACAATGCTAAATAAAATTCATCATTTTCTTTACTTACTATATTAAACCAATAAATTTTTGAAGGGTAAGAGAATCTGTAATGAAATGGGAAGTAAGATTATTTTTTTCATAACGACTATGTTTTTTAATCAGGTCACTGTGAATTCAATAAAGCCAATCTATTTTTGCTCAGTCTGCCTTGTTGAGATCAATTCCTCAATTGCAAAAGCAATAAAAAAACAAATTTAAATGTCTGAATCAAAATCAATATAATTTATTCTAGAATCCACTCCCATTTTTTTAACTGATGTACCAAAGGTCTTCGGAGAATCCTTGCATATACACTGATGTAAGTTTAAAAATAAAATTTATCCTAAATGGAAGATAGCAACAAAAACAATAAAGCATTTATTGAGTGTCTGAGTATAAGGGGTAATAAGAGAGGCAGTAAAAATGCAAATTCCATTACCTGTATGTGTAAGACATGAATCCAATGTTTGGAAAGTTTAAACTCATATATAGGTCAGATGGAAAATTTAACAAAAATGTAGAATTTGGGGCTTAGGAGAGATCATTATAATGACATCATAATGTGTCACTTCCCTATGCTCAATTGTCACTCCTCCTCAACAGACAAGTCACTTGAATTTTGGTCAGTGTGATAATTTTCTTTAACCAATAACCTGGCAAAAAGTGGCCTTGTACATATTCCAAAGTCTAGCATCTTTTACTCTCACCCATTTAAGACCTGAGACTATCATACATAAAGAAAGAAAGAATCTGAGGCGAAGAATATGTGGAGATGAGATCCTCCCCAGTCTTTCACCTCCCTAATGAAACCCATGAAGATCAGAAAGTGTAATTTCCTGGTCACCCACCAATTCAAATATTGAATGGGTTTAGATTTCACCTACTTAGTTTTGAGGTACTTGTTCTATAGCAACAAATAAAGAACTATTTCAGTAATCCTCCAACAACTGTTTTTTGAATGTGTACTATTATGCTTTTAAAGAAAAAGAGGTGAAGATTAAAAGGGCTCCTTCTCCCATGGAATTTATATTTCAGTGTTTGAAGGGAGGGAAGGGCAAGATAGAAAGATTTAAAAAACAGGATGATATATAATGATTTCACATACAAAGAGGTGAATGTTGTGATAAAAACAAAGCAGATAAAGCAATCAGGATTGACTGAATGGGCAGAGATGGCAAGAACAGACTCAGAGGAGGCTGTTGAGAAGCAAGTCAGGCAAAAAAAAGAATTGTGAGAGGACATCATTATTCCCTTAGTAAATGTAAAGGCTGTCATGTAGTTTCAGACTGAAATGCCTGTAAGAGAGGGGTGAAGCAGCACAGAAAAGGACATTAGGACAATGAACTGGGGCTGGGTGGTTGACGTTGAGGTGCTAGCAAGCCTTCTACACCATAACAAAAAGATCTATTATATTTGAAGTTTGGAAGATATTTTCACTTCTATCATTTGTTTTAACATAGATAGCTACATAATCCATGGACTCTGTTGCACATTCAGCATTCTTCAGAATGTACAAAAGTTACTGCTAGGTTCCATTACTATCAATTATCCAAAAGATCCAGCAACAAACTGGATCAGACTGTAAATAAAATGTGCATCATAATGAGCTCTGGAAATTATCTCCTGCATGCATCCCATGTCATGAACAAACATCCACTGGTGGGAGTAATATCTTCAGTGAAGCTTGATTTTAGCCTGGGATCCCTGGTACTGATGAAAAATATTCATTGTTGGGTCCTTTGATTCTGAAAACAGTTCAAAAATCAAAGATGTCTTCATTGGTCAGGAACTCAAAGGAAACAGGCAAGGATCAGAAGTTTTTGCAGTGTTTTGACATGTTACAGGTGAAACGGCAGTTGATTTTATAGTTAATAAGGCACTAAAATGAAACTTCAAGCTTTTCATATTGAAAGTCATTGTAAATTGAATTTACTAAAACAATAGCTTAAAGAGGCAAGACTTGAATGCTGTCAGAACAAATAAAATGATGATGTGGAATTTTAAGAGCCACTGAAACAAATGTCTCCAAGTACTGTATTGATCTATCAGAGGCAACTCCTTGTCGATCCCAAGCTTTGCATAGCAAGTGGAATTATTCTGCATTGATTATTGAACATGGAGTCAGGCTGTTTACAACCTTACACTAGCTCCAGGTGGACTAGCTATCTGCATTCCAACACTTTAACTCTTAATAAAGAGTCAGTACTATCCCCCTTTGGCTCAAGATTAGAGCTAACTCATTTTTAGAAGGAAAAGGAATGAAAGACATCTGAAAAATTCGAAGTTTATTCTTAATCAGTTATAGAGATAATTTGATTGTATTTTTCACTAGGGCTGTCATAAGAAAATGCCACCAACTGAATGGTTCACACAACAGAAATATGTCATTTCACAGTTCAAGAAACTGGAAACCAAGTTTAAGTATCAGTAGGGCTGATGCCTTTGGAATCTATGAGAACACTATTTGAATCCTCTCTCTTGCTCCTGATATTTTACAGATAATCTTTGAAATTCTATGGCTTGTACAATTATTAGTTTCATCTCAGTGTCCTTTTCCCATGGCACTTCCCACATGCATATCTATTTCCAAATATCCCCTTTTTATAAGGACATTAATCATAATGAATTAGAGCCTAGTCTAAAAATCTTGTTTTAGTTTGATAACCTCTTGTAAAAATCCTATCATCAAAAAGCTTATATTATCAGGTACTGTAATGTGGGTTAAACTCCAACAAAGATGGGGGTGGGGGGTGAGAGCAGACACACTCCAACACTTAACAGGAATATGGACCAGAAAGATTAGAAATCACTGAGTACTCTCAGTCTTTGCTGTGCTTTACAATCTCCTGGAAAGCCTTGAAAAATAGCTAAGCCTGGATTCTACCTCATGATTTTGATGTAATTGGTCTAGGTTAGGACCCAGACTGTGTACATTAGAGAAAAATCTTAGACAGTCCTAAAGTACAGCCACTTTAGTTATTTCACATTGGCTTATTAAAGTCTCATTCATTAGAATATTCAAGGTTAGGGTGTACTGTCATTCAGAGAGAAAACTATAAAATAGATCAATTATTTTAGGCACCATGAAGGCAGTTTCTGAACTGATTACTAACATATCCCTAGGACTTACTATCTGGTCTGAGGTGGTTATCATAAATATTAATGTGCATTTATGAATAAATTCAAGTCAAGTTATATCTTGAGTGCCAACTGTATGGTAAGCACTACATTAAGCACTGGAGAAATTTAAATATTTTTGAGTAATGAATGAGTAAATGAAGGAATGAGATCATATCAAACATTTTCTTCTGGTGTACTCATAATGTGGCACGTTATAATGCAGGATTCAGCATCCACTCTAGCTAAAATATTTATTTTAAATCAACTAAACTACCTGCCTTTTGCCCAGAAAATTTTAATTTTTCCCCCTTTGGTATTGGTAAGGAGAGACCTTAGGGCATTCTCTTTTAGTGAACATATAATGTTTTTAGAACAGTCCATGGACTATTTGTTGACTTATTTCAGTATACTTTTAGAATGTCCAAGAGCTACCACATATCAGTGGAAGAGAAAGAGACAGTACACATACAGAATCAGACCAAGATATACTTTCATTCAAAATAGTATAATTCAATATCATTGCCAAAGGAGTCATTTAATCAAAGATGCAGATGTTAGGATTTATCCTTCAGGGTTACTCAGAGATTGAACAGAATAAAAAGATGAACAATTGCTTGTTGAATTTGATCAGTTTTGATTACCAAACTAGATAAACTTAGCCCAGAGGGAAAATTCTTCTTGTGAATTCAGAAAAACTTCTTCACTTGTTTATCCATCCATCCAACCAGGTCTGCTAATAGGGCTCACTACACCCCCAAAGAAATGGCAAAAAGGGGATAAATTATCCCAAGTAGATAAATTACAAAGGAGATGTCCATCCTTGAATTATATATATCCACAACAAGGTACATACCATGGTCAGCTGGATGAGAGTATACTACTTTCTAGTCAGCTGTCTTTGTGTATGGTGTTAATATCAGTTTGAAAGCAGTCTTGCACCCAGCAAACATCTATGAGCTAACTACTATGTGCCAGTACTGCACTGGGCTTTGAAGGAAAAAGACCTAATGTGGTCTAATGTCCATTTCAGCAGATTTAAGCCAAGTGAATAAATGTAGGAAAATATAAACTGTTTTATAATGTAAATATTGAGTGAAGACAGAGTAATCTGTGAGAGCAGTCCAGGCAACAGTCAATAAGTGGGCCTTGAAGCATGAAGAGAATTTTAACACATAGTAAAAGCAAAAAAGCAAACCCAGAGTGATTAGTAAATGTAGAATATGATCACAGTACGTGATGACAAGGGAAAGACAAACAGACCTAGAGAATCAGAATGAAGAATGATTACAATGGAAATAGCTGGAAAATGGACATCTGGAAATAAACTGAAAATGCTACCTCAAATTAGCTGGATAATTGAGAAAAATGGGCAAATTCTTTTAAGATGGGGAAGGATTTGGGTAATGAGGGAAATGAATAATATAAAAATAAATAATATGTAAAATAAATATTAATATATGTCCTAGGGGCATAGTATAAACTAATAGCAGATCTGTTACTAAAATTCCCTGAATCATAATGTTTTCGCACACATAATCATTATGTATGTGTATTTGCACTTTTATAATGAATAGTGTGTCTTAGTAACCAGCACTGGGGAAAAAATGTACTTATTGTTTATCCCTAAAAACAGGAAAAATCTAAGATTATATGGCTTCTGTTCTTTAAATCACCCTATCTTCATGACTCCTGTCTGAATCAGTTGGCTCAAGATTTGTATAGGTTTTCAAATTTCTCATGCTGTATTTCATTTAAATTATATGTTCACCAAACCAAAAAGAAAATGAAATATGAACCCAGATTTGATATTTTTAATTCCAAGGAACAGGATAATTTCCCACTATTCTCCCTTTTGCCTACAAAAAGCTGAATCATGTGATATCTTCCATCAGCTTTGCTGATGAAATAAAGATACAATAATCCTGGGTTGTGCATCTCTTTGCCCATAAGCCAGCAATTGTTTTTCCATAAAGCTGGCATACACCCCTCTGAGTCTGGTTTATGACCATCATTTTATTTTCTTTCCTGTTTGACCTCTGCACAGCAGTGAGAGCTTGTAATAATTAAGAAACCCAGCTTATGAACACTCTCAATTCAGTATTGCCTAGTATATAATAACTTGTGATGGCCGGTTTTTCTAAAATTTAAAATCTTTTTTTTTAGTAATTTTATCTTCTTTTTTTTTTTCCGTTGCTTTTTTTCCTTAGCTCCTTGAGGCTTTGTAAGTTCATGCACAGCTAAAATAATTTGGAATCTAATATGAAAATCCAGTGAAGTTTAGCTATAAATTATTGTGTTATATTTAAAGTCTAGAGATTTTGAAATAAGCAACATGTAGCTCTAATTACATTACGCTATTTGATAATGTTCTAATATATAATTTTTCAGTGTTCCTTAAAAGATAATTCTTCTGAATGAGTGGAAGTATCCGACAATGGAAGGCAAAAGAAAACTATCAGATTTGAAATCATATGTGCAGATTAAATTTAAATAGTTTGTTAGATAATTTGATTTACATACATCTATGGACTTAAATATTTTAACATTAAATTCTATAGACTCTTGAATCTATGAACTTGAATGTTTTGAACATTAATCCTTTTTTACCTTAATTCTGCCATACTGTTTAAAAACATTTTTACAATATTTTGTGAACTCTGTGGGGAGAAATTAAACAGGGCTCGCCTTTGCTTCTCCAGCACTTGGTCTATGTCCAAAAAAAATTTTTTTTTTAATAAATGAATGATAATAACTTCTTATACTCCAAATTTTCTGCGTTTTCTCATTAATTTTTCACAATCACCATTAAGTCATTGCTATTGTTCATTTTACGAGTGAAAAAAGGCAGTGGAGAAGGGTCACACATAAGGGATTTAAGTAATAGGTTTTAGCCTTTCTAATCTCCTCACTCTTAACTGCTATCTTATTCTAGGTAGGCATATATTAAATAGTGACAGGCCAGTGTGACTCTGCATTGGGACAGTGTGACAAGTATTTAGGTTTGTGTGGGAACCAGTTGAGGTAAAAGTACTTTGTGTGAGGCCTCTTTGTTTCTATTCACAGTACTGACACCAGATATGTGAAGTTTCCTTCACACCAAGCAATTCTCTGTGGCACCAGCTGGGTATCCTACAATCAATTTATTTCTGACACTAACCAAATTTGTGCAGATATCACTGGTGAATCCCACAAGACTGTCTCATCCCACACCTCAGTCAAAAAGTCCCATGTTATCACTGTCCTTCTCACTGACCAGCATTGAAATGGATTTTGTAACTCTCTTCTTAATTTCCAGCATTTGCTAGAACAACTCTTAGGCTTACCAGTTTATTATATAGTAAAGAAATGATAAAGGGTACACATGAACAAATGAAGATAGGCATAAAGTGTGGAAGGGGTGCGTGGATGTGTTCACTGACCTGAACATTTCCTGAATCCCACAATAATGGGGTTTATAGAAGCTACTTCCTGTAAATATGATTAGTCATTAATTCAATTCCTTCCTGGCTCCCCTTCACAAAAGATTTTCATTTCATTGGCTGAAATGAAAATGCCAAGTATTTGGTCCTTCTAGTGATCATCCCCCAGCCAGGAACCCACCAAAAGTTACCTACTACCCAGTAAATTCCAAGGGTAGCAAGCTATATGCCAAGGAACTAGGACAGATCTATGCTCTATTTACCTGTCTGACTGTTATTAATAAAGCAAAGAAGTCTCTTAAAACAATTGGCTCTGCATTTAAACCTGAACTCTGTCACTTCCTTGTTGCATGCCTGTTTTCTCAGAAACTCCAACAGAAACTGTGGATATGACAGTCACATTGGTTATAGTCACTACTGCATCTAAAAAGAATAATAAGTAATAGTAAGAGTAACAAAAGCAAAGGTTGATTACCTTCTGTCTCCCAGACACTGAGTTCACTAAACAAGCAACTACTTACTTCTGTTAAACTGCACCATTACTGAAAAAGTTTCCTGAGGTGTAAGTCTTGGAGTGTTTTGCCCATATTTTCTTCTATGTTTTTTATGACTTCAGGGCTTACATCCAAATCTTTTATCCATTTTGAGTTAGTTTTTGTACATGGTGTGAGGGTATAGTGTACATTCAAGAGCAAGGGTGGGGAGGGTAAAATCAGCAGAGGCATGGGCACAAGAGATTAACATGGTTCACAGGTGGTAAGGTGGTAGGACAACCTCGGGATAGACAATGATATAAAATATATAATAAAAAATTAAAATTAAAAACAAATAAACTGCACTATCACAATGCCTGTTTTATGACTGACCAAATTTAGGCTTAGAGTTCACGTAACTTACAACAGGAGTAATTAAACTACAACTTCAACACAAGCTGTCAAATTTGCAAGCCAAGTTTCAGAAAACAATCTGTACAACTAAGAATGGTAGGAAGAAGAAAAGAAGCAGAAGGAGAGAAGTCATGATAGGATGATAGGCAAGAAAAGGGAAGAGAGGGGAAAGTATGGAGAAAGACCAGGAGGGAGCAAGGATGGGGGAAGAGGGAATGGAAATAAAAGAAAAGGAAGAGAAAATGTTGCAGCATATGACAAGGCCTAAATGAGCTACAGTAATAAAAGCACTTGGTGATAAATAAAGCGAGCTATAATTAAGAGGTATTAACAAGTACTAGAATGGGTACACATCAGTAAGACTTGAGAATTACATGTCACTATCAGTGGAGGAATCTACTCTAAATAAAGTACTATAAAGCTCAGCAAATTAAAAGGAATGAATTAACTTATAATTTACTGAAATTATGGAAAAATGCATTCATTTACCTAGCAGGAGACACAGCTGTGGAACCTTCTTTGTTGAGTATAGACAATGAATTTGCTAAGAGGAGAAATGTTTCTTCCCATAGCTTCATTACCAACACCAAATGACAGTGCAAAGAATCTGGCTTGAGTCTGATGGTATCTAGATCTTTGCATTCTGATGTCACAAATATCCAAGAAAGGTAGTTATTCACTTAAGTTTACCTGGAAGTTTATTCAATATTGAAGCACCCCCAAACCTCTCTGCCAATTGCAGCAAGCACAAAAAAGGGCAAGAATAAGGAAGGTTACAGGGTCACAGTCAGTGACTGTAAGTGAATGAATAGATTTCACATAAAATGATTTACCCTCTATAGGAAAGACTCGATATGAGAGGAAAGGGCTATCTGGAAACAGATGCCAGAAGTGATCCTGGAACTTATATGCCTTGGCAGAAAAGTCTGAAAAATCTCTTCTGTCCTTTGAGCCACAGCTTAAAAGTCACTTCATCAGAAAAGTTTGTTCTAATCTTCTGCCTGAGGTTGAATCTGTAAATACTCTCTGAGCTCCTTTACTCACAACCCTTGTAATAATTTTGACTTTTTAAACTTCTTTGGTGTAATAAATTTAAAAACACTCAAGGAGATTTTCCCTGAGAACCAAAGGTAACAATTGTATGGATACCCCACAACCTGGTTCCAATTTAAGGCTATAAGTCAAGAGTCAGGAGAGAACTGGTCAGATCCTATGACTGTGCCTGAGAATACTGTCTTACTGACAGTATTTTGTTTGCAGTGTTTAGAAGCTGTTTTTCCATACAAATCAGTAACTTCGAAGAATATATCAACTCTGAGATGAGTGACATTGCTAAAACTCCCCAGTTTCCAGAAGATAAGACTTCTAAATATAATAGGTAGGGTAAATTTTAGTGACCCCTTTTGTGAACATCAGTGCTTAGATAATAGGAGGTAGACTGATTAACCAAACTTCTGTCAAGACTTTTCTTTGTATATCTTTACAAGCTATGTGTAATTTACACTTCTCAAGGAGCTCAGAATTCAGGCAACTTCTTCAGAGCTATTTGAAAGCTGTTCTTGGACTGGAGTTCCTAATTTTGATTATTTAATAAATGCACTGGCTTTTGCTTACCCAATTTATTTAAGTCAACATTTCCTATGCTCAATCCACAAATTCAATACTCCTTCATAATTTTGCTAGATTTGCTTTATCTCCCCCTTTATTTTTCTTGGTTTATTTATCTTGCAGATTGTCCATTATTGTCCTTTAAAATATAAGTTTCATGAGGTCACAAGTTTGTGTTTATTTTCATAACTGATATTATCACCATCTCTGAAAAAACTACCTGGTATAAAGCAGATAATAAATATTCATTTGTTGAATAAGCATCTTATTTTGAAAGAAGGAAGCAATATTGTAAAGATGTTGAATCAGTTAAGTTAGCCTATAAATTCAATGTACCTACATAAAAAAATCTTCAGATATTTGTTCTTCTCTGACTATTTCATAGATATCGTGCTTTCAAGAGATCCACTCATAATTTCTTGAATAATAAAATTTCTTCTTCTTCATGGTTAGATAATAATCCTCTATGTTGGATAATAATCCTTTGTGTGTGTGTGTGTGTGTACATCTTCTTTGTTATTTATCCATTACAAGGCACTAAGAATGTTTTCATCCCTGGGCTATAATAAATAATGCTTTAATGAATAAAGAGGTGCTCTACTTTTTCATTAGTGTTTTCATTTTCTTTAGAAATTCTGTTGGTAACAGAATTTGGAGGTCATATACAAGTTCTATTTCAGTATTTTGAGGAGTTGCCATACTAATATCCATAGGTGCTGTACCAATTTACATTTCTTCCAGCAGTATAATAAGATTACCTTTTCTCTATATTTAAACACTTTTTCTAATACTTTTTTTATAATGTTCTCTTATAATTATCAATCAAAGAGGTGTGTAGTGATTTCTTATTGTGGTTTTCATGTAATTTCCTGATGATTAATGATATAGAGTGTTGGTCCATGCCCCAATGTGCTACTGTATGTCTTCTTTGGGAGAAAAGTCTACACCTCTGTCCAATTTTCAGTCAGATTGCTTGTTCTTTTGTTATTAAGTTACACAAGCTTTTAGTATTTTGGATGTCGACCTATTATCAGAGGTCATGATTTTCAACTATTCTCCCACATTCACTTGCTTACCTTTTCATTTTATTGATGTTTAGCTTTTCTATGCAGAAGCTTTTCAGCTTGATGCAGTCTTGTGGATTTTGGTTTTGTTGACTTTGCTACTAGATCAGATATTAAAAATAATTGCCAGGATATATCAAGATTATTAGTGCCTATATTTTCTCTTGGGAATTTTATGATTAGACTAGTCAGTCTTTAATCCATAAAACTTAATCCATAAGACTCTTCCAGTATTTAATCCATTTGAATTATTTTTGTGGGATTGACGTTTATGGCTCAGTTTCATTCTTTTGTATTTGGCTGTCCAGTTTTCCCAGCATCATTTATTGAACAGTTTTTCCTTTTGCTTATTGTATATTCTTCACTTCTTTGTCAAATACTAACTGATTATACATCCATGAGTTTATTTCTCAGCTTTCTGTTCTGTTCCACTGTTGCATTTGTCTATTTTCTTGTGATCACCATACTGCTTTAATTACTATGGTCCTGAAATATTGTTTCAAATAAGAAAGCATAATGTATCTGACTTTGTTTTTACTTTCTCAAGATTTCTTTTACTACTTGAAGTCTATTGTGGTTGCATAAAAGTTTTGGACTATTTGTGCTATTTCTGCGAAAAATGTCACTGGTATTTTTTATAGAAATTGCATTGAATCTGTAGATTATTCTGAGTGGTATGGATATTTTAACAATATTACCTTATTTAATTGATGAGTACTAAATACCATTCCATGTATTTATGTACTCTTCCATCTATTTCCCTGATGCCTTATAATTTTCAAAATTTAGATTTTCTACCTCTTTGGTTAATATCACTCCTAGATATTTATTCTTTATAATGCAATTCCAAATGTGTTTTTTCTCCATTATTTTTTCTAATAGTTTTTATTAGTGTACAGAAACACAGCATGTTTTTGCATATTGACCTTGTATTCACAAATTTACTTAGTTTATAATTTTTAACAGATTGTTGATGGTCTTTTAGAGTTATATGTAACATTAACTTTCCTCTTTCTTCTTTTATGTTGGTAAAATATTTAAAACAAATCTCAGAGATCATGTGATTTCATTTCATGCGATTTCATTTCTAAATACTCAATATGCAAGTCTTCTAAATGATTGATTTACATCATAACCACATCTCAATCTGTATGTTCCCCTCCCCAAAACAGAACCTAAAATAGAGGCTCTTGTGTACAGATAGATATTCTATGAAGTGACCTGAAGAAAAATGGAGACCTGGAAAAAGTGAAGCAGGGAAGGAGGGGGAAGGTCAAGAAAATGTTATCAGAGAATAACATCTTGAGGCATCTGGGTCTTGGTTCTCCTTATAACACTCTAAGAGCTATAGTCACCAATTCAAATTATTTATTACATAATTATATGGGCTGTGTTCATTCACTGGTCCCCATCTTTAGGGGGTTCTCCCATAAGATGTTAACTCTTACACTCCCAAGTGTGCAATACAATGCTCCATAATAAAGGAAAGGTCCTTACAGATGTCTCACAGGAGGCTGCAGATTTCTCCAGAGCACAAGCTCTGAGAGTTCTTTGGTGCAATTTAGCAGAGATACTGTCTTGTATCCAGAGCTTTGGATACAAGACAGTATCTGGATATAAGAGCTACAGTGAAAAGCTAGCTTGAAAGAATGGAATCCAGGACTAAAGTTGTACAGATGCAACTATGCCATTGTTAGTGCAAGCCATTCCATTTCCTCAGTATTAACAAATGCCCATCTAAAATTAACAACCCCAAATTACCTTGAAGTTGTATTTTTAGAGTTTATTTGGACTAAGTGGATCCAAAGAAGGTCTACAAAATGCTTCTTAATTAATTACTACTATTATGTCTTTACATCTCCTTTTCCCTAGAACACTTTGTAAAATGCCATGTTTATTTCTTTTTAGTTAGTTGTCCTATAGACTCTTCAACATTTTAGTTTTGCCTCATTAGAGTCATTTCACATATTTCTTTATTTCCAATATATCTTGTAAAGGACCACAGACTTTACAGACTATATTAAACTCATGACTTTTATGGCACAAAAATATTGTGATTCCACATGCTTCGGAGCACATCCCATTAGAAGATACATAGAGTAGAATGAATGGTGGTCCTTAAAAACTTGTTTGCCTCTTAATCCCAGGAACCTGTAAATGTTTCCTTATGTGGTAAAAAAAAAAAAAACAGTCAACTTACAGATCTTGAAAAAAAGAACATGTCCTTGATTTTCTGGGGGGACACTAAATGCAATCAGATGTTAAAGTGACAGTGATGTTTTGGGACCACCTCAAAGAAGTTATGCAAAGATACAGGCAGGTTGGAGTGATGTGTTCACAAGTCCTGGAACACCAGGTAATAAATGGAAGCTGGAAGAAACGAGGAATAAATCCTCCCTTAAAGTCCCTGGAGGGGAAGCAGCACTACTGGATTTCAGACTTCTAGCCTCCAGAATTATGAGAAAATAAATGTCACATAGCGGTAGGAAAGTAACATCCTGATCCCTTCATTTCCCATAAACTTTCCACTCACTAATCAGTATGAAACATTAATTATAATTTGAGGTAAATAAAGTAGTCATTTGTGAATTCTCTCACTGCTTAATCATTTATCAACAAGAGTTCTTTCATTAAAAAAAAGTTAACATTCCCTTATCATTTTGGGCTCTTTGCTTATCCTAATATAGTTCATAATAAACACTAAGTACAACCACATATCTTTTTAATGACCATATTCTTCAGTAAGAATTTGCTCATGATAGTAATTTAACAATTTTTTAGAGATTTTAATTTGTTCAGGTTTACAGTAGAACTGAGTAGAAAGTATAGATACTCTCCATATAAACCCTTGCTCTCATAAGTACTGATCTCTCCCACTATCAATATTTCCCACCCCAAGATTGGCACACATGTTACAATTAATGAACCAAGCTGATACATCATTATGCTCAAACTCTGTCTTTACTTTGTTTCATTCTTTGTGTTGTACACTATATGGGTTTGGACAAATGTATAATAATCTATATTCACATTAAGTAGTTTCACTATCCCAAAAATCTTTTGTGTTTTACCTATACATGATAGTAATTTAAATCATTATTTATGTCATTATTTAGTATCTGTTCTCCCCCACTAGTTCTAAGTTTTTGGAAAAAGAAAATCTGTCAATGTGCTTCACTGCCTGCTCCATCATGCCTGTGCTGGGTAGGAACATGCTAAGGTATTTTTACAAAAAAGAACTTGTACAGTTCCCGAGAAATCCAGAGCCCTAAAAGAAATGTAGAGTGACTGCTCCCTTTCTTTGTTTCTTTCGTCATAAAGCAGTGAATTTATTGAGATTACTCTTTGTCAGCCCTAAAGCAAGGAAGCAACTCCCTCTGAGGAAATATCCGCAAATTCTTGTGAAAAGAACAAACCTTTGAAAGGAATGAACCAAGACTCCTGGTTGGCATTTCACAACAATCAAGGAAGTGGGTGATCTAGCAATTATTAAGAGAAATACTTTAAACAGAGCAATTCAAAGCTAGTAATAATAACAGAAATGAATAAACTCATCACATCAATATTGATGTTAATGATATCAATATCTTTCTGAACCATATCTGGAATGAACATCTCAAACCACTCAGTATTTCTGATGAAACAAGTCCATAGCCTAGTGTTTTGAAAATACTGCTTTACTTGCTTGCAAGCTTTTAATGTTGATTTTACATAACGACCCTTCGGCAATGTTTTAATAGATGTCCAATATGCTTTAAAAATTAATTCATTTGAAAATGCTTAGTGCATACTTAGGATCAGAGAATATTCTAGAAACTGCTCAAATGAAGTAAACAAAATTGAAAAGGTCTTCTGCCTTCATGGGTTTACATTGGGAGAGGGGAAAGCATAAAAGAATCTAAAAAATAAATACATAAGTAGTTAAATATATCAACATATACCATAATAGGTGCTTGTATCTTTATTAAAATCCTTAGAGCTTCCTGAAACACAATTGTGTGCTTTCTACAAACACATGGAGATGCAGAAAAAAGTGTGTTTCTCAAACTCAAACCTGGCAGAATAAGACTATTGTTGGTATTTCTTGTTTCTTCTTCTCTATTTATGATTCTTGATTTAGGAACCTGGGTAGTTTGTATGCACTTGATTTGGTGTGTAGTAGACACTTCTGATGTACAGAAATGTAAGATAATAAATTTGTATTGTTTAAACTACCACATATGTGATAATTTCTTACAGAAATAATAAAAATATAATTGACCAATGGACTGAGATAATCCAAGTGTCCTTCCAGAGGTGATTATTGCTAAGTGCTACCCAGCTTGTAAAAACTCATCAAGCTATATACCCAGTATGCATAACTTTCTAAGTCATACTATCATAGAGTAAAACTTTTTTAAAGAAAATCAATGGCATTATAAATATCCATGCAATAGAATACTATGTTGTTAATATGGGAACTACAGCAATGTAAGAAATAATAATATAGACATGTCAATAATAAAAAATTTAAAAATAGAAATAATAGTTTAAAACAGAGGTCAGCAGCTATCCCAGAATCTGAAGCATAGCCATGCCCATTCACCACATAATATCTATATCAGCTTTCACACTACAGTAGTACAGTTTACTGTTGTGATTGATAACATGTGATCTCAAGTACTAAAATATTTGCTATTACCCTTTGCAGAAAAAAATTGTTGACTCCTATTTTAGAAGAATGTTCAGTGGCATTGAAATGACTCAGATATGTAGGTAACAATAGTAAATAAGTGATATGATCTAAGTGGCTAAGATGCACTCAGATATAAAATATATATAGGAAAAAGTCTATACCTCAAAAAGTCTATATCCTCTCATTCTGCAGAATATTTGAAAGTGCTTTGTGTAGAAAAGGATTTTATAGCCAAACAAGCTTAGTCTTTTTGTTTAGAAAAAATTTAAAAAGCTTTCTGATTCTTAGCTCCAAAAATATTAGTGACTTTTCAATCTCTAATAGAGACAGAAACCCATTCTCCAAATATAATTGAGCACCACAGTACACAGAATAACCCTTAAAAGAAAATCTATCTGCTAGTCCTAAAATCTCACCTAGCAAAAAGAACTTTCTACAATTTCAATTCTTAATATAGTGAGATTATTTTTACTTACTCTGGGTGGATCTGATCTAATATCATAAACCTTACCAGCAGACATTTTACATGAACTTGATACTGACATTGAGGATAAAGGGAATGATAAACCAAGGAATGCTGGTAGTCTGTAAAAGCTGAGGATAATTCCTGGCTAATTTCAGGCAAGAAAAAGAGTCCTCCATTCTGTAACCATGAGGATCAGAATTCTTCAACAGTCTCTATGAATTCAGAAGTAGATCCCCCCCCTTCCCACTACTCAGACTTCAAGAAAGAGGCCATGCCCACCAATACCTTGACTTCAACCTAAGACCCTACACAGAATACCCAGCTAAGCCCACTGGATTTCTAATGCACAGAGCTTTTAGATAAGAAGTAGAAGTAATTTTGTAATGATTTGTTATAACAGAGATAAAAAACTAAGAAACCAAACTGCTTTGGAGGAACATATGTGAATAGTGTTGTGTAAAATACTAATGAAATGCTTCTGTAAAGATGTCCACCAAGAGTTTTGCACAGCTCACCTATTCAAGAGCTTTCAAGAAGTTGCAAGTTTTCTCCTTATACTGTTGCATATTTTCTAAATCATCTACAAAATTTATTTATTTATTAATACCAGGGGTCAGCAAATGTTTTCTGTAAAGGTCTTTATATTGTATTACTAGGCTTTGTGGGTTCTTCATAGAGATGTGAAGACTATTCATCTCTGTCCTTATAATACAAAAGGAGCACATCTTTAGCTATGTCATAATTATGTCAATGGGTATATCTTAATTTTACAAAACATTATTTAGAAACACAGCAGATCCATGGGTCTAGTTTGCTGATGCTTGTTATATACCATCATATACCATATACACATGATGTTATCTTGCAGGGTGTCATCATAGTCCTATTATTCACACTTTTTACACAATTGTTCCTATAATTTTGCTTATATCATTGCCTAACTTTGACCTTCCAGAAATGTTGATAATAACCTGTTTGTTCAAAAGATACTTGAAACTCTCATTACAGTTTTATCCCTGTCACAAAAAAAATTAAAAATCCCTGAAACTAATATTATCACTTTATAGGCTATGAACTAAGGCTTAACTAGGCAAACATATTGTTGAAACTCACACGAATTATATATAACAAAGTCAAGGCTCATAAATTATCAGATGTGGGTACTGCCTCCCATGCACTAAGCCAGTATATGCTTAGCATATAACTGAAAGTTGGTTCTGGGGTGCAAAAATAATGTTCATACTTGATTGACGATTTCTTGTCTTGCTTCTGTTCTACTACTGCTATCTCAGTTTTTATTGTGAGAAAAATCCTTATGTCTTGGGACAATCACATTTATGTTACAAGTGAGTCATAATACAAAATCCTAAGTAGAGTACTAGTCGTCATTTTAGAATAGTAAACATTCTTTAATAGCTCAATCACTGGTACAATATCATCTGTGTAATAGGTTTGCTGTCATTTATCCAGGGTCTAACTCTCTATGTGATCATTAGCAGATATTTTCCCTGCTTAGACAATGTTCCCATATCAAATGAAGGGTCTTAGATCATATATTATCAAGGAGGTTATCTTCGAGCTGAAAATTCTAATGCTAAACAATGACATTCTTCTTGCAAGTTTCCCCATGTGTTTCCCCATGGTTACAGAATGCATACTTCTTCTGTTGATACATATGTTAAACCAAATGTCCAACTTTGTAGAATTTACAAACCTGAAACTAAGAAAAGAGTAATTGTAGAACATGGAGAATGACTATCCATGATTTCAAAGAATTCACAGTCATAGGTGATAACATTTTCAAGGAATGCACCTGCGATATTCTGAAAATTAAAAGGGAAATGAAGCTTGATAAAAATAAGACATGTTTCATCTGAGAATATGTACAGATCTGTATAGATGGGAACATCAGTGAACAAGCACCCATATGCATGTTTTCAGGTCAGATGGAGAGCCACTGAAAATAGATCAGAAAAAGCCAAAGCCTGACAGAGATGCTTTTGAAAGAGGAGAATTTAAACAGCCATAAAGGGAGAAAGCCTTGTCATGATTCTATTTTCCCAATAAGAGATGGCTCTGAAATGTGAATCATTTAGAAAACAAGAGGAGTTAAACCAAAGAAGAGAAGTATCACATAAGACAAATATGTCAACAAAGAAAGGAGTTCCAGGCTTTCTGAAGACTCCTCAATTTAACAAATCCTGGCTTCCAATGAATTTTTTTCATCATTCAGAGTAAAATGTAAAAAAAAGACTTTTTAGTCCAGCTGTATTTATTTAATTAAAAGGATGTTATTTTCCTAGGTTATTTCCTTCCTTTTTTTGTGATTGTAAGGGTTCTTTTTAAAAAATTATTTATTTATATATAAATTTTACATCTTTGTAATCCCTGGGGTTCACCCACCACCTTCCCTCCCTGAAGAGTCCTATTTTTTTTCCTAATAAAATGCTGCGATTAACTGATGTTTGTTTTGACTTTCTTCTCTATTATTTCACGTAACAAAATGTAACTAAAGTTTGTGAACTTTTATTCAGTACCATATTTATATGGTATTAAATATTAAATAAATATTTAATATTGTTTTAGTTAATGAAATCCTGGAGACTAGGGAATGTGACTTCTGTGACACTTGGTAGTATCACTTTATGGAACCTCATGAGAGTTTTGTTTTGATGACCTGTCTGATTCAAGTACTTTACAACTGATATTTATAATTGCTTCCCAAATTCTGCAAAATATGTATTCCCAGTAATAGTTTATTACTATTACTAGTAATATTTATTACTAATAGTTATTACAGCAACATGAGGATGCTGAAGTACATTGAATAAAATGAATACATTTTACTCTGAATGATGAAAAAAAATTCATTGGAAGCCAGCATTTGTTAAATTGAGGAGTCTTCATAAAGCCTGGAACTCCTTTCTTTGTTGATATATTTGTCTTATGTGATACTTCTCTTCTTTGGTTTAACTCCTCTTGTTTTCTAAATGATTCACATTTCAGAGCCATCTCTTATTGGGAAAATAGAATCATAACAAGGCTTTCTCCCTTTATGGCTGTTTAAATTCTCCTCTTTCATTGAAGTCAAAATCAAGCAACTGTTACAATGAACTCCCCATGTCATAAGTTATTAGGGAAATGCAAATTTAAAAATATAAAAACAAACCATTTGAATGGCCAAAATCTGGAACACTAAGAACACCAGATGTTGATGAGGCTGTGAAACTACAGGTATGCTCATTCATTGCTGGTGGAAATGCAAATGATATAGAGTTTGACTGTATGTGAATGTACAAAGGTGAATGCATTCTTGTCATGTAATTCAGTAATTGCCCAAAAAGAGTAAAAAAAAAATGTAAATATAAAAACCTACAAGAATGTCCATGGAAGCTTTGCTTATAGTTGCCAAAACCTGGAAGCTACCAAGATGTCTTTCAATAGATGAATGGATAAATGAACTGTAGAATATCCAGGCAATGGAATATTTTTCAGCACTAAAGAGAAATGAGTTATCAAGTCAAGAAATGATATAGAGGAACACTTAACGCATATTACTAGGTGAAGGGAGTCAGTTTGAAAATAAGTTACCAAATATATGATATTCTTAAAAAGGCAAAACTATATAATAAAAAGATCAATAACTGCTAAGCTATGGTGTGGTGGGTGGTAGAAGGAAAAAAGAAGGAATGTGGAAGATTAAAATTTTAGGGCACTGAAGTAATTCTGTGTGTTATAATGACATCATAACCATCATTACACATGTCTAAACCCATATCATAAGTAGCACAAAGGGGGAACTCTAATATGAACAATGAAACTTGGGTGATTATGATAAGTGAATATGGGTTCAATTATAACAGATGATGGAGTGTTGATAATGAGATTATAAAAAATAGGATATCAGTTTTTTTGATGGCTGTCCCCAATCTCTCAGACCTTTCTCAAAAGCAATGCAGCTTTTAATATATGATCACTAGTGACAGATCTCAGTATCAGACCACAGAGAAACGGCAAGACTCATTCTTAATGTCAAAGTAACACAAATGGAAATCAACAATTAATACCTTCATTTTTACCAATAATTTCCATTATTCAAATGTTAACATTTCCCTTAAACAGAAAAAAAAAGAAGTATTTTCAAGTCAAATGTTTTATATCTTAATGTAAATACAAATTAATCAGAATGCTCCATGGTATTTTGGATATGCTCCATTTTGGAAGGGTTGGAGAAACAGTTGGCAACACTTGGGACTTTTCACTTTAATTTGGAGGGGGGGCACTTGAGATCTGCAATTAAAAAGAGGTTTCACTGTGATTAACTGATGTAAGTAAAATTAAAATTCATGTGAGGAAAATAATAACAGTCACATTTGCCAAGGGGAATATGGTAAGAACAGCATTGGGAGATGGAGGTAAAATGGGGTGAGGAGGACACTAACCTGTTGACAGTGTTACAGATTTAGGAGTTAGAAGTGCTGGACAAGTATATACAAATAATTATTTGATGTTTTACAAAACATAATGAAAATTTTACTGTTACAGCTTTAAAAGAATACTCATAAAAAGTCTTGAATATAATAGCCTATGTGCAAATACAACCTAGTGGTGAGTGCAAAGTTGAGGGAAATAATTCACATTGAACTTTAAAATTAAGAATGTGAGTGGAACCCTGAGTCGCATGATATAATGTGGAGCCAGTAATCCTAAAGGAAATTCCTCTATTCCAACCTGTCAAAGGACAAAATTCAAAATTCTCACAGTTTGAGATTTTTAGTATTGAAAGAATTGTAAATAGCTGTTTGGTCTCTAGTCCTTCAAAAGTAATACTTACCCATTGAGTGATTTTCAAGAAAGTCAGTGTTCTTGCAGGGCTTATTGCAGCATTCTTTCTCTGAAAAAGCATTACAACTAATAAAGATAATTATCAAATATGGTTTTGTTCCATGCTTCGGGGTAATTAAAGGGAGAATAAAGTTAAATTTTACATCCTGTGAGATGAAATCCAGCTATGGCATTGAATTTCTCAATCAATAAACAAAAAATATGTAAATGTAGTTTGAAAAATCAAAATATATTTTGCTTTTGGGGTGAGAGGTAGTATCCCCCATCTAGAGCCTCTCTGCTATGAAATTAGGTCAAAAGCTCAGGCAGATTGCCTTAGTAAGGAGAAAAATATTATATAGAACCAGATCTTTCCCAGAGAGAAAGTGGAAAGGCCTGCAAGACTGAGATTAGAGTGTTTAGGAGATTAAAAAAAAAGGGCAATAATCAACTCCTGTATTTTTCCAGTCATGTCTACTAAATACCAGCTAAGGACAGCAAAGTATAGGTGAAACTAGCTATGGTGTGATAAAACCAGTATTAAACACTTTCACCCCAACACCACAGTGATATAGGAATTCCCCAAAAGGAACTGTTACAAGAGAATAGATGAGAGAATTGGAAGGACAAGAATCTAGAAGAAAAGAATTATAATGGAAGCCACATATTCAATCAAAAATTTTCTAGTAACCACATTATAAAAAGTCATAAGAAACAGCTAACATTAATTTTAATGAGATCATTTATTTAACCAAGTAGAATAAATGTTTCATTTTAATATAACAAATACAGTATATATTTAATATATATCAATATGAAACTATTAATTATATTTTTTATATCTTTGCAGCTTAATGCATATTTCACTGGATTTTAGAGCACTTCTCAATTCAGATTAGCTGCTTTTAAGGTACTTGAAAATCATATGTATTGGATAGCATAGATAGAGAAAAAACTGAGTTTCAATTCTGAGTATTTTAAGCTAGAAGAGATCAAACAACATTGATTTGTTTGCTTATTTTTCAGCTCCAATCCAGAACAATGGTTAGAAAGAAGGAAGAGGTTGGTAGTTGGAAAGTTTTTAAATTGTGGGATCATTTCATTTGTTTATTGTCTCCTGCTGAGATGTCACATAGAAAATTCTACCCCATTGAGCATCTGCCATGTGGAAGAGACTGGATGGGATTGTGGGAATGCAAAGTTGAATATTATTTTAAATAGCTCATGACATTCAGGATGGGGATCATAATAATAAATAAATATAAGATATAAAGAGAAAAAAATGGAATATCATGGGAACCCAAGGAAGGCAGTGATTATTCTGGATTTAGGTTGTAAGCTGCATGAGGGCTGGAACCTTCTTTCTTTCTCCCTATTATTTCAATAGTATCTGAAATAAAACTTAATAAAATTTTGTTAAATGAGTGAGTGAATGAATCATTGTTGCTTACAAAGAATTGCTGAGGCAAAGGCTCATATTCAGCACATTGTTTGAATTTGATTTTGTGCTTTTTTTTGTTTTTGTTTTTTTTGTTTGTTTGTTTGTTTTTTGGCTTTTTTTTTGTTTTTGAGACTAGGTCTTGCTATTTTTGCCCATGAAACCGCAGGCTCTCGTTGCCCGGGGTACCACAGACTCAAGCAATCCCCAGCCTCATCTTCCCAGGTAGCTGGGATGACAGGCGTGCGCCACCACACCCAGCTATTTTTTTGGAACTAGGTCTCGCTACGGGCCCCAGGCGGGACTCGAACCGCGATCCCTAGCCCCGGCCGCTTCATAGGCTGAAGCTTACAAGCACGAGCCACCGTGCCCGGCTGAATTTGATTTTGAAGAACAAACTGATTTCAATAAAAAAATCAGAACACTGAAACCAAAATGCTCCTGAATGGAGAATGGATATGATATTTGATTGTAAGTGGCAGGGGTACAGTGCAGGTGGGAATAAAATACGAGATGGGAAAAGGAAGATTTAATTCGATGGTGAACATGGAAAAGAATTTTAATAAATTATCTGGAGGATTAGTCTACTATAAGCACCTGCTGATAGCATTACTGTGTGGTAAAATCCCTGCCTTACTAAAACAGCCTTTTTCAATATATTGATTTCCTGGGTTTAGAGCTTTTGAAAAGCAATCAACCATTAGACAGGCAAATGGCGGTAAGCGATAGTACACATTCTTTAGAGCCTACTGTACACTGCTATTGAATTTTCCCCATCTCGGTTAACTTTTTTTTCTTCCTAAATAAAGTTACTGAAAGAACAATAAAAGCGGTGAATAAAATGAAAATGTACTGGGTTACATTTCACCCTAAAATAATAGAATGCAATTTTTAAAATGAGGGAGTGGAGTGGCAGTCTTTGCTCACTGTTATCAAGTCTCCCTTCAAGGACTTTTTATCAAATGAAATAATATCAAGCACACCATCAAATTCATGATATTAATGCATCAACCTCAAGAATACATCTGAAAATGTTTGTGCTATAAAAAGTAAAATGTTCCTGACTAATATGATGCTTTATAAATTCAAGGTGCATATAGCAATAGCAAGTTTATAGAGAGTGGCAATAAACAAAACAAAGGAAGTGAGGGAGGATAGTTTATGAAGATTATAAAGGCATTTATACCTGCATTTGGGTAAGTGGAAATTTCATTATGGATAACATAGTTTGGATCCATGTTAAAACAGAAATGGTGCCATATGATGGTTAATAAAAAGAACTTTGAAGTCAGATAAGCCAGGGTTGCAGGATGAGCTCTCTTCCTTGCTTAAAACTGGCTACTAATCTTCTCTAATTCTTACATTTTTCACCTGTAAAATGAAATGGTAAAACCATACCTAACACCAAGGGTTGTTCTAGTGAATTATTAAAGAAGTACCTGACTTATACCAAGAATTCTTTAAATGTTTGTGTTTTATCTTCCATCTATTAAGCAATTATGGAGCAGCTACAGGTGCTAAGTTGTGAAAATTCAGAGGTAAAAATCACCTGATTTGGAAAAGTTCACTATCTATTCTAAAACTTTCTATGAACACAAGCAAATTTACATACATAAATGTGTATGTGATAGACACATATAGATATGGGGATGCTTTTCTCATGTTGTTTCATGTAATTCAGGGTTTTTCAGTCTTGATGTGGTTGATACTTCAGGCTGGAGAATTTGTTTCAGGGCTTTCTTTGCTTACCATTGGACAGTTAGCCACATTTTTGGCCTCTATCCACAAAATAAAATAGCATCCTCCAGTTGTGAGAGCCAACATTGTCTCCATGGCTGGCAAAATTGTCTCCTGGTTGAAAAACACTGTCATATCCTGATGGTTAATGTATTCCCAAGTCTTCATAGAAATAGATAGGTATAGTAAAAGTGAAAACATGCTTCAAATCTAAATTAGAAGTCTTAATTTTTGGAGAGCTGTTGCCTAAATTAGCCCACGCAACTGAGGATCTTTGTTAAATCACCAAGCCCTGAGCCCACAACTTTAGATTTTGTGATGTGTCTATTTTCTGCTCCAGAGTCATCTGAATGTTGTCCTTGTGTATGTCAATAGCCTCTTTCCTAAGTTAAAACTTTTGATTTCTCATCAGAGCCATTATACTACTTGAGCTAGTCTCAAAATCTGCTTTTCCTCCCCATTCACCCTACACAGGGAAGCAAACTGACCTCCCCAAACACATGTCTGATTAATGTTATCTTCTTAAAAACATCTCACCCACATTTTGGGCAGTTATTGGTAATTGTTTCAGTGGCAGCAACAGAGTGGTGCCATATTAGCACTGAAAAGACTGAGGTAAAGGTCCCCATCAGCAGGGAACCCACCAGCTTATTTCAAGACAATTCTTGAAACTCCAGAATGTGCATAACAGCTATGGATTTTAGACAGAGATTTAGGTAAGTGGAATTTGCCTTAGCTATTAATCTTTATTATTTGAAAAGTAATTGAGCTTATTTATCTTACTTTTCTCACTTGTTGACTGTCTCTCACTTTTTTAGGAGGAAAGCACACTCCAGTCTAGCCTGTGATCACTCCCATATTTCCAGGGATATACCACTGTGTTAGGATCCTTGGCAGAGTCAACAGATTTAGGAGTAAGGGACTTTCCTGGTCCTCAGTTATGCAAGGATGCCTGGGAAGTGATCAGAGATCTCCCCATTCTCCCTCTTCAACCAACCCCATTTAGAAAAAAGGCTCTGACTGATCCCATATCTGATTTACTCATGTACAGTCATCACTCCCTCCCAAGTGGTCCAGATGGGAAGAATTTTGGGGCCGTGTAAATCTTCCCTTTAGTCCTGGCTCTCCTCAATCTGGAGAAATCCCCTGATTTTAAGGGTATGGGTGAGGAAATTACATTATCTTCCTTGTTTCTTTAGTAAACTTTATAACACTTGTAAATGTTGAAACTTGTAATTTTCTGCCACCTTCTTTATTTAATTTTCCGAAGTTTAGTCCAGGGGTCATAAACAAGTAACACCGATGGGACTATAGCTCACAAGCAAGTTTTGTGTGGATTGCTGTGTTTTTGCTTGTGTATTTAAGTTGAACTTTTAGTCCTTTAAAGGAGAACAAAATACTTTTCAGTTTAACCACAGATCTCATTATTTTTTGGTTCTCCTGCATCCAATCCAATTTTCCTGTTTATATCACCTTTCAGATCCTTCTAGGCAATTTGAGTTTCCAACCTCTGGCCCCAAGTATCAATCAAACAGGCAATGAAAAGAGTAATCACCTATTTGAAATGAGAGAAATACAAAGATAAAAAACAAAACAGATTCATATATCAAAATATGACTTTTGTTTTTTTTTATATAAGTCACATTTAAAAAGAAAAGCAAAGGGGCTGCAGCAGAGATGTTGACAGGTTGTCCAGAGCCCTGACACCCACCCTCCCAAGTCTAAATGCCACAAATCTGCTCAACAAATACAACCCTTACAACAACATTCTCAGCAGCAAATCAGGTGATAACCATCTTCTTTAGCAGTTCTATCTCCCTCTAAGCCTCAACAATCAAACCAAGGAACTTATTCCCCCCTACATACACCTTGTTCATTTTTTGTCTTGAAAGATTTAACTCATTATGTTTCCATGACCCATGAATATCCTCCCTACTGATATCTAGTCAGAAGTTTAATTATCCTTTAAATAAGACCTCAAACTCTTCTTTTTAATAAAAACCTCTTGTAACCTCTTCAGGTTTGCCTGAATCTACTAATTTATTAGTTGTAGAAATTTCTCAACAATATCTCAGGCCTTCATCTTTTATCTTCCTCTGTGGATGATTTCATTCATGAAGACAGCTTCAGTTATGACTTTTATGCAGATGGCCTATGCATGTATATTTCTTGCTCACTACTGACTACATATTTGTCATTTTGATATCATTTTTTGGGATATCTTAAAGGCATCGCAGGATAAATATAACTTAATGGTCCTTTTTCAAATTAAACCTGAATTCCCTATTCATTGGAGGCTGCCACCAATCATCTATCCTACTGGCAAAACTGAAGGCCAGAAGTCATCTAGGATATACACTTCACTCTTAAAATCCATGCGTAAACTATCAAAACTACAGTTCTTATAAGAAAACCTGATCAGACCTGCTTAGATGGTCTTCATAACACTTGTGTTTCTCATTGGAAATGGCTGGCATTTTGTTTTTTAAACAATGTTCTTGGAAAGCATCACACATTGACTCTCGGTGATTGACAATTTGAATTTCAGAATTGATCAAGTTGAGAGGTGACTATCTTGAACAATAATGACTACCCAGGATAAATGTCACTGGGTGTAGACCTACCTGTGGAGTTCACCCATTATTCTAGATCCCAGAACTCTATAGCCCTATGAACCCAGCTGTAGCAGGCTAGGTTCTCTAGGGAAGCAAAATCAACAGGGTGTACATATTTATATGACTAAGTCTGTAAATATTCTGTTCTTATAAAAATTGGTTTACATGTATCTAGAGACTGAAAAATTCATTATCTGCAGTCAAACACTTGCACACCCAGGATTGCTGATGGTATATTTCAAGTCTAAGTTCAATAACCTAAGAACCATAAGAGCCAATGGTATAAGTTATAGTATAAGCCCACATTTGAAAGTAAGGGTAGGTTGATATCCCAGTTCAAAGACAGCCAGACAACTGTTTTTGTTAATTAGTATTTTGTTCTATTTAGGCCTCAAAAGATTGGATGAAAGCCACCCACACTGGGAAGCATAATCTGCTTTATACAGCTTACCGATTCAAATGTTAATCTTATGCAGAAACACTCTGGCTGACACACCAAAAATAATATTTAACCAAATTCTGAACACCCCATAGCACTGTAGACTTGATACAATAAAAAATATAGCACAAGCTTAATTTGTCATTTTTACTCTCGACTGCCCTGAACTGCTATCTCTCCAACTTCAACTCATCCCATATCAAATCCAGGTCCACAGAAAGAACATACATCTCTTCTCCTCTTAATTGGAATAAGGTTTATTCTTGGACACAAATGTTGTATTCTAAACATTACCTTTCCCCCAATGAAAAGAAGAATTCATTTTCAAAAATTAATTTTACAGAACACCAGTCCCACACATACTCTGAGTATAAATGAAAAATTTCTGGACAATTAAGTGTTCTATTCCTACTTTAGTTTTCTGTGCTATAACACATTACCACAAATGTAACTGTGTAAAACATCCACTGGACTCAATTCAAATGACAAGAGAAATAAAAGCAAATTAAACAAACAGGACTGTATAAAGCTAAGAACCTCTACACAAAAACAAGTCATCAAAATGAAAAGACAGCCTACTGAATGGAAAAAATATTTGCAAATCAAAGATATAATGGGTTAGTATCTAAAATATACAAAGAATTCATAAAGCCTCAACCACATAAAAACTAACAAACCAATTAAAAAATGGGCAGAGGATCTGAATAGACAACTTTCCAAAAGAGACATACAGATAATAAACCACATGAAAATTGTTCATCATCTCTTATTAGGGAAACATATATCAAAACAAGAATTAACTATTATCTCACATCTGTGAGAATGATTGTTATCAAAAAGAAAAGAACGCAAGATGCTGGAAAGGATGTGGAGAGAAATGCTGTAACCTCTTGGTGGTAATGTAAATTAGTTTAGTCATTATGGAAAGCAGTATGAAGAGTCTTCAATATAGAAATTCCATTTGACCCACTTATCAAATTTATATGCATTTGTATCCCCCCAAATATAAAGACATTAATATGAAATTTAAAATAAATTAAAAAGAAAAATTAAATAAAGTGAAACAACATCCATTTTAAGGTTTCCTTGGGTCAGGAGCCTAAATTTGTGCTATCTCTGCCCTCTGCTCAATCGTGATGTTGCCTGAATTTTATTATTTTCTGGAGCTCAGGTCCTCCTCCACATTTGATGTTGTTGGCAGAATGCAGTTCCCTATGAAGACAGGTCTTAGATAATATAGACAGTCCCTCTCCATAGGCAGTCACACATGATTGTCTATTTTTCAAGGTAGGGGATGACTCAAATCCCTTTTTAAAGGTTTTTACCTGACTAAATCAGGTCCATACAGTATAAGTGCTTTTATTCACCCAAAATCACTGATATGGATGGAACCTTTCATATTTACTAGATAATATAACCCAATCACAGGAGTAGTACCCCACCAGTTTTATAAAACCCACCCTCACTCAAGGGGAGATTATTTGGGATATGTACATCCAGGAATTAGAATCTTGTGGGCTGTCTACTCCCTAAAATCTGCCACAGCCCTGATTCACTTTGTGAATGAGCATATTATAGATCCGGAAAAACCCTGGAGTAAAGAAATCTGGCTATTATTTTCCACCTATGCCCTAAATTAATTTGTCCTATCTGAGAAACTTACTGCCACATTAACACCTATCTTCATCCTTGAAATTAGTGTTTTGTATATTAATTCAAAAGGAAATTTGCTCTCCTGTGTTTATTGCAGTACTATTTACAATAGCCAAGATACGAAAACAACCCAAATGCCCTAAAGTAAAATAATACATCAATAAGTTATGTTATATTTACACAATGGAATATTACTTAGAGGCCAAAAAAGACAAACTCATGTCATTTGTGCACGGAACTGGAAGGGATTATGCTTGCCAAAACTAGTCAGAAGGAGAAAGATAAATACCAGATGATCTTACTTACATGTAGAATGCAGATAAAGCAAACAAATTGATAGGGGTGCTGTGGTGAAATTGGGGGGCCATGGTCTCAGCATGGTGGTGCTTTAATAGAATGGCAGTCATTGTGCCCTGATGGGCAGAGACTTGGAGAAGGGAGACCAAGGTTTCTCATGAGGACAGAGAGAGGATCTAAGGAATATGTCTGGAAAACAGGGAGAGGGACACACAGAGAGAGAGGTGAATAGAGGAGCATCAAGGAAGTTAGAGGTCTTGGAGCTGCCACAGCCAAGTGTGGCAGCAGGGCAGGGAAGGAAGTCACACCATGAGCTTCCATCCCCAGCCTGGGTCAGTGAGGAACCCAGGGAAGCGTGGTGGAGAAACTTCTGACTTGTGTAAGTTGACTTGGAAATGTGGTACTTGAAAATTTGTTTTAAATTTGAAACTGTGAAGTTTGGGAATTGTCTGGAGACCTGAAGGGAACTTGCTGTGTTACTCATTTCATCACGAGACGTCGGAAGTGGTTGCTGCTGTTGTATCAGGTGAGTCTTGCTGGTTTCAGGCCATTTTTGAGTTGAAGCTGAAAGAATGCCAGAGCTGTGCCTTTTGGAGAATTGACAGCATCATCCTGGTTTCCTCACTGGATTTTAAACTCCCGCTTTGAAGAAGGATCGATGATGCCATATTGACTTTTAATTCTGGCTTGAAGGTGGACAGCAAATGGCTGAAGGAGCCATGTGCAGTTTTTGGACTAGAGACTGAACTGGTTGGTAAGATAATCAAAGGGGCCCCTTGTAGACCTCAATGACTCTTGTTTATTTTGTTTTTTAATAAGTAAACCTATTCTTGCCCTCTCTTTTAAGATAGTGTAGTCTTACTACTGCTTACGCAGGCTGGGATGAACCTAATGAGTGACAGTGTTTAAAGGGTCAGATGCTCCCATTTGTAAGTTTATTTAAGTTCTCTGCCTTGTTTCTGTTCTTACCCAATATCAAAATGTCAAGAAAAAAATCAGAACTACCAAGCTGACCCTAGAAGTCAAGGATACAGCAAGGGAGAGGGAGGGTAGTCATGCAAAACAGGGAAGAAATGAATACAAGGGAATATGGTGACAGTTCATGGGTGATGTGGTGGTTAGAGAACTATGGAGACTACAATAATGTAAGAAAAGTTATTTAATTAATAAAGAAAAAGAAAACAAGAAATGACTGAGTAAAATAAAAGATGGGCCTTGCACTGACCCAAAAAAAGGAAAGAAAGAAAAAAAATTAGTGCTTTGCATTATCCATGCTTTGGGATACACTTGAAATGGAAAAAATCTGGACCGTGACTCTAGTCTAGGGATTTGAATCTATCCTGCCACTTGCTTATAGTGTCAATCTGGACAAGTTCTCTGATATCTCAGAGCCTCAGAGTGGGAAAAAAAAGGCTGTGGAATGTCAATCCCTGCTTCAACAATCAGTGAAAGTAACACCTTGAAACATGCTTGGCACATTAGAATTTCAATGAGTTAAAAGTAGCATATGGACTCTTTCTCCTTTTTCATAATAACTACAAAGATAATGCTCAATAGATATTGGTGTATATGTTTCCAGATTATCAGACTTCACATTTCATAGCATCTTTAAAGTGAAAAAACTAAACTTAAAATATAAGGGGAAGAATATATATTTATTTTATCTGTGATAATTTATGTTTTAAACAGTCTTTCCTCAGAACTTTCAGAGCACAACAGATCCAGAAATAAATTATTAAGATAAGTGTGTGGTTTCCATGCTTTTCTTAACCACCAAAAGTATAAAAATATGAACAACTTGTTGTTACTAAGTTCAGAAGGTTAACATCAGTTGAGGGCTTAACTAACACTGCTTTTATGAAACATAAACTTTAATGCATTTGGACCAAATGCCAAGTTTTACAGGCAAAATACTGACATTTAGGGTGAACTGGAGAATAGTGTTTACATGGGAATTCTAAATAGGATGGATTGTATGGAAACAAAGTTATAACATTTGTGAGTAATATTTAAATACTATAATAACCATGTACTAGTCATCAAAATATTTATCTGTATAAAGTCCCAATGTACTTATCTATAAAATTGATTATAATGGTATCTGCATCATAGCAATATAACAAAATTAAAATAGATAAAACTTTTTAAAAATAGATAAAATAATGTAATATTGAGAAGTTGGTACAAGTGTAAAGTATCATTTGATCTCAATTGTTTGTATTTTTAAATGCTTGCATTAAAAGTTGGTTTTGAATTCTGAAAAAAAAGCTTACAAAATTGTATACTCAAGTTCATGTTGAAACTTATGAAAAGGAAAAGAAAAACACCATGCTTCTATGTTCAATGTCATTAGCTTTTAACAGAGGGGGGAAAAGTGCAGAGAATATATTACTCATAAACAAAATTCTTTCTAAAATGAATCCTTTTAATGTATCCCATGAGGCATCTGTAGGTCTTTAGGGACACAAAACAATTTATTGAAACTTCTGTGCAAATAGAAACTCATATTTAGAGCAATGCATTAAGGATCTACAGATCATTTATTCATGCTATTCACTGAAGGAATTGCAGGGATCACTTTTATTATACAAATGCTCTCTCAGTGATTAAAATTCCTTCTCTCTGGCATATAGATGGAAAAGGAATAAAAGCAAGTGAATAAGAAATATAACCTGTTCTAATAGATAAATTGCATATATTCAAGAACAAAGAAAATAGTGTCTGTGCATGTTAGCATATTAAAAATATACATTTGGATCCCCTTGAATTTCTTTCCTCACAGAATGAGAATGTTCACTTATAGTAATTTCATCAACACACCATCAGTGAGGGCAAAATAAATGGTAGATAGAGACGTGAATAAGGTATCATTTTGTTGTTACTTCTGCAAATAAATCTAGGAAAGCTCTAAACAGCATGTCAAAGCTTCAGAAGAATCACAACAAATAAAGGAAAACACTTGCGATTTTAAATAGTTTTGCTGAGAGCCACAATAAACACAGTCCTTTCCTGAGTACCATCTAAGTTGTAAGAAAAATTTTCACAGATCACTGGGTGCAATTCACATTCCACACTCAGGCAGGCTGGCCTGAGAGTGTAGAGAGGGTACAAAACACTGAGTTGGGAGTCACTCAGAACAAGATGGGGTCACATTTACAATGTGAATTTGGGTATGTTTCTAAATTGTCAATCATTCAATTTCTTCACTAACTAAATGGGAATAAAAATATTGATCGCTTATATTCATTGTGGGCATTAAATAGATTACTGTATGTGAAGCACTTATATATAGGCTATGAATAAACAACAGTGCATGATGCTACTATTTTCTAGCTAATGCTTGCCCTTGTTTGACTTTCCCCATGGTGTTCTCTTAGAAAAGAATTTTGGTATAAAAAGTTTATTTTGGAAGTAATCAGAGGAAGCGCAGACAGGGAAGCAGGAACTGAGATACAGAAGGACAATAGCAGGTGAGTCGTTGAGCTGGTGATTATTGTAGGTAACAGGGACTGAATCCCACTGAGGACTCTAGGAAACAAAGTGCAACAACTTCCAAATTAAATTACCCCACCTAAAGATAGTGGGGCTGTATTGTTCCTTCACTACCTCCCAATTATTACTTGAGGGTTGTAGAATTAAAAGTTATCTTGAGTAGAAGCAAAGGGAATTTTGTAAGTTGCTTTCCACATACAGAGGCGAGTGCTTAGGAGATATGGGCAGAGCTGCACAGGACCTGTAGCATTCTTTACAACTGAAGCTATACTAATCTATCCCCTGGTTCCTTGGCTCCATAGTTGAATTCTCACCACTTGACAAGATTTAAAATATAGGTAAAATAATTCAAATATGAGTTGTAAAAGCATTACAGTTCATTCCCAAGTGAATGGACAAAAATCATGGTAATATGTCTTTAAAATTGAATGTGACTTAGCAATAAAAAGAATGAACTACAAAACATGGAGCAATCTCAAGTAATTATGCCAGACCAGAAAAAAAAGAATACAAAGTGTGGCGTTCTATGTATATACAATTCTAGAAAATACAAAATAATATCTAGTGACAGAAAGCACATGAGTGATTACTTGAGGATGGGAGTTAGGGTCAGAGGGAGTGAGAGAATCTTCTGGGATGATGAGATTTTCATTATCTTGATGACTGTGATGATTTTATGGGTGTAGACATGTGTCAAAATTTATCAAATTTATACTTTAAACATGTGCCATTTATTGCATGTTAATTATACCTCAATGGAACTGTTAAGAAAAACAGTATTAGTGACACGATAGCTTCTTAGTAAATACATTTGTCTTCTCTGATGATTATCTATCTGACCTTGGCTTTTATCTGATCAAGGTATTTATCTGACTTTGGCTTAAATTTGGTGAGTCCAAATCAGTTGAAGTCATATAGAAAGGGCATTCATTATTTTGTCTGCCCATAACTTCTTCATGTAACAAAATCTTTTTGGGTAAATTGTTTCACCGTGGCTCAAAAACACAGTTTTGGCTGCCAATTACAAAAACCCAACTCTCTGGCCTCTTGCAGGTCAGATGTATAGCAGGTACCAGTGCTCTCAGCACAGCCTCAGCCTCTCCAGGCTTTGCTACAAAATATTGGCAACAGCAAGCCTCTTCAGAGGATTGCCCTTGGCCTATTAATGCTGCCACACCAGAGATCCACAGCTGAAAGTATCTAGGAGATTATATCCCCTAAGACAACCTGTAGCCAATAGCTGGTACACAGTTCAAAAGCCTAACTCCCTTGCTTGGAGATGGGGATAAACTCTTACATGCAGCTCACTCTCAAAAGCTCCCCATAGGATAAGACAGAGGCTGGCAACTCATCTGAAAGTGTGGCTTTCATTGACTTATTGCCCTGCTTTATCCTGTTTGCCCCATCCTCTTACCATTTCTGAGAGTTTTTCCTTCAAAACATTCATGTTTGAACCTGACTTAAAACAACACAGTAGACCTCTTTGGATGAATAGATTTGACTTGGAATGTAACTGGGATCACAGTTGGCCTCATCAAGTCTTTTAGAACTTGAGTTACATATTTTTTCTCTATAATCAAGGTGATGAGGCAGTGCCCCAGGACCTCATCATACCAAGTTCTCATCTTACAAACACTTACTGAGGTGACAATGGTTTACAATATTATATAGGTTTTAGGTACACAACATTATAGTTTGACACCTGTATCGACTGCATTATGAAGCTTGCCAAAACATTACTTTCTATCTACTACCATACATTTGATTGCCTTGACCTGATTAGCCTCTCTGCCACCTCCCTTCTGCTTTTAGTCACCATTTTATTCTTACAATCTGAGAGGCTGAGGGTTTGGGGGTTTTTTGTTCTCTTTTTTTAAGTTTCAGATATACTGTTTGTATTTCAACATATGGATATCCTGTATTATGAACACCACAGAAATTAGTTTCCATCTTGCACCTTATATTTTGATCTTCTTTGCCTATTCTTGAAAGAAGAAAGACAAAACAGGACACACTCAGACAAGACACAACACAAGAGCAACAAAGTCCTCATGTTTGGGTCCATGATACTGATAAAGGTGCTGTGGTGAAATTAGGGGACCATGGTCCCCAGCATGGAGATGCTGCATTAGGATGGCAGTCATTGTGCCCTGGTGGGTAGAGACTTGGAGAAGGAAAGTCAAGTTTTCTTGGGAGAGGAACAGAGGAAGCGGGGATTTAAGAGGAGAGAGAGAAAGCAGGAGAAGAGAGCAGAGGAGCAACATGGAGGCTGGAAGCCTCAGAGCTGCTATTGCTATGTGTGGCAGCAGGACAGGAAAGGAAAGCCACACTGTGGGCTTCTATCCCCAGCCTAGGCCAGTGAGGAGTCCAGGGAACCATACTGGAGAAACTTTTGATCTTTATAAGCTGAATTGGAGACATGGTACTTGAAAACTTGCTTTTACTTTGAAACTGTGAATTTGAGAACTGTTTGGACACCTAAAGAGAACTTTGCTGTACTGCTGTTTTAATCATGAGATGTCTAAAGTGGTTGCTGCTGTTGTATCAAGTGAATCTTGCTAGTTTCAGACTTTAGAGTTGAGGCTGAAAGAATGCCAGAGCTGTGCCTTTTGAAGAAGGATTGACGATGCTATCCTGGTTTCATCATTGGATTTGAATCTCCTACTTTTCAAGAAGGATCGCTGATGCCATCTTGGTTTTTCAACTGGCTTGAAGGTGGGCCAGCTGCCATTTTGTGGACACATGTGGCTTAGGACCCATGTGCGTTTTTTGGATTAGAGACTGAACAGGTAGGTAAGATATTTCAAAGGGGGACCGTTGTATCTCAGTGACTTGTCTATTTTCTTTTTAATGAGTAAATCTATTTTTTATTCTTCTTAAGGTTATGCTATTGCTCATGAGGGCTAGGATGAACCTGAAGTGGTTGGGTTAAAGGGGTAAGCTGCTCTTGTTTGTAAGTTTAGATAAGCGCCCTGTTTTGTTTGTTTTCTTACCCAATTTCGATACCACTTATCATTAGCACAGGCACTCTTTCTTCCTTCCAGGGTGTTGTGTTTCTTAATTACTGTTTTGAGTTTGACTTCAATCTCTGTCACTTGTAACAGAAGTTCTGGTTAGAACCTCTGATGAGCAGTGGAACTGGAATATTCTGCCTTTGTCCTGTGACCTAGTCAAATGGACAGATCAAAGTAAATTGGCTCTCAAGAAATGAGATGGCTTTATCCAGCTTAGGAAATAGCCAGTGTTGACCTTTCAAAATTTTGCCTTTCAGAATTAGGGCTCAAATTGATTTCACATTTTTTCTGTCTTAAAATCCAACTTGTATTTTAAGTTCTCATCAAATACTTTAGAAATATTTTCTGTGTTCCTGTTACAGTTTTACATAATTAAAATCATTTAAAAATGATTTTTCTGAAGGAAACCAAACTCTCCCTTCATGCTGACTGGCAATATGAAATCATATAGGGGGAATTGGGAAGCTAATCATAGGTTTCTTTATTAAACACTACACTTGTCCCTGAGACACAGGACAATAACATGAAACTCATTATACCAAAGAAAAAAATGGCACAGTCTAATGTTGATAGTATAAAAAATAACTTTCTGACTAAGTTTGGCTCACTAATCCTCTGAACCCTCACTAAGTCAGATGGATATCAGAATCATTAACTGCTTGGAGAATTTTCAAATTGAGATTTGCTATTTCATGCAGAATATTAGAATAGTACTTCTCAGCTTGGCTAAAATCAAACTAATGACATGAAAATTACTATTTTAATTCATGTAATGATGCCTTGATAACGTAAAAACAGTTTGCTTCCCTGTTGTTTTAAAGGTTTTATAAAAATTAACCCACTAGAGGATGATATATATATATATATATATATATATATATATATATATATATATCGCACTGCTTTATGCAAGAATCCCTGCTATTTTTACTTGTATTTTTCATGGGTTTAAAGATAAATCTGGGATTCTGAAAGACCAAAAAAAGGAGGAATGATGGTATTGAAATCAGGTGAGAAAACAAGCAAAAGGGGTTGCTTAACCAAACTTACAAAGGGGAGCAGTTGGCCCCTTAAAAGCCAGTAATAAACTAGGTTCTTTCCAACCCATGCATGCAGTAGCAAGACCACACAAACTTTAAGAGAGAGGCAAAAACAAATTTACTTATTTAAAGGGCAAAGCAAATAAAAGTCACTGAAGGGGTACAAGGAAACCCCTTTGGTAATCTCACCACATAGTCCAGTCTCTAGTCCAAAGCACACGTCTGCAACAACCATGTGCATCCACAAAATGGCAACTGCCCCACCTTAAGCTGGATAAAGGAGTTAAGACGGTGCCACCACTCCTTTAAAGACACAGCTCCATTCACTCTAAGCCAGAAGAAGCCCAGATGGCATCGTTGATTCTTCTTCAAAGGCTGGAGATTCAAACCCAATGAGGAAGACCAGTATGGCATCGTCAATTCTTAAAAGGCACTGCTCCAGCATTCTTTCAGCTCCACAATGGCCTGGCATCAGCAAAACTCACTCAATACAGCAACACAGCAAGCACTTCAGACATCTCAGGTTGCAAACGGCAACACAGCAAACTCTGCTCAGTTTTCCAGAAGACTTCCAAGCTTTGCAGTTTCAAAATTAAACCAAGTTTTCAAGTACCGTGTTTCCAAGACAACTCACACAGCTCACAAGTTTCTCCAACATGCTTCCCGGGGTTCCTCACCAGCTGGGGTTGGGGATGGAAGCCCACAGCTTGGCTTCCTTCCCTCCCTGCTGCCCCACATGGCAGCGGCAGCTCTGAGGCCTCCAGCCTCTCTGCTGCTCCTCTCTGCTCCTTACTTCTCCATTCTCCTGTGTCCTCTTCCATTCTGTTCTCTAACATCTCTTTCCCTGTCTTTTTCTCTGTCCCCTCTCTGAGCCTTTAATACTCTTTCCTCTGGAGAAGGCTTAACTTCCCTTCTCCAAATCTCCATCCACCAATGCAAACAATAGCTATTTTATACATCAACACCAGTACTGGGGACCACAGCTCCCTAACAGTATTGTTAGTTAAATTTCTGTTCTATGGACAAATATTTATATTAGGTGGGCTTTTACTCCTTCTCTACCCCCCACACTCAATCTCAAGAATATTTGGCAAAATTTGGAAACAATTTGTCACAACTGAGGAGGAGTGGGTGTTTGCTATTTGCATCTGGTGAGTAGAATCAAGGGATACTGATAAGGGTCCCAGTGAAGTCCTGGCCCCAATATGGGCAGTGTAATCTGTTAGTAAAATGTAAGCATCACTATTATCTGTGTCTGAAAGACATAATAGTTAAGTATGACCTGAGGCCATATAGAAGGTTAATTCTTAGGGCTTGGACAACATTGTTATACTAATTTAACTCCCCTTGCTAGTGTTCTAAGGCCCAGGGAGGGGATCATAACTGAACCAAGCAAGGGTGTGACTAATAATCACATCATCAGTTTGTGATGGGAGGGGGAGCAAGGAAATGGGGATAAAAGATGTAAAGAGCCAGGCTCAGAGTTGGAAGAAAGGACTAACAAGAGAGATTGACAGTCAAGACTGTGGACTATCAGAAGCATGGCTCGTAGCAACTTTAAGGTAAATTACTAGGTCTTTTATAGGGTCTAAGCAAGGGAGGAAAAGGTGACCAAGAGAATGTTTTACAACTGATTAACTAGAGAAGACTAATGGCTAGGGTACAATAAAATTGGGTAAAACATTCATTTTTGTGAAATAATGGTTGGCAGGGAATTTACCCATACATTTGTTAGTAACGCCTAAGGAATAGTTCTTAAAGTAAACACTGGAGGAATGGAGAAGTTGCTCTTTGCTCTCTAGATGTCTATCATGCCAGTCTTGTCTTCAGTGTTCTGAAGCCAGATAAGATAGTGAAATGAAGTTTTCCTCATTTCACAGCATGAAGCTAGTCCAGTCTCAGCTGGCAGCCTCTGACAAAAAGAGAAAGGTGCAGGGACTGAAGAGGGAGAATGTGGAGGAGGATTAGAAGATTAGAGAAGAGGAGAGCTGATAAAGCATCTGGAGCAGAAACTGGGAGTTGCTGAATCTTTTGGGGCTCCCAGCCTTTCATTCAGTCTTTGAAGGTCAGGATCTGGATGAAGGCGGAGAAAAGGAGTTGATCACAGAGTGAGCTGCCTTGAACCTCCTGTTGGTTGTGGAACTCACTCCATACTGGCTATGGTGTCTGAGGACTGAAGACAAGGATATAACCTGGTGGTTTCAGACTGAACCACACTAAGACTGAGGTAAAACCCACACAGCTCCCCGAGGAGCACAAGTCAGGTTCCTTGTTGTTTGGGACACTAATGAGGGTGTTAACTATTAGAATTGGTCTTGAAATCAGGTAAAAAAAAAAAAAACTAACAAAATAGAGCACACATCTAAATTTACAAATGGGAGCTGGTTCTTTAAATCTAGCCACACATTAGGTTCATCCCAGCCCAAGCAAGCAGTAACAAGATCACACTAACCTTAAAAGAGGGAAAAAAAAAAAAAAAAAAAAAAAAAAAAAAAAAAAAAAAAAAAAAAAAAAAAAAAAAAAAAAAAAAAAAAAAAAAAAAAAAAAAAAAAAACAACCAAAAACAGATTTACTCTTTAAATGAAAAAATAAATAAAAGTTATGGAGTGTACAATGGACCCTTTTAGATTATCTTACCAACCAGTTCAGTCTCCAGTCTGAAAACTGCACATGGTTCCTTTAACCATGTGCATCTACAAAATGGTGGTTGACCTACTTCAAGCCAGATGACTAAGCCAAGAGGGTGTCATTGCTCCTTCATCCAAAGGCACAGCTATTCACTTCAAGTCAAATGACACCAAGATGGCATCATCTATCCTCTTTCAAAAGTGGGAGATTAAAATCCAATGAAGAAACCAGGATGGCTTCATCAATTCTTCTCCAAAAGGCACAGCTCCAGCATTCTTTCAGCCTCAGCTCTAATATGGCCCTAAGCCAGCAAGACTCACTTGATACAACAGCAGTAACTACTTTCAATGTCTCACCATAAAAACAGTAACACAACACGTTTTCCTCCTATCCCAGACAATTCCTAAACTTCACAGTTTCAAAGTTACACCAAGTTTTCAAGTACCAGGTTTCCAATTCAGCTTACAAAGGTTACAAGTTTCTTCAGTAATGTTTCCTGGGCTCCTCACTGGCCCAGGCTGGGGATGGAAGCCCACAGTGTGGCTTCCTTCCCTGCCCTGCTACTGCACATGGCAATGACATGTCCAAGGCCACCAGTCTCTCTCTGCTTCTCTGCTCTCCACCTCTCTGTGCCTTTCTCTCTCTGTTTGTCCCTTGCGCTCCAGCCACTCTTTCTTAAATCTCCTCTCTATTCTTGTGAGAAGGCTTAGCCCCCCTTCTCCAAGTCTCCACCCACCAGGATAAAATGGCTGCTCTCTCAATGCAGCCCGACCATGCGGGACCAGGGCTCCCCAATTTCACCACAGCATCCCAATCAGTTCATCTTGTCCTATTTGTGAATAAACCCTGTGCTTATGCTTTTCACAAAAGTTTGATCTCTGGGCAACTGCTCGCATGCAGGAGGAATACCCCTCAAAGGGTTGAAGCTCTCACCTGATAACACTAGGGTGTATAGAACAGTTCCTACAATGAAGAACTATCCCATACAAAATACCAACAATATTGAGGGTAAGAAATCCTGATTCATGCCCTTGCAACCAAGTGTTCTGTTTCTTTCATCACTTTTGAACTACATACATACCATGATGAAGAGTATGACCCCTAAATTGGACTCTGGATTCAAAAGTATGTCTTACTACTTCCTAGTCATGTGACCTAAGGCAAATCACTTTGCGTCTCCTTGTATTTTTCTTCTAATCTTGAAATACAATAGAAGTATTAACCCTCTAAGGTTATTTTGAGAACTAAACAGTATAGACACTCTTAGTAAAGATGCCTTCCACATTGTTTACACAATAATAAAAATATATTTTTATTACTCCAGGTAGAATTTTGGTGAAAATATAAGAAGAAAGTAACATAGTATTTTGATTTGTTTTGATGAAGCCATATTGTCACAGGGATATCTTGATGCAGTCTAAAAAAATAAAATGTTAGAGTTGCTTTTCAAAAATTACTGTATAACCACATAGATGGAGCTGGAGGGAATATACTTAGTGAAACCAGTCAGATAGAGGAAGCCAACACTGCATGATTTTACTCATTTGTGGTATATAAAATCAGGGAAGGGAAGAGAAGAACATATAAGATCTAGATTACAGCTCATGGGTGACATGGTGGGGAGAACCCTGGGAAATACAATGATGTCATATATATATATATTTATATATATCAGTGATGTTATATATATATAATTTAAAAAGTTATGAACTAAGTACAACCTTTAGATTGTAAATAAATTAATGGTTATTAAAAAGGAAGGGGGATGGGAGATGCATATTTGATGAAAGGGGACAGAAACAGTGTAATTGTCAAAACACTAGCAAGGATGCAAAATAATGGTACTTTAAATAAAATTTAAAAATTGGACTATTAGTGGTGAAATTAATATAGTAATAATGATATTAATTTGATAGTGATATATGCTCAAAATACATATACTGCAACATTACTTCAATTTTTATAAATTATTGCACATCATCTACATCCTCAAGTCCATTCTTAACACCTATCCTTTTCCAGGTATTTAGCCCCAGAACTTACCTTGTCTGTTTCATTTTCAACTTACCCCCATCTTATCCTTGAACCTCAGTTATCACTCATCTTCACTGGATCCCCTTTTTATATCTCTGCAACTAACATGATTTGAAGAAAAATTTTCACATATTTATATGGTTGGATAACATACACTGGAGGACAAAATTTGCAAGCATTCCTGCCTTTGTTCATTCCACCTTTAAAAACACTTATTTACTTTATATTATTTGAATGCTTTAAAAGAAACAAGTACTTGGTCCCACAACTTCTCATTTCCTGGTTTGGTTTATTTTATTCACTTAGCTTTTGTTCTCTCTGTCTTCTAAAGTCAACTGACTGTATCACTCATGACAATAGATGCTGTTGCAGGATGGAGGTTAAAAAAAGGATTTGGGGGAGGCTATGGAAAGTGCTGAGCCCTTCAGTGGCAGGTTCAGGAAGGTGGAGAAATGAATGGTATGGTGGAGAAGACAAAAGCTGTGACTAAGGTGACAAGGTAAGACAAGGTAAGACAAAGTGAGATTTATAAGATCTTTCCTGAAGACACAGAATGATATTCCAGTCTGAGCAAATCTTCAATGCAGAAGGTCCACTGTGGAGTGAGCAAGAAACATGTAGTTAAATGACAGGTTCAACAGCATTAAGCACCAGACAGAGGAATTTAATTTTAACTTACAGTGATAGGAAGCATTAAATATTTTTAAGTTGGACACAGAAGTGACAAGACTTGATTCCTTAAAAATGTTTTTCTCACTATCCATATGTGATAATTGTAGAAATACTAGAAAACAGAGAAAAAAACAAAATAAAAAAAACCCTAATCTCATTTCTTAGCCTTCAAACTATTTGTGATTATACACACATTTTTAAAACAAAATTTAATGTAACATAAATTTTAACCTTGTTTATAAAAATATAATAGTATTTCCCCATCAACTTACATCATTTTCAAAAATATTGTGCATAGTTCAGATAGCAAGTTTTTCCCACTAAATTAGATATATTTGAAAAATATACCTCACATAATTTCAGAAGTAAGCAAAGATCTGTATTCATTGTAACATTGTTTATAATAATAAAAAGCCCACTAATCATAGAAATGAATGTATATTAATAGGAGCAACTTCCATTTTTTCATTTTAAACAATTTATTAGGCATTTATTATGTATCAAACACTGTTATAGGCATTAGGGATACAATAGCAAGCACAGAATATAAAAATACTGAGCTTACATCCTAATGAGTTTATATTCTGGTACAGGGTTGGCAAACTTTTTTTTGTAAAAGGTCAGATATTTCATATTTTTAATTATAGGGTTTCTGTTGCAATTACTCACTTTTTAACTTTGGAAAGCAAAGATAAGAAATTAATAGGGGTGAGTGGGCTCTAATAAAATGTCATTTACAAAGACAGGAGGTGAACCATTAGATAAAAAGAAGATGATAGATAGATAGATGATAGATAGATAGATAGATAGATAGATAGATAGATAGATAGATAGATAGATAGATAGGTAGGTAGGTAGGTAGGTAGGTAGGTAGGTAGGTAGATAGATAGATAGATAGATAGATAGATAGATAGATAGATAGATAGATAGATAGATAGATAGATAGACAGACAGATAGATAGATGGATAGATGGATAGATAGATTGTAAATCTATGACTCTAGGTATTGTCCTCTAGAAGGATGTAACAACTCACGCTTATACCAATACAACAGGAGAGTCATTTCCCAATAGCACCCATATTGAACATTTTTATTTATTTAAAAACATGTACAACTTTAATAGGTACAATTATATTTTATTTATCTGCATTTCTTCATTGAAATCAATGAAGCAATTATTCTTGTTCACTGGCCTCTGCTATGGCCTCAAAAATCTTTATTCATGTTATTTGTCCATCAAGACATTTTTATAAAATGCTTCTAGATATTTTTAAATGCTTCTATATCAATTTTTTACTCTTACTTCCCTCTATTTTTACTTTATGGCATTATGGGCTTCACTCTTATAGAAACTTTTGCCTTAAATTTGAGGTAAGGCTGTTCCTATCTTTTGATAGAATTGTAAGAAATTTTGCAGAGGTTGATGGGATGAAGAAATCTCTCCAAATAAGTTTATTCTTTGTGGTAGCTAAGCTCTCCTTATCCTCCATGGTTTGCCAACGTCTCTAACAAAACTTAAATAACATTAAAGTCTACAATATCAAGAATTCTACACATATTTTTGCCCAAGGTTGTAGGGACCAGCAATGGATCTAGGTCACAAGGTTAGGAATTTTCTCTGCATTCTTTACAGAAACAGTTTATCTCCTTCAAAAACAGGTCTGCCTTTTTGCCTTGGTTTCAGTAGATTTACTTCAGGGAACTCAACAAAGTCTGACAACAGAGAAGGAGAAATCATTAGTGGCACCACTTCTATCTATTTTTGCTTTAAAATCTTTTTGGAAAAATAAAACTTGTTAAAACCATGTATAGTTTCTTTCTGATTCCCTTCTCTTTTTGTCTCTGATCTTTTTTAAATAGCGCAAATAAAAAACAAATGAACCTTTTTCTTGAATGTTTGAATCTCTTCATGTCACCACAGAGTAAATCCAGGGTCATCTGTTTTATGACTCCATTGTGGGATCCAGATTGCAGAGATGTTAGTATATCCATGCTGAGCTAGAAATGACATGGAACTGGATAAAAATTGGTAATTGTGGTAGTCAGGAAAACAGGCAAGAGCACAGTTAACAACCACTATTTGGAAACATTATCCTTTCTTTCTTATATAGCAGAACTTTTTATTTTTAACTAATGCAATCTGAGGTGGCCATCCCCCCATTCCAGATAAAATGCTAATATGAAATAATCTCAGTATAAAATGAGAGATAAAAGTTGAACCAGATCCCAAACAAACCCCTTTGATCTCATTGTAAGTCACCTGCAGTTTTGTAGGAGTCTACCTCAGGCACTTTTGTTTCTCTGCCCTAAGGCTTTATCTAGCTACAGGGTCCTGACAGCTTAACAAAAGAGCCAGGCTGGAAGTAAGCAGGCAACAGGATTGTACGTGTGCCTCCAGAGCAGCCTTCAACTACTGGGGTGTGGGCACTAGTGGACAAATACAACCACTGTCACCCCTCCATGGGAAAATGATGAGGTGTGTTCAGTAACATTCTCTCAGACTGTTTTCTGAGAAGATGAACCACAATCAATGTAGTGTTTACTACTTTCTTATTCTATCTCACTTCCTTACTCCCTCACCTGCCAGCTAGGATCATCTTGTAAGTAAAGTGGTTGCAATCAATTGTTGAGTAACTACCATGAGAATTCAATGAAGAAAATGGTGTGTTGGTGCCCTCTGTACATTGACACCCTAGATATGTGCTGGTCATTTTGGTAGCCATTAGCCATATGTGGTTATTAAAGATTAAGTGGAAATAAACTAAACATTTTTTAAAAAGGTATACTTTCCGCTCCATTAGCCACACTGTAAATGCTCAGTAACCATATATGGCTAATGACTATAATCCCTGGGTAGTACAAATTTAAAACCTTTCACCACTGCACAAAGTTCTATTGGACAGTGCAAAGCTAGACTCAAACCCAGATTGCTTGGGATTGGCCTCCCAATAAGGATTCATTAGCTCAGGCACCTTACTCATTTGTAAGACAGCGTGTATATATGTAAAAAAAAGGACTATAGAGAGGACTAAGTATGATAATTTTCATAAAGCTTTGATAAAATACAAAAGCATTTAATAAATATAAGGTGTGTGTCGGGAGACAGAGAGAATCTCTGAGATATCTAAGAACACCGAGAAACAGCATAGTGTAGTATTACTGGAGTATGTAACACTGGATAGTTTCCTTACATGGGTCTCAATTTCCTTTTTTGTTGGGGAATACTGGTAGATTTCTAGACATTCATGAATCTTGAATTTTTTTATTGGGGTATTTTTTGCACCAGCTTCGTCTCCATTTATTTATCTGTTCAGTTTCCAGGTACTGCACTGTAAGGAGGATAATAGCAGCAGAGAAAGCACAATGACTGTCTTTCCAGAGTTTAAAATCCTAAAGAAGCAGATAAGTCAATGTGGCAAATGTCCTATAATATCCACTGAGATAGCCCTCAGTTTTGACTTCAAGGATGCTTCCATAAGGGAGTGACTGAAGCTCAGGGATGAGAAAGCCTGGCCTGGTATACACAGGGAAGGTGTTTCATGCACAGGGGACAGACTTTTTTTGAAGCCTCTTTCTGTTCTCCTGGTTCTCATTCAGTTAATTTGCTTTTGGAGGGATTAAGTAAAAAGGATTAAGGAATGGAGCAGAAGTGGGAATAAAGGGAATAACATGACTGGGAAAGAAGAAATTAGATGATTTATGTCCTTTCCCTCCAGGTTTCACATTGTTCCACCTTTGAGGTCAGTTCTCCAATCATGGACCATGGATGCCCTACAGTAATGACGGTAGGGTATGAGCATTACTAATAATAAATCTAGATCCCTATACCCCCAAACACAATCAGAACCTCTAGAGACTGACTCCAAAGATTGGAGTGAGAGAGGGAGCTCTCAAAGGGATTCTATTAAGAACCACTGCTCTGTTAGCTTTCTTGCTACTAAAGCAGAGTCTTTGAAATGAAAAGTCCCTTTCATTTTTATTTTAGTATTTTAAAAGAAGGGTGTCTTAAAAATATCAAAGTGCTAAATTCCATGGAATCCAATTGCAGTGGGAATGTTGACTTTGTTACTGAAAGGAATTTCCCAGAATTTGGGGTCATTTTTCTTTCAGTCTTTTCCTCTTCACTATTCTTTGTGGAAAAGTTCTTCACTCCATGTTTACCATCTTCTACATTCACCTCTAAACTCCCTGACAACATAATGTCATCACCTTTGTTTCTATCACGATAACTTGTTGTCATTAGTTGTCAGCAGGCTTGTTACTGGCTGCTCTATCTCTTTATTTCCAATGTTCTTTTTCATGCTGACCCTGATGTGTAATCATGGTCCTGAAATCACCTCTTCTAAATTCTCTCCAGGATAAAGTGAGAGTTTCTCAAGAGCCCCACATCAGAGTTTTGTCAGAGACACTTTTAGTTTGGAATCCTTTTTCTTCTGGGCACTCTATAATTTAAACAAGTTTCTTAGAGAGGCCATCAAAATTAATCATCTTAGTGCCTTACTGAAAAGGGAAAAATGAAAGTTCTCTCTGTGCCACTGGCAAAAAACAGAAGTAAAGCACTAGTTAAGATGGTTGTTATAAACAGTAACAGGGATATCACCTATGTACCTAATGAAAAGACAAAGTTTCTTTTCCTATAAATTCAAGAAATCTTTTATCCGTTAAAAAAAAAAAGAAATAGCTAAACAAAGTCTACAAATGCCCTTTTTCATCATCATAATAGTGATTTTTATTCCTGACATAGAGCAGCACAAACTCAAATATGCTATTCATGAAAATTAGTGTTGTTTCTTTAAAAATTCTGTTCAGCTCTGCTGGTTATAATGAGTCTGTATTTGTCAAATAGGTTTTATGCTTAAATGAAAAGATAATGATAAACAGCCATTGGAAATGCTACACACACTATCCCAGTGCTGGGTTTCATGACATGGCTCTTTGGCAAATCAGGGTCCCTGGAGTAATCAGTGGATAAAAAGGTAAGCACATTAGTTCACTGTTAACATTCACTGCTAAGATGAAAGAAAAAGTGTATGGACCTACTGATGTTTTTATTCTTTGTTTCCTGGAATGATTAACTGAATAAGAAATAGCATAGACAGGGTGTCCCAAGTCCAAAGTTTGATTATGTGGTTTTATAACTGCATAATTTCTATGTATGCAAACTTAATGAGAAATGCTATACCTGTTAAGGTTCAGTTCAAATAAGATTCTGTCATGCCTGTACTAGTTACCTTTATTTTCCTTATGGGAAAACTGAGGTTCACAGATGTAAATACTGATGAAACAAACACCAGAAATAATTTTTTAGTCAAGTAATGGAAGCATGGTGCATTAACAGCTGCTAGGTTCTAAAAAAAACTGATAAAGTGTCTTTTTGACAAAATACTCTCATGATGACCTTCACACAGATAAAAAAGTTGAGGCTGTATAGTAACTTGCCCAAACTTTTTTTGGGGTGGGTCCTGCACCCCCCCCCCCAAACTTTGAAAATCATATAGTCAAGATTCAAACTCAGAAACTCAGTTTGGCTGAGGTCTACCTATTATCTGCTATCAGAAAATACAGGGTGCTTTTGAAGGTGATTGCCTATGACCACATTAATTTTCAGGTAGTTCACAATTGCCATTTTGATGAAGAAAGAAGGTAGAATAGCTTTTCAGTTACCCTTAGCCAATGCTTCCATATGTCACAGCTGACCTAACCCACTGGTCAAAGCTGGGTTTTGTCCCAACATATTCAAGCTTGAATCAGCATTTAGTCATCATCTCCATTGAGATTTACCAGCTCTTCAGTCCACATGTATGAACCCAATAGATGATATGCAGAGTAACTTGTCTCTTGACTCACCTGGGATAATCATGAGAGTTTGTCTGGTTGTTTACTTTTCTAACTAAAGAACTCCTTGAAAAACTTATATTAAAATGCAGATCCTAGACCCCATCCTAACTGATTCTGATTCACTAGGTTTAAAATTAGAGTTCAGGAACCCACTTTTTTTTTAAGCTTTAAAATATATTGGTTCTCTGACCACTACCTTCTACCCTTTTCCTGGAGGCAACCACTTTGGAGGCTTTTAATACTTTCTTCCAGCCTGTATACATCTCCATATTCTCCAGTGTTAATCAAGGTAAGTTACAAACATTCAAAAACTTTTTCACCCACATCTCAAATTGACTCTGGTGCTTCACATTACATACCAAATAAATGTTCAACACCTTATTAGAGGAAGAAAAATAAGCCTTATTAAGCCCCTAGTGGGCACAAAGTCTTTAGCTATATGATCTCAGTGAAGAGTTAACTACCACTATATAAAGTATTTGCTTCTGTAGGTTATAGGATTATAGGGGTAGTGGTGGATTTTGCATCTAATTAGATTACAAACACAGTGTTTGTCTTAATAAAGCAGATCACAGAACTCTGTTGAATCTAGTTGCCTTACCCCAAAGTGCCTCTTATTTGCAACATTTGTGCTAAGCAAGAACCAGTGAATCAGATCATATGTGTGTACTGCATATTTCTTCTAGTTCTGTCCCAGCTAATGCTGGACCCCAAAGGTGATAACACAGGAAAATCCTTGTGGTCTTTCTCCCCTAGTTCTTGGCTGCAGAGAAGGCAGAATGAGAGAATGTAGGTGAAGACAACTGAGGAATTGTCAAGCAAGATTTGGGTCCAAAGCAGAGAACCAAGTGTTTCAATTTCCACAGGAAAGGTCACACAAAAACCCCAGTTACGTGCACCAAAAGCTGCCAGATACATTTGAACAGTATTCAGAAAGCCTCTCCCCTTTATACTTCTAAATAGCTCTCTTCCTAATAGAAAACTCCCATCTTAATAGAACATCCGTCAATCAAAGACTGTCTTAGAAGTCTCTCCTTTTTCTCTATAAAATGCACTTTCCTTTCAAACACTTTCTAGTTTCTGCTGGTAGAAGACTGAAGGAGTCAATTCTCTTACCATAGCAATGCTGAATAAAGACCTTTGAATAATTCTATAGGTGGTTCTTTTCCTTCTCTTGTTTAAAGTCCTCATCAAGTGTGAGCATTCACTCTACAAACATTTATAAATCTTTACTCCATCCTGTTTAACTGGAACCCAGTAGAAGTAATGAACAAGGAGGTGGAAACTCAGATTCATTCGCGTCAAGAAGAAGGTGTGGAGCAGTGGTAACTCAAGCAAATTATTTCACCACTCTGTGCCTCAGTTTCCCCTTTTGCAAAATAGGGATTTTACACTTGTTCTTAGGGAACGCTGCTGAGTTTGTAGTTGTAAAGTGCTTGGTACATAGTAAGCATATTTACTGTGTCCTTTTTATCACATGTACAGTGCTCAGAATCAAGTCAACTCCAAATAAGTATCTGCTCTTATTATAGTAATTATAGTGTAAAAATATTTCAACAGATTTGTATTACCCTTCAGTTGAGAATTTAAAAAAATCTTATTAAGGAATCCAGGACCTCCAGGATTTCAACAGACCCAGTAGCCTCTCCCTATTCTCCAAGATCTCAAAGGTCGCTTCTCTCCGCAAGTCTGTTAGACTACACCAGTTCTGTGGGTCGGTTCTTGGAGCGTTCACTGCAATAACTAACATTCGTTTGTCTTTCCGACCTGCACACTTTACTCCTCAGCCTGTATGGGCTCAGGATCGGCTTTTACTCACAGCTGTGATCTGGAACTGCACACCGAGGTTATCAGGAGCCCCCCACTATGCTCAAAGTGAACTTGGGGGACTGGGTGGGAGACCTAGGGTTCGGCCTCCCTGGCAATTAGGGTGCGTGACCTAGAAGTTACCACCAGGGACTCGCCCGCGGTGCAGCCACGAGCTCAGAGACTGGGCGGACCCGGATGGAGGGGGCCGGGCCGCCCGTGGAGGGGCGGCGAGCCCGCCCCTTTACTCCCGCCTCCCCAGCGGGCGCTCGAAGCAGCTCCCCCGGTCCGAGTTGAGTTTCCTGTTTAAGATGGCGTCCCCCCTGGCTGCTCAAGCCGGGAAACTTCTGCGTGAGCTGGCGCTCCGACCTCCGCTCCTGGCGGCCAGGTCCCAGGTGAGCGGGCCGCGTGGCAGCGCCGCGGGAAGGTTCTGGCTGGGGCGCCCGCCTGTCCAGCCACTCCTGGCCCTCTGCCTCCAGCTGTCTCACTTCTGACCGCGAATGCGCGGCAATCGGGTGCCCCAACTCTGGAGGCGAGGTGCGGTGCCTTTCGCGGGGCGCACGAAGGATCTCCGTAGCCCTAGCTGCTAGTGTGTGGGGTCAGCGGTCGAGGGGGCGCTGCAGCTAGGGCTGCCCCAGACTATGAACTGCCCGACTCGCTGAGCTGAGGTATTTTCGCTAGCTGCTGCGGAAGGCGCCTGTCATCACTGTACCAGGTGTTGCTTGCAAGTTTAGGAAAAGTTCCTCAGGCCTGGCTGTAGTGTCTTGAGATTTTATTACCTTGTTTGCCAGTTCTGCATTTTCAGTATCTCCGTGTCAGAGCGCATTTGTTAGGCCACATGATGAGCAAAAGCTATCCCAGCAGGCTAGCGGGTGGTTAAGCACGTCCTGGAATGAATTATTTGTTGGCTGTCTACTTTTGCAGATTTTCTGGGCTCCGAATTTGGTGACATGCAGGCGTTAAGGAGAAAAGTTGGGACATAGTCCCCGTTCTTTCAATGCAAAGATATGTCCTGCCATTAAAATGCATTGGACCATTGACCTGTTGGCTTTCTCCTTTGTAGAGAATATAAACCCATGAGGGCAAGTGGAGGACATTGAATCATTCATTGAACTTGATCTCCAGTAGAGTTTATTTTCTGCTGATGGCACGAGTCGTAATCGAGAGGTCTTTGGGGAGTTAAGAGTTGATGATGATTCTTGATTGAGAAATAATTCAATCACTCAGCTTCTTATTTTTCATAACCATTTTCTCCTTCCATTAAAAGAAAGGATAGTGTGAGTCTCTGCACAGCAGAGCTAGGTCTTTGTCTATTTGTCCATTTTTAATTGATGCAAATTACTCATGCAGTTTTAACCAGGGTAGTCACACCATAAAAACTTAGAAAATACCCATTAATGATTTCTTGAGTAACTTTAAACTTTAGCTAATTGTGACATCTGTGAGGATCCCCCCCCCCCCTTTCAGCTCCTGGCTTTTCATTTCCCTATTTTTGTTAATGTAAATTTAAAAGGTGCTAATACTTATTACTCTAATACTTATTACTGTAATAGATGCTTGATAGTATGTCGGGACAGTAACAGAAATGACAGTTTTCTCTAATTAAAACCCTTAATTATTATTGTAATAGAGTTAGAAGAATACCTCCAGGTAATCAAGTTCTATTCATTATTTAAGTGTTACAAAAACAACTCTGCTGCTAACTATGAGTGTAGACTTGAATTCATGAGAAAAGTGGGGCCCAGAGCTATGAGTATGCAAAATAACAGTACAGAGAAACATTAAGTGTTTAGCTGAAATAAAAGCCTCTTTGGCTAAGTAATGGAAGCCTGAACACAACATTTTGGAGAATTTAGTTGGGGATAAACACCCTTGATTTGGCAGACCTGGGTGAAGGGATTTTTTATTCACTCCCGGTAGTAACCTTGATTTATATACAGGTGGTTGATGTGCTACCCTGTGAACATTCCAGTCAAAGTTTAACCATTGTCTTCATAGCCCTAATAGTGGCAGACCAGGACCTTGTTGCAGTCTCTGAAAAGTCAGGTGGAAAAACAGGGTGATGTGCAACCTGACTGGGAGAGCTTGCAAGATGCAAGCATAGTGGATACAGAGATGAACCCATCCTGCTGGTTAGGTCAGCTGGAAATCTTGACTGAGGACACTGAGTCTAAACAGATAACAGTAGTTCTCAGCAAGGTGTTGTCCTTAGAACATTCCTCAGAATGGTTAGGTGGAGCTCATTACATTCTCTTATAATAGAAGTGTAGACATTAGAAATGCCACCTCTCTCAGGTCTCCAGCTTAAGAATTGTTCAGGGGTTCTCCATAGAGCCAAAACTTCTGTCCAAGAACTTGGACAGGGAGGTATATTGCTGAAGGTCTGCCAAACCCATGCCTTTGCGGTTGTGTACTTCAGAACACATGGTCTAACTTAATTTTCTGCGTAATTTTACAGAAGCGAAAGGAGACAGATGGACTAGTGGCTTTTAGACATGAAGGACTAAAGGTTACTTAAAAGTTCTTATCAGTGAGGTAAAGCTGTATGGGGACTTGTGAATTATCTAAATCTGCCTTCTGACCTAGAAGAATAAGCATTTGACTTTTTTTTCTTTCTTTTTTCAATTATCTACAGCTGCATTTTCTGCTGTTAGAAAAGGAAATTCATCTCATATAATTTATACACTAAGCTATTGACCTTTTCTGTGGGAGAGATGTTTAGGTGATACCTCGTGTCCCAAATTGCTTTTCTTTATACCAAATAAACAAATAAATACATGTTGTAAGTAAAACATTTCTTTGCAAGTGAGTGATGGAGCACAGAGACCCACAATAGTGAGAAACTTTGCAGTTCTTGCACCCTGGCCTCATTCTGTGGGCACAACGCCCAGAAAGTCACCCAAATATCTTGTATTTTGGGGAGGAAAAGAAATTACGTAAATAACCTCAGCTACTTTGTCCTTCAGCTCTCTTTACTACTCAATTTGGGATTGTCACTTGATGCATGGCTTTCCTTTACTTGATGGAAATGTTTTGCCTGAAGAACTTAAGAGATTTGTACATGTTTGAGCAAATGACAAAATCAATATACTAATATAATTTTGAAAAATAAGTCAGTCTGGTGAAGAAGATGGAGTGGGAAGGGCATTCCAGGTAGAGCAGTTTGCATGTAAAGGCAGAGAGAGAGCGAACATAAAGATTAGTCGTTGTGCAGTTTGGTATGGAGAATCAGGTGGGTAACAGAAGTTGATGGGTGATAGTGATCTCTTAGGCCAATGAGAAAGGAAGAACAGTGCTGTAAGTGTCTCAGAACTGAAAATCAATTATTTATTGTCCATTTAATAAGTATTTTCTGAGCCATTTATTGTTTGTGCCCCTAGACAGAGACTATTTCTTTACTGTAAAACTCAGTGCTTAAGGGAATGCTGGGCATATAGGTGCAATTAATAAAAAGTATTGTTGACTAAAGATATGTAGAAGAAAGCTGCAGGGTCTCTACACTCTGGATCTCTTGGTTCTGTAGCATAATTATTGTGTAAATCAATAATTACTGTGTAGTACTGTGGAGCTATGTTCCACATAGTGTCTTCAAAGACACCATACTTGTTCCTGCATCTGGGCATTTGCTGTTCCCCTGTCTGAAACCTTATTCCCTCTGATCTCTTGACTTGTTCTCTCCCTTCATTTTTTCTTTGATATGATGTTTATTTTTCATATAGATTTTTCCCATATTGTCTAACCTGCACCCCCTCTCTCAAGGAGTTGTGCTAATCCCTTCCCTCCTTGATTGTACTTTATTATATGTCACCCTCATAGTGTTTAATTATGTGCTTTTTGTTTATTCATTGTTTTCTTCCACATATGTGAATTTTCTTCCAGGACGCGGCTATTTCCCTAATTGGTCAGTGTAGTTATTTAGTAAATTTGTGCCCTAAATGAATGAATGTGATACACGGAGAAGAAGGAGTAGGCAGATAAATAAAAGTAGAAACTAAGCCGGGCACGGTGGCTCCTGTCTATAAGCTTCAGCCTATGAAGCGGCTGGGGCTAGGGATCACGGTTTGAGTCCTGCTTGGGGCAACACAACGAGACCTAGTCCCAAAAAACAGCTGGGCGTGGTGATGCGTGCCTGTAATCCCAGCTACCTGTGGTTCCACGGGCAAAAATAGCTAAACTTAGTCTAAAAAAAAAAAAAAGTAGAAACTGAGGGTATGATGCAATTTAAGCAAGAGAGAAAGTCTGGAAGGGACTGTAGGAAGTTTTATTGTGCAGGGGCTTTCATAATCCAGGAACTGTTCACTGAGCACTCTTGGTTGTGACAGATACTGTTTAGAATGATGGCTGAGCACTATTTCTTTAACCCTTACACCTTTCTGCAAGGGATACAGTACCACCCTCATGTTTCTGATAAGGAAACAGAGACACAGAGGGGTTACATAGTAACTTACTTTGTGTCCGGGTCACCTGTCTCATGCTGATAAGCCATATGTGCTGGTAAAAGAAAGTATTTGTCAAAGGATCCTGTCAGAATGAACTATCCAGTTAGACTGCTTACCTTTTACCCTCTCAGCCTTTTAACGACAGACAACTTTGGTGTTTTAGACTTGTGGTCACTCAAGTGTACATCAACTCTGTACAGTTGCTGTCTGCAGGTTCTTATTCTCCCCTGCCTCTCTGACCTGTGAAGTAGTAGCAGAGGAGAAAACTCTGGGTTTGAATGGAACTAAGTTCAAATTCTGGGTCTGCCAGTTTTTTTCACTGCAAATCATTGAACTTGACTGGCTCTGTTCTCTGAAAGGGAATATTTTTCACTGATGACTACAAAGATTAAAATGATATGTAAGAAAATTAGCATTATGGCCAGATGGTGGGCTCAAGATGGTGATTGCTTTTGCTGTGAATTTTAAGCTAAACTCACTTGTATTTCTTCAGGCTTTATTAAGCCAGAGTAATATTCCTTTCCCAGATTCAAGAAATATTTGTTGTTCATTGCCATCTTAGGCTTAGGCTTTAGCTTGGTCTTCCCATATATGTTTTTTAGTTCTAGGTAGTTGCTGCAAGCATCACTGCAGTACATAATTTTACCATGTAACAATATTGGACATAAGAAAATTTTGCTTAAAGAGAGAAGCAGAAAATAGTTGACAGTTTGGTTTCATTCTCCATTGGCAAATTGATCAATCAGTGCCTTTGGCAAGCTTTATTTAATGTATTTAAGCTAGTTGTCAGTTTGATTTCTTTTCTCCATTGGCAAAATAACAAACCTACTTTTGCAGACTAATCTATTATTGCCTTTATAGTATAGAAGTGCACAGTCTGGCTTTAGACTCTGATTTTACACTTCTGGTAAGTTTGATCACCAAAAACATGCAAAAAAAATGGTTTCTGCACCTACTTATTATATTGCGTTTTGCTTTATTGTGCTTCATAGAACTGTGGTTTTTCAAATTGAAGGTTTGTGGCAACCCAGGTGTATTGGCACTGGTTTTGCAACAATCAGTGCTCATTTTGGGTCTCGGTGTCACATTTAAGATATGTGCCTTGTTTTTTAAACATAAAGCTTTTGCACACATAAGAGATTACAGAATAGTGTAAATGTGATTTTCTTTAGTAAAGTGTTATTGGAATATAGTTCATACCCATTTTTTTCTCCACTCCTATTCTTTGAACTCCTTTCTTCCTTCCCCAACATTTCTTTTATTAATATCTACTAATTTTTGTTAGAAATTTTCAGCGGAATTATCCACTGAGCCAGTGTTCAATATTTGTCTGTATCATTCTGACTTCCTTTACTGAACGTAATTCCCTTGTACTCCTTCCATTTTGCTATAAACGGCACATTTAATTTTTCCTTATGACTGAATAGTATTCCATTCTGTGAATACAGCACATCCTCTTGATGTAGTCCTCTGTCAGTGGGCACTTAGTCTGTTTCCATTTTCTAGCTGTTATAATGATGCTGCACTAAATCTTGTGGAGTGTGTCATTTTTGGGTGATGGTTACATGTTCTGTGGAATTTAGCAGAATTGCTGGGTCATGCTTATTTCTATTTTCTTTTCTTTCTTTCTTTTTTTTTTTAAGGTAAATCCAGATCACTTTCTAGAACAACCTTAACAGTTTACAGTCCCACCAACAGTGTGATAGTGTTCCTTATTCTATGTATCTTCTCCATTGCTAGTTGTGGGGTCTTTTTAATATGTACATTCCAATATGTGGCGTATCTCATTGTGGGTTTGATATGCATATTTTCTACCTGTTTCCTTCTGGATATCTTTAATGAATTGTCTGCTCAAATCTGCTGTGTATTTATTAATTGGCTTGCTTTTATCATTAAATTGAGTGAGTTTTTTATATCTTAGATATTAACCCCCTGTTGGTTATGTAATATGTAAAGTGTTTTTTTCTCGTGTAGTAGGGTATCTTTGTATTTGCTTGTGTAAAATCTTTCAATCTGTTTCAGTCTTACTTGTTTATTTTTGCTTTTGTTTCCCTTACCATAGCATAGGTGGGGGTTCCAAAAATATCTTAGTTTTTTGTCATGAGACATACCACAAATGTTTTCTTAAGTATATTTCCTGTTGCAGGTCTTTTATTTAAGGCTTTATTCTATTTTGAATTTTTTTGTGTGTATGAAATTAGAGAGTGATCCAACTTCATTGTTTTACATGAAGCTGTCTACTTTTTCCAGCATCATTTGTTAGCAACTGACTCTTTTTCCCCACTTTATGGCTATGGTTTTATTATAATATTGATTTATACGTAGATTGATTTCTAGGCTTTCAATTCTACTCCATTGATCTACTGTTTATATTTTTATTAAACATAGATTTTACATATACTGGAAAACCAAAATTTTTGTGTGACTTGCTTTATTTTGGTGGTCTGGAACCAAACCTGAAGTAGCTCATAGGTATGTCTGTAGTACTCTAAATGAATGAAAGATTTGGAAGAAAAGTGTTTAAGTACAATCTACAGGAGAAAATCAGTTCTTTGAAGAGTGTTGCCATGAATCCACTACCTATACATTTTAAATAAATTCATATATTTTACTACTGACTTTTCATGTTTCTTTATGTCATTTCAAATGTTCCTCTTTGTTTTCTCCATTCTTTTCTCTTTTTGGCAAAATTAACTTAAGGCCAATTAGTTATTTGGAGATATTGCTGTGGTAAAACTACCAGGTACTTTATTTTAATCCTTGGAGCATACTTATGAGATGGGTGATTATTCTGTTTGTACCTGGTGAAGTTGAGGTTTGGGGAGTTTCAGCTGAAAGTCTGTCTTCTGGACTGGTTATCTTCACTCTGGTTGTGGGGTAGAGGTCTAGTGAATGGGAGCTTCACATGGGGAGCTCAGTTGCACTGCTGGATATTAGTCATTCCAGAAATGTTTGCATGATTAAATGTTGATTAGTATCCTTCGTTCTGATGTACTCTGAACCTCTTGTGTGCTAAAGATTTACGGTGGGGGCCATCTAAAGACTAGAATGCAGTAACTTCAGGTACCAAAGGGCAATGAGTATCTTCCTACACTGCATAGTACAGAGCACAGCCTTGTAGGAATGCTAGAGAAATTGTGAAAACTGCATTGCCTCGCATGAAGTGGATTTTGGGAAGTGGTATAGGAGAATGCTGTTTCTTGGTGCTTCGAGTTCAGACTTGAATGAGTGAGCTGAATATAACATACATGTTCCCAAAAAGATTCCAAAGGGATAGTGTTTAGATACCTGTGAGTGGAAGTGGCGTGGGATTTAGCATTGCCTTTTTTTTAAATCCTTGTCCATTTCTCTAGTTCTTGCCCATTTTCCATTTCTGGACTGTTTTAGACCCAGGATTGTGACTCCAGGGCACAGCAGAAGTTCAAAAAGGCTGCCTCGTGGAGTTTGAGTTGGAGGAGCAATGAGAAATGAGGCTGGAGACATAAACAGGGGCAACATTCTGTTAATCCTTCTAAGTCTTCCCGAGTTTGATGGGGAACCTTTGAAGGATTTAGACAGATGAGTGGCAAGGGCAGTTTTATTTATGCCTTATGATAGTCTCTCTACATATAGTATGGAGCAGGATGAGAGAATGCAAGCAGGAGGTCCTTAGAGTTGTACTACTTTAGTGCCATCAGGAGTTATACTACAATATATGGCCTAAGTTAGGACTGGACTTCAACTCCTAGGTTTAAATCCTGATGTCAACATTTTTTTATTCCTAACTAAATGATAATTATTTGTGTATTTTATCATAACACTTTGTTTTTCTTTTTCATACTTTAACTTCTCTAAAAAATAAATGTGATTTTACACTTGATTGATTGTCAGGTTTTTCTTCTCGCAAATGGTACATAAAATGAAGGGTCTTGGGCCAAAATTAGGGTAACCATATCATTTATTGCCCAAGTGATGACTCTTTTGAGAATTAATGTAAATTATCACATTAAAATGATAGGTGCAACAGAAATTAAAACTGTTCTTGGAAAATTAATAAATAATAACCCTAACTAAAATGGGCCAAATAATGGGAGTGAGGCTAGGAGAGAGGAATTGACATTTTTAAGGACATAGACTGGACAGGACTCATGATTTCCCCCTGTGGATTTGCGTTGCTGGTTTCTTTCTTCTACCGCATAGCAAAAAGATTGTAAAAGGGTGGTTACTGTCCCTGAACAGATAGAGTATGAGGAGCTACTCTAGTTATAACTTTGCTTATTTTTGCCCATAGTGACTTGTATGTGACCCCTGCACCAAAGAAATCTCTGAACATGGTGTTATGCTTCCTGAATAGAACAGGCCAATAAAAGAAGAGAAATAGAAAGATTCGTAAATGTGCCAGTTGGCAAAGTGCGGGTTTTCAAACGTGTTGTGAATCTGACATTGGTGTAGTTTGTTTTAGCTGTTTCCTCCTTTGATCTTAGTCTTGTATGGACAATGTAGTTGTTTATTCAGGCTTCTTTCCTTGAAAGAGACCTACTTGGATTTAACTCAAGGAAAAAAAATGAAAGTTACATGTTCTGGAACTTAAGACTAACCCTGGTGTTGGGTCCTTTATTCCTTTTTCTGATGTTAACTGAATGCTTGTTCATGGTAACATCTCATAACTTCTCTCTGCATGTTATTTTAACTGCTTGTTCCCTTATCCCAGCCCTTTGTCCTCAACACATCATTGAGCTTCTGTCTTTCTGAATATAGTAATTTTAACAAGATAGGCATATTGTTCTGGCTCATTCTCTTCACTCTGGTTTGGGTCACTGGTTAGCTTATAGACCGGATGGCTTTTTGTGGCATCCGACTCTGTGCTATGACCTGTGACTGAGGTGGAGAGCAGCACCATGGCCCCCTGGAAGCTGGACCTGGTCCATTTAGAACCCCATTTTCTTTTCTATTCTTTATGAACTGATGTTAACCTACCTGTCTATTGACTTTTCTTCTTGTTCACTTGTTCATGGTTCTGTATGTCCTTTTTCACACTCTTAAATTTCTGATGATTCTCTTATTAACTGTCCTTGTCTCCACTGGGCTAATTTACTGGAATATAAGTTGATGGCAGCAGGCCTTATTTTAGATCTCCTAAAAAAGTGATCTCTATGGAAAGTATTTTTTCAAGAGAAAATTATTAAGAGGGTAAATGAGGTATTAGGGATGTGAACTCATCCATCCAAATAACCAGATGACTGTTTTCAAGACAAATGTAAATATTGGGCTTCATTGTCTGGAACACTTTCCCACCTTTACTTGCAACAATAAATGGATTTAGTTAAAATAAACCAGCTCCTCTTGGTTCACTTCCTCTTGCTGCTTCCCAAAGAGAACCCATTTGTTTCCTTTGATCCAGTTCAATACAGTCTTCACTCCTGCACAGGGTTTCCTTCAAGCCACCCGGAGAGTTTGCGGCTCCCGGAGGTTCCCTGAGCTGCTACCTCAGTTCCTGATGTGGTCAGCGGGGACTCTGGGGGCAGGATTCATTCCACTTTCACTCACACCCTCAGTTATGATACCATATATTTTCTTCTTAAGCTGGAACATTTTTGAGAGTAAGAAAGAGAAAGGAGCACTTGTAAGGGTCATTGGCACAAACTAAGACCAGAAGTAGACTGCTTGGGTTCAGATAAGACTTTTAACACTTAGCAGACTTATGATCTTGTGAAAATTATGTAATTTTCAACAAATATGTATTTGCTGTAAGGTATACTTTTTCCTTTTTTCACTTTTGATCTTTATTGCAATATGGATATGTTGTACACTTATGTTGTAAATTGACAGGATTTTTCTTCTTGATGGTCCGTAAAGTGATGCAAAATGTTTGTTTCATGAATTTCATGAAATTTTCTTGTTCCGCAGTTTTCTCATCTGCAAAATGGGAAGAAATACAGTTCTTCTCAGGGTTTTCTTCAGGATTAATTGAGTTTATGCATACAATCTTAGTATTGTGTCCTAAATATCAATAAATATTTTATTTTTTGGTTTGTTATTATTACTAACTATAATCAAAGTCTTTATTTTCATAAGAAGATCTCCCTCAATGTTCCTTCTTCCTCCCAAGTCCCCTCTGCCAGAACTTGCAAAAGAGATGAGCAATGTAAATGAAGTGAGAAGAAGTGGAAAAATGACTGGAGAGAGGAACTTCCTGGATTACCTTGTATGTGCTCAGAGCTGGAGGACTTTTGGGAAAAAGTAGATATCAGTACATTTAGTGGTTTTTTTATTTTTTATTTTTTTGCAGAACATAGGTATCCTTTTATTGATGGAGAGCTCTTCACATTTTTTTTTGGAAACTGTCTTTATTTTTGCTTGATGTCACCAACTTCTCTTGCTCTCCTAATTGCTGTCAAGTTGCTGTGCTATGGACTTTAAATGACTTATTTGGGTTAGCCTACTTTTGAAAAGAAAGGGAAGAGAAGCACATTTAACATGTACTCTCGTTCCAGCCTTAGGGCATATGTAGGCCTTTAATAAGTAATATGAAGAAAGCCGAGAGCTATTAATTATTTTTGATTAAGGAAATAAACTATTAATGGTGAATGTGTCTTTGTTATGACTCAGATGGTCTTTTAAAGTGACAGATATAAATAAAATTGAAAACCTACAATACAGGGAAAAGGAAAGTCAATCAGTTTTTTAGCTATTTTATCATTAGTATGGAAATATAAATGTGTTATTTGGCATGTGTCTTTGGCTAATTAGAAAACTGGAAAAATTTTGACATGGTGAAAAGTAGTCAAATAAACCTTCCTAATTTAAAAATGATGAAGAAGAATTGAATGACTGAGTGCTGAGTAGGTTAGTTTGAAATGGAGGCAGAAGCTTGTGACTGGTCCTTGGGGAGGTTGAGTCTAAGGGTCTGAGGACTGACCTTGGTTGTGATGTATGGGTTTTCCCCAGAGCACCAAGCAATTCTTTATCACTAGTACCTAATAGTTCAACTTAGCGCAGACACTATTTACTTGGAAACTGTGTCACATGCAGAAGTTTGAGGGTTTAGTTTGAGGGACAGTCCCCCACCGTACCTCAAATGTCAGCCTCAAGCCAGGTTGTCAGTTAGGTGTCTGACCCACAGACTATAGATTCAAGGTTCCAGTGACCTCGTTGTGTTTAATTACTTTGCCAGAGCAGCTCACAGAACTTAGAAAATCATTTTACTTATTAGATTATTGTTTTGTCATAAGAGGTTTTAACTCAGAATTAGTTAGGTGGAAGAGATCCAGGGTGGAATATGTAGCAAGGGGCAGGGAGTGTCTATGATCTATAAGCCAGTCACTCTCCCCGCATCTCCATGTATTGAACCTAGAAAGCTCTCTGAACTAGTTTTTATGTTTTTATGGAGCCTTTATCAAATAGGCACCATTGTTAAATCCTTCGGTGATTGGTGATCAAACCCTCTGAAATATGCAGTCCCTCTTCCCTTCCCCAAAGGCCAAGGAGACTGAAAGTTCCAGCACTCTAATCGCTTGGTAGTTCCCCTGGCAAAGAACCCCCATCCTTAAGTACCTCAGGACTTTCCAAAAATCACCTCCTGAACATCAGAAGGCAACTGTCACCTTTATCGCTTAGGAATTCTAAGAGTTTTAGGAGCTCAAATGCAAAGAACAGTTATAGATTTCTTATTACAAATCACCATATGACAGGGTGCTTTTAGGACTGGAGGATGAAATCTACAACTAGCAGGGCATGTTGTGAGAATAATGGGTGCTTTCTTCTTTGACTGATGTAAGCTTATGGTGAAGAATTTATAAGTGGTATAAAGTGAATTTTTAACTATATAATCTATTAAATCTAGTTTTAACAGGGGAACTTAGATTTAAGCTTTAGGTAAAGACAAAAAATTTTAAATTTCCTTTTTCATTAAAGGGCTCCATATGAGTCCAGCATTTTATTTCTCTTTATATTGCTGATATAGCAATAATGTGATATTTACTGTAATCTGCGAGTTACAGTATACCTTCCTTCAAGTTTTTTTTTTCTCTGCTGCCAGATAAATCTGTTTCTTCTATAGTATCCTTCAAAGCTTTTTGTAATATGTAAGAAAAGAGTCCCTTTCCTGGAACTTTGAATTTTTAAATAAACAAGATTGTTAAAATTAATAATGAATGCAGGGCAGTGTTTTGGGGATTGAATTTTGGGATTGAGGGAAGTAGCAAATAAAGTGCTGTTTTAATTTAAAATTTGGACCAGCAGATACCTTCTATGTCTCAGAAACCTTGTTTTTGCTTTCCAAAGCTTTTGAAAGGCATGAAAAAGATTCTGAATGTGTATGTGTGTATAGATGCATGCATTTGCATTTTTAAATTTTTACTTTTTTATCATTGTAAAGTTTATATAATGCAAAACAAACCATTTAACTACTTTTAAATGTACCCTTTCCTGGCACTAAGTACATAGACATTATTGTGTAACCATAACCACTGTGCGCCTCCAGGCTTTTTTATCTTCCCTAACTGAAACTTGACCAATTCAACACCAAGTTCCCACCATCTTCTTCCCTAGCCAGTGGAAACTAATCCTATTTTCTGTCTTTGAAATTGTAAGAAGAATCACGTAGTTATTTGTCCTTTTATGATTACGTACTTTACTTGGAGTAAGGTCCTCAGGTTTCATTCATGTTGTAGCATGTGTCAGAATTTCCTTCTTTTTGAAGAAGTACAATTCCATTCTTTCATGAGGTAGCATTTCACTGATCTATGCATCCCTACACATTTGGATTGCTTCTACTTTTTGGCTATTGTGAATAATGCTACTCTTATCATGGCTGTACAATGAATATGTATTTTGTGATACTATTTACCAGAGTAGAATGGTGTCTGGTGTATAATTTGGGCTCTCTTTTTGTTTCCCATGTCCGCTTTGGTCTGTTAAGAACTGTTTGTAGTCTTTTAAATATTTATGTTCCTTTTATTCTTCCAGTGAATATTTGTTAAATGCATAAATGGTGCTTAGTGGATAGTGGTTGGTAGAAACCATGGACACATTGCTTTTTCATATTGCTTTTGAGCACAATCTCCACAGTGCTGCAGGTGGAGATTGAAGAGAAAGGACCCATACAGTGATGGGTAGTTAGGTGCTGAGATGGCTCCCCATGGGTCTTTGCAAACACTGATGAACTGTTTTTCTTAGACTCATCTGCACAGTGGCTATTACTATTATCTATTTGGATAGCCTGAAGTTGGGTGCCCATAGGAAAAGGACCCCTGCTGTTCACCAAGCATGTTCTGTGGGGGTGCTCCTGGTATGCTGTGCCCTTGAAGAGAGTTATCTCATTGAGCCCTTGTGGGGACCCCAAGAAGTCATTCTCACCATTTCTAACCAATTTTAAAGAGGAACAGCCTGTGGTTTACAGTTGTCACAAATATTGTTCTGAACTGCTCTTTGGGATGGCATTCACATTGGTCTGTTCAGATGTGGTTGTTGTGGGTTGAATTGGATCCCCTTCAGAATTTATACACAGAAGTTCTAACTCCTGGTACCTCAGAATGTGACTTTATCAGAAAGAATAGTCAATTTAAAATTAGATCATTATGGTGGGCCCTAGTCCAGTATGACTGGTATCCTTATAACAAGGGAAAATTTGGATTTAGAAATGCATGTAGGATCTAGATCAGTTGAGTATGATGGCGGAGAGTTGGGTATTACTTCTATCATGGAAGGACATGGAAGGCACAGATGACCAGCAAGAATGGAAGTCTGGGGAAGTTTGTCTCTTACAACTTCAGAAAGAAACAATGCTGGTTACTTATCTCAGACTTCTAGCCTTAAGAATTATAAACTGATATATTTCTCTCTCAGGTGCCCCAGTCCCTGGCATCTTGTTATGACAACACTGAAAATATGTTTGGTGCCCCTTGGCACTGTGCAGTCTATAGGCTGCCTGAACTTTTGGAGCTAATTCTGGAAATACATACCTTCCTTTATAGTCACTTGGAGGTCTGGCTCAGGAAACATAACTATGAGTTGTCTTTCATTATGTTTCATATACTTGTTGTTGAACCAAAACTTTGTTTCCTAGTACTTTTTATACCAGGTTGGATTTGAGAGGATCTGATTATTACTAAATCTAAAATCAACTAAAGGAAGAAGACTTGCAGCTGAGAAGAACATTGTTTAGAATGGACATGGTCTTTGATACCACTTCCTAAGTAGGAGTTTTGGAAATATTTTGAAACTGTTGCAAGAAATTGGAATAAATACAGAGCCATATTTATTCAGATGTATATGTCAATTCTGGTATTTTTTCTTTTTGCTGAAATAAAAAAAATGCAATGAACCTTACTATTTTTTTATTTCACCCTGTTCTTAACAGTTCTTATTCAGACAGCTCATTCAAGGTTAAACAAAAAACTGCATTTTAGAACTTGTGTTAAAGGCCTTTTTAAAAACAGTTACATAACTTAACCCAGCTGATTTTGTAATCAAAAGCATAACACTAAGCACTATTTTTCTTCAGTGGTATAAAGTTGAAATTTAAGAATAATCAGCATGCAATCAAAAGCTGATTATAAATGAACAATAATGAACATACAAGTGAAATCAATTCTGAGGGTTATAATGAAAGAAAAAAAAGAAATAATAACAGTATTTGAAAGTGGAGGGAAATAAAAAAAGTATGGTTATGCTAACAGGAAAATAATGGATGAAAATCAGTCAGCAATGATGTTCTATAAATTCTTAAAACGTTTTGAGGAGACCGAGGGGAACAAATATTAAAAGACAGTAAAGGAAAATCTATAGACTTGTGTAATTTACCGCCATAGATGAAGTTATCTTGGGAAAGTCATTATAGGGTTTTAGAAATAAATCCCATCTCTGTTCCAGTGCTGGCAAATAGTACAAAAAGGAAAAAAAAAGTTTAATTGTTTGTTTCTGTGCCTTTAGGTAAGATATTCTACCTCTCTTAAAACAGTTTCCTCTTACAACCATTTAATATTTATTGTACCAGGAATTATGCTGTGTGCTAAGTATAACTTTGCAAAAGTGGTGCTTCATCAAGTGCAAATGTGGATGCATACCATTGGTACTACACAAGAACCTGTGGTTATTACCTCTGAGATTCTTTTCAAGCTGAACCATGCTTATAGGAGTCCTATTTCCTTGTCACCTGTGTGGCACTGGATGTAGTGAACTGGAGGGGCAGGAAAAGGACATCAATTTTCTCAGTGTAGTGCACCAATAACTGCTGGCACAGAGACTGATTATAGGGACCCCTTACACTAGGTAGTAGTTAGGCATTGCATGTTACATAGAAAATAACTACCATTCTAAACCTGTAATCTCTTAAACATTGCTTTGGACAAGGCCAAAGTAGGTATTTAAATAAAACATAGAGAGTAGACTTAAGTTTTTTATGTAAATAGTTGTCATTTTGGTAAGGAGCTGCAGCAAAAAATAAGGTGGTAAGTAGGTAACCTGTAGTTTGGGGACCATCATGATAGTACTTCATATGCCAGCATTCATTCATCTGCCTGTAACTTACTCATTCAGTAAGTAATATTCAAATACCCATTATGATTTAGTACATGTTTAGGCACCTCAAATGTAAAAGAAAAGAGTAGACAAAAAATTTAGCTTCTTTCTGGTAGAGAGCGGCAATAAACAAAGACCATGTATGGCATGTCAGATGATACTGCACATGACTGAGAAAAATACAGGAAGGAAAGAAGGAGGTGCAAATAAGACTGCTATGAGCAAACTTGTTTTTGTGTGGATATACTTTCTTTTCTCTGGGATAAATGCCCAGGAGTGTAATTGCAGGGTCAAGTGCATGTTTCATTTTTTAAGAAACTGTTGAACTGTTTTTCAGATTGGCTGTTCCATTTCATTCCTACTAGCAGTGATTCCGTTTCTCTGCACCTTTACCAGCATATGATATTGTCACTACTTTTTTAATTTTTAGCTGTTCTAATTGGTGTGTATGTCTCATTGTGGTCTTAATTTGCATTTCCCTAATGGCTAGTGATTTTAAACATCTTTTTAATTGCCTACTTGCGATCTGTATATGTTCTTAATTGAAATATCTCTTCATGTCTTTTGCCCATTTTCTACTTGCTTTGTTTTTAAATATTACTTCTGGAAGTTCTTTATGTAATCTAAATACTAGTCCTTTGTTAAATAGGTGGTTTGCAGGTATGTTTTCCCAGTATACAGTTTCTTTTTATCTTTGTAACATTATCATTCACAGATTGAACCAAATTTTTAAATTTCAGCAAAATCAAATTTATCCTTTTTTTAAAAAAATGATCTGTGCTTTTAGTATTGTCTAAGAAACTTAACATAACTCTACATACATAAGGTTCTGTGTGATGTTCTAAAAGTTTATATGTTGTCCTTTTAAAACTATATAACTCATTATGAGTCACATTTTAGGTATGAAGATTTGGTTGAGGTTTATTAATTTCTTTGTGGGTTTCTAATTGTTCTGGTATCATCTGCTAGAAAGTTATCTTTTCTCTGCCGGATTGACTTTTTCATAGAAAACTTTAAATTCTCCTCATAGAATTTTAGAACTACTAGGCATCTTCGATATCTTTTTTTTCCTAATAAAATAATTGAATTGTGGGGGAACTACATACGAGAGATAAGACTTGCTACCCCAGTCAAAGGGCCCTGTCTTCCCACTCCCTCTTCAAGACCCTTCACCTTCTACTTCCTCTGAGGTAAATGTATTTGGATCTTTGGATATATTTCATTTTTGATGTAAGTTCGGCGGTTCTGTGTTACTGTCTAGCATTCATTAGTTATTGAATTTTACAGAATTAAGGTCAATTTGTGGATCTAGAGAGTTGTTGAACATTTGGCTCTATATTCCGTTTGGGCTCTGGGCTCATAAACCCTGGCTGAACTTTATTGTTGAAGGCTGGGGGTAAATGTCATGTTTGGTGGGTTCTGACCTGTGCACTTATAACTGCAATTGCAGGACACTACTCAGGATTCAAGGTTCAACAGCAACATTAGAGTTCAGCTACAAAAGGGAAAGAGACACGGAGAAGCTGGGAGAAAGGAAGCAGCCAGAGCCAGAGATGGTAGCAGTGGTCAGGCAGTGGTTTGAAATGAAAATCAGGCTCAAAGGTTGAAAATCTGTGAAGGTCTCTGATGATCTGTGATAGTCTTTCTAGAGGTGGCACCGCAGAAGTCATCAACAGCAATTAGAAGGTCTGGCTGGGCTGTTCACCATCAGAGGCAGCAGCATTAGAGGGCAGTGCAAGATGTGTTAGAGGGTGGGACTAGTGTTTCTAGTATTAGAGATGCTGGGCATAAGCCAATAGTAATCAGAAACTTTGAGAGATACCAAACACATAGCTAATGGTGTTATTTAGTAGGTGATATTGGAGGCAAAGTCAGACATCAGGTCTGTGATGGAGCAGTGCCAGAGGATGGGACTGGTGTTACAGCTCTAGGAAGGTATTTCCAGGCTAGATAATCCTCTGGGTGCCTGCCTTTCAAACCTGACTGGTGCATTTACTTGATTAGCACAAGTGGAATGTCCATTCAGATTTGTCTGTTTCCAGTCCCAGCTATTTGATTCATATCAGTTAAACTCCGAATAAATGGGTCATTTTCAATCTTTTGAAGGTTTTATAACTGCCTTAAATGGCACCAGTGTGTCCAACCTTAACTGTACTGAGTTTAGGCTTCAAAACTGAATACCAGGAGCAGTGGCAGTGGTGATGGGAGCAGGGTGAAGGTGGGGGCTCCAATCCTAGCTGTATGAATGGTGTTGGTTGAGCTCCAATCACATTAGTCCCCTTTTCAGTTCCTTTCTGGTTTCATGGACTACACTGACAAGCTCTTGCATTCATCCCCATGAAAAAGATACACTTTCATAACTTGGTATTTTGATGAAGTATAGAAATTTATAGCACATTGATCAGTAAAATTGCCAAAATAAGTATATATGACCGATGATAATAGGTTTATTTCTCTTCGCTTCCTTTCTGTGATTTGCTTAGAAAAAAAAACTAGTAGCTCAAATTTTTTCCTTAATCCTCTAAAAAGAATCCCACATATAGACTGTAATTTTGCTCTAGTGATGATTTATAGAATTTCAAGACTGCAAGGAACTTTGCAAATGGTCCTAATATAGAAGAAGCCAGAGCTATGTCATATAAGCAATGCAAATTTATTATAATCAGGAACAGATAGCTGTATGTTTGGTGTGTGTGTGTGTGTTTTTTTTTTTTTTTTATCTGCTAGAGTAATGTTATATGGATCAAATTGGTGTTTTAAAGACTTTGTTTTCATTTACCTTTAATAACACATATTGATACCGGGCACGGTGTCTCGTGCTTGTAAGCTTCAGCCTATGAAGCGGCCGGGGCTGGGGATCGCGGTTCGAGTCCTGCCTGGGGCCCGTAGCGAGACCTAGTTCCAAAAAAATAGCTGGGCGTGGTGGCGCACGCCTGTAATCCCAGCTACCTGGGAAACTGAGGCTGGGGATGGCTTGAGTCCGTGGTACCCCGGGCAACGAAAGCCTGCAGTTCCACGGGCAAAAATAGCGAGACCTAAGTCTCAAAAAACAACAACAACAAAAAAAACACACACACAAAAAAAAAAAACCCCAAAAAAACAAAAAAAACACGCATATTGAGACTGTGAATGAATATTTATGGTTTGGTGAGTTAAAAACCAATGGACAAGTGGGGTGGTAGTTGAAGTAGGTAGAGGTTGGTAAAGGGCTGCAAACTTTAAGCTGTAAGAGAAATAAAATCTGAGGAGCTAATGTTATCATGGTGACCTTGTTGGTAAAGCACTACATTATATCATTGAATTTCACAAAAAATATAATTTAAATATTCTTACCAAAAACAGAATAGCAAAAAAACTTATGTGAGGTTTTGGCTATCTTAATTAACTTGATAGCAGGGAGAAACAATTCTTTCAGTGTGTACCTATGTTAGTATATACTCTATACTTATTATTGCTCATAAAATTTCATCAGTTATATCTCAGTAAAGTTGGAGAAAAATTAAGAGCAAGAACAAAATCAAAAGATAATATACTTACCCCCTACTACACTACCTAAATCCAAAAATTGAACAAACCGACAACCAAAAAAACAAAAACAAAAACAAAAAAACAAAACCATAAAGAAACAAAACTGACTCCTTGTCCAAATCTTTGTCCTGACCATACTGTGTTCTTAGGCAGGTCAGATAAATGCTCAGAGCTTTATTTCCCTCAAATGTATGCAACAGAAAGCATATAGAGCTGAAGGCTCCACTGCGTGTGTGGTAAATTGTACTGATGGTGACGGTGTTAGTAGGCCTAGGTGATTTGTTAGTAATGGTAATACATTTTGTCATTTGTTTGCTAAGTTAGTCCTAAGGTTTTCATACATCATTGAACATATGAACATTCTCTAGGTTGAATTATATGATCTTTCTTTAAATAGTTAACTGAAAATAAGATATGATAAATATTACATGGAACTTACCGGTTTGGAAAGTAACGATCCATTCCAGTGAATTCTCTGTAGATCATCAATAGACTGTCTAGAGATTTAGTAATCTTGGTCACACCAGGTATGTGTACATTCTTTATACACCTCTCCGCGGTGTATACACCTTTATACACCTCTCTGTGCAGGCCTGATTTTTTTCTTCTCCCGCTTGTAGAATCACAAACACAAACTCCCTTGTTTTTAGCAAAGTCATCTACGTGGCCCCTTAAAAACACTGAATGTGGAGAGCCTTATGCTTTTTCACATTATGTTTCATCTCCCTCTGTCCACCCAGTGGCTGAATCTGTTTTTCTTTTATATCTCCAGCATCTAGCTTGTGGAAGTACTATAGAATGGACAGGTTCTACAAGTGGTTACCAGAGGCCCACAGTTATGGCAAGGAAGTTTTTTCTTTGTATGAACAATTAGTAGCTTTACATTTCCAGGACAAAGTTTAAGTGACAGAATGGCATCAGCAGAATTTAAAAAGTTGAGAGAATAATTGTGTTTCTTAATAAAAAGTGCCCATGAATAACTGATAAAAATTTAATTGAGAGAATAATCAGATACTGCTTCCAGCCACCCCATTTCTCCTTGTGAAAAGCAATTCACCTTTTACCTGAGGAACTTTTAATCAGTGTGATTTAGAATAGATTGTAAGGGAGAAAAGTGGATGGCTTAATATCTGTTCTTCATTTTCAGGGCTAGAGAACTTTGTGCTCTCTCTCTCTAAATGGCTCTTCTCTATATTATTTACACTTGTTAGCATGCTTTTCAGTCAGTAGAATTTACAGTACTGACAATATTGGAGATAACCATGGGCATAGTTGGAGATGTTTTTGTTTCTAATTTGAGGCGAGTTTATGGAGGACAGCATGCTTGCATCCTTCTGTTATTTTTCTAATACTAGCTTTTTATTTAGTTTCCAGCATTAATCTGGTTGCTCTTGATATTTTCCTTTTTTTTTTTTCCATCAGTAGATTATAACCTATTTGAGGAAGATAGCAGAACCCACATCTGGTCTGTTCTAAAATGTTTGTTTGAATATGAAAGTTAATTATTTTAGGAAATTCTTTTGATTAAAAAAAATGACTGTCAATAGTTGACTATTTTAGACCTTTTTGCCCAATAATTCAGTCTTTTTGTATGTCTCTTCACAATTTTATTAACCATCTCAAAATAAGGTGTTTTTCAACTTGACAGGTAGCAGTTGACTTTATACTGAAACATCAGTTCTGCTCAGAATTTGAGATTTTTAAGAAAATGCTTTTTTTTTAAAAAATTTTTTGGTAAATAAATTTTCTTTTATTTTTTTTCTTTTTTTATTCATTTTATTGATTTGTCACAATTGTGAATTTATTGATCCCTCCTCCTCCCTCCATATCCTCCCTCTGTATCCCCCCTTCAGTCACTCCTCCCATTTTTCTGCAAATTGTTGTTTGGTTAAGTTGATGTTTAGTTGTTGGTTGTTTGGCCTGTTGTTCTCTTCCGATATGTGGTAAGTGTGTGTGTGGTTTTTTGTTGTTGTTTTATTTTATTTATTTATTTTTTTTACCCTGGGGCTTTCCCACTTCACTAACATTTGTTAACTATCTTGATCGTGATCTTTTGCACTCTTCACCTCCCCTGCCTTCTTCCTCTTCCTCCTCTCTTGCTCCATGGTTCAGTCCCATTGGTTGTTTTCATTTTTTATTTGTTTGTTTGATTTTCCCTATATCCCTCATATTAAGTGAGACCATCCTGTACTTCTCTTTTTCTTTTTGGCTTAAGAAAATGCTTTTGATGATTAAGTTAAACTCCTTTTAATATATCAAGATGCTGGCATAAACATGATATAAAAACACAGACTGAGATATAACTTTTGGATATCAGAGATCATGGATATCTAGTCTAAACAGGTAATATTTTATCTTTTCTAATTTTATTTTGGATAAGATGATTATAATATTTGTATATATATGTACATTATATATCATTTTTAAAAGCAAAATTAGGATCATACTCATTAGATAATTTTGACGTTTCTTTCCTCTTGACATTAAATCAGGAGTACTTATCTATGCACTAAAAGCACTTACAAATATTTCAATTATACTAAAGAATTTGGAGAGAGGGAGGTGCATTCACAGAGACAGATAAAATCATTTCTTTTGTTATTTGCTTAAGTGTGGGTATTTGTGATAATTTTGGTGTACCACTATTTTAATGTTGTGATAAATATTATTGCATATAACTTTCTGTTTACTAATCAAAATAGATTCTTGAAATGTTGTCATTGCCATTCAGAAAGTTTGTACTTAAACTCCTCTATTGGTGGTGATTAATAACAACAGCAATCGCACTGGTTAGTATAAACTGATAGTTTTTATATACTAAATGCTGCATTGTTTTTCTAAGTACCTTGTGCAAATTCACTCATATGTTCCTCAAAACTGCTGGTCATATATTTAGAGGTAATGAAATTTACTTTCAGTGTATGAAAATGTGTTTTCTAGTACCTTGACCAGTATTTAATATGACTTGAAGAAATTTGTAATTTGTTAAATGGCACATAACTTCTCACTGTTTCAACTTGTATCATTGTAATCCTACAAGTTATCATCTATCAAAGCACAAACATCATTACCTCTTCTAGCTTAGGAAAAAGTTGACCATGAAAATCTCTTAGGACAAATTCTTAATTCTTGTGAGTCAAAAATGTATTATTAATTTCAATATGAAAATTTTGAGCCTATTACTGAACTCCAAATTTAAAATTAGTATATGCTGAACAAATTATACTGTATTCAAATAAATATCATATTTTTATGAGTTACAGTTATCATAACATGATGTAATAGTTTTCAGTAGCATGCCTGAATACTCCTTTAACTTTTTTATAATGTTAGTGCATGACTGAGGGGTATCCAGTTCCCTGAACTGTACAGGGGTGTATGCTCTGAAAGGGATTTTGCTACCCACATGTACAAAGGTAAAGGAAGTAAACTGTTAGTATGAAAGTTCTTTAACAGGATTAGTGTGCATAGAGATAGAGAAGAGGAGGAATGGTATTCCTAACAAAATTCTGAAAGTTACCCATCCTCTTGTGGGAAAATACCTAGTCTAACAGAGTTGACTTGTAGCAGGGTTGCTGAGACCTGAAAAATTGCACAAGTCTAAGTTACTTTCAGGTGGAGAACAAGAAAGGGATTAGACAGGTCTTAGAAAGCTGGGACAAAAGGTGATACCATGTCAGAATAAAGACTGCCATTGTCAGTCTCCCCACCTGTCTCTCACCACATGTCTCTTTCACCTAACTCTTCTAAGTCTCCTCCAACAGAAATAAGGTTTAAGTCAGGACCACAAAAGCAAAACAGAGACATAGTCCTGCCTTCTGTGTTACATTTTCTGCTCAACTTTGCACCTAGTTTACAGTAGCTCCCCTGCTCAGGAGTTTGTTTTATGGCATACTAGGACTTGTAGTTCAAGTTCACTGCTTGTAAGTGGGGGCAGGAAGAATTGGCACCTCCCTTTATGTTAGTGTGTCTATCATGCTAGTTTTCCATATGCACTGAATATTTCACTAGCCAAGTCTTTATTTGATAGTCTGTGTTTGTATAATTGAAACTTTAATGCAAGCTTCATTCATGAAAGCTGTAAAGCATAAGAAAAAAAAAATCAATGAAAACAATGCAAGCAGTACACAAGATCATCAGTATTATGAACTAGTAAACATGAGAACACTACACCAAGTGTACAGCTGTAAAGCTGCTTTCATGATGTTTCTTGTTTCCTAGCTTTCTGCTGCTCACAGGGCATGAGGTATGGAAAATGATCCTTGTAAATTCAAATAAATGCCATGTAAGTTGAATTAGGTTTATTAAATGAAACTCCTCATTAAGTTGAATTCTTGTACTGATGGATGTATCTCTGGGTCTTACTGTATTATAAATAACTGGGATGGAGGGACTGAAGATTATTTCATGCCATGCTGTTCAGTTAAGCATTTTAATTGAGTTTTACTGATAGAGAGTTTGGAGCAAAGAGTTCTTGTGATTAGATTTCATGAAGTGTAGGCTAAATGACAGAAATGGGAGCAGTAGGGTCAGAGTTAGGAGCTGTTTGGAAAATCAAGTAGAAAGACTCAAGTGTGATTCATCAACCCCAGGCATTGGATCACTTGGGTCACTTGTTAGACATGCAGATTCCTGGGTCCTCTGGGATATTACCTGTGGTTAAAGCTAAGGAATGAGCATTCAAATAAAAATCTTCCACATAGGACATCTAGCTTCATTTTAGTTATGCATGGGGGGAAAAGGGCGGTGGAGGGAATGGGTCTTTTATGAATTTCTGAAAAAAATTTTTATAGTTTTGAAAAAATTTTTTTTTCATAACAACTCATTTTAAGAAAAAGCTAGGAACCATTTATTGGATACTTAATAGGTACCAGATTTTTGTATTGCTTTAGATAATTTTTTTGTTGTTTGTTTAAACCTTCTATAGCTGATGAAGCTCAGTATTAAAAACCCAATTTCTGTGGAGGAACACATTTGAAATCATTTTAATTTAAAATGCCTTTGGCTACATGTAAAAATGTCTTTCTTGAACTGAGCTAGGTAATAAAGAATTCATTATTTTGTGCATCTGGAATCTATAGTAGACTGTGGCTTAGCTTGGGTGACTCAGTGGTTTGTATATGCAATTGAGAATCCAGGGTCTTTGTTTCCCCCTGCTGTGAAGACTTTGGCACTCCTTTATTGGAGTATGTCTTTATCATTTCTGGGAGGGAGACAACATCCTGAGGAAAAGAAGAGATAGTCTCATGTTCTCCCAGAGGGGAAGAAGTTCTGTCCGTAACTCTTCCTTCAAGGCTTCCTTGATGTTGTCTTTGGGGAGGATTGGTGGATAATATGCTAATTTCCTAACCAACCCTTGTTAAAGAAGAGAAAGTTCTGTCATTGAGTACACTGAATGGTTTACAGAAAAAAAATTTAAGTAGATACACAATAGTGCGGCCAGAGATGGAATCTGTGCGGCCAGAGATGGAATCTAAAGTCTCTGTCAGATTCCAAAGTCTACATTATTTCTCCTGTCGTATATACCTTTTAAAATATCTGTCTGACAACAAATGTTGGCGCGGATGTGGAGAAAAAGGAACTCTCTTACACTGCTGGTGGGAGTGCAAACTGGTCCAGCCACTATGGAAGACTGTGTGGAGGACCCTCAAACAATTGAATGTGGACTTACCATTCGACCCAGCAATCCCACTACTAGGAATATACCCAGAGAACATGAAGACATTAATTCAAAAGGACACAT